>CM037785.1:50920326-50970326 GCA_021229015.1 Solen grandis | reverse complement strand
AATGTGGTTAAAAAGAGACAAAGAAATAACAATGGCTATACACTCATTACATGTAAAAGGTTTGACTATATATTAAGTATTTGTAAATGTAATCACAATTTTATAGGGTTTTCGCAATGATAAATCAGACAAGAAAAGCCAGGAGGATACATCAAGAATCATTTTATATGCATTTTATTGGATTCAGAATCTTACACATGAACTCCTAACAAGTGCCAAGTTTGTAGTGTTACTCTCTCTCTTACCTTTAATTTTCTAACCCACAAAAACTTTTTCACAGAAAGACATGTTTACAGGGGATTAATATTTTCAACCTCTAGTCATTAATAATTGATAATTATTGGACAAAGGTCTTGCACAATTTTGCTACCAGATGGTGCTGTGTACCCACCTGCCAGAAGTCAGCCACAGTGTGTGGGAGGGGTCCTTGGGTCGCAATGTAGGCTGGGTTACGGGGGTCGTGGTCAGTCTGAAACACAAGAAAAGTAGGTCATGTTATGTTCACCAGATGTAGGTCATGTTTCTTTTTTCTTGTTCTCAACTTAAACTTTCTCTCTCATTTTTCTTTATCTAAATTCTGACAACTGGTTTCAGAGTAGAAATTATTTTTTATTTTTTAATACTGGTAAAAAGATATTTTTTAAGGAAACTAGCTGATCGATCCCCTGGGAACTTCATATTTCAAGGGATCAACTTAGGAATCCTAGTTGAGAGTCATATGGTGATAACTTGTGCCATATAATATTAGATACAGACTGCTGATTTTAGAGAAGAATAATTTTCAAGTTAAAATGATATTGGTCACCATGGCAACCAGAGTTCTGCATGCATCAAGTTTATTTTAGCAACTTGTGCGCTCAGGAGATGTCATTTTAAGTAAAATTTTGACGCTGCATGATGGACAACGGCAGACGCAGGGTTATTACAAGAGCTCTCCTGAACACATTGTAACACTGTAACTTGATATGTGCACTGCAAATGAGAGTTTGGATGATTTTGATAATGGGCCAAACATGAGATTTCTCTCTCCCATCCAGTCAAGAGTTATTATTCCTAGAATCAGAACCATTGTTCACCACGCTCTGGTGGGAACACAAATGCCTATTCATTCAAACTGTGACCATTTATTGTATTACAATGCATGATACCTTTCAAAAATACAACAGCAACTAAAAAACAAGAGGGCCATATGGCCCTAGATCGCTCACCAGAGTACATCAGCTTATTTAAAATAATTCAAATCACTTGATTTTACCTGGTTTCTTCCAGCAGCAACCAAATTTAAGTTTCAGATAGAAAGAATTCTTAAGCTAGTCATCTGGAGGCTTTATTTTTCAAGGGATCAAAAATGCTTACACAATTATGGTATGAAACCTTGAGGTAATCAACAAGCAAAAAAAGAAGTAATTCTAAATATTATTTCCAGGTGAGAAGAACTTTTAAATTTTTAAAGTAATTATGGTAGACAGGCATGAGGTGACCATACATGCCAAAAGAAATTTAATTCTAACCAATGGTTTCATAGAAGAAAGCTTTGAAATCTTCTATATGGAGTTAGTATACAAGGAAACTAGTGGGCCCCTTATAGAGACCTCATTTTACAAGGGATCAATTTTATTTTAGAAATTATGGTAGACAGTCATAAGGTAACCATTTGTGTCAAATGAAATTAATTCTGACCATTGATTTCACAGAAGAAGAATTTTAAATTTTCTTTATAGAGTAAGGATAAGGAAAACTAGTTGACCCCTAGAGGCCTCATTTTTCATGAGATTTACTTTATTTTAGCAATTATGGTAGACGGTAATGAGGTGATCATTTGTGCCAAATGAAATCAAATTCTGACCACTGGTTTCACAGAAGGAGAATTTTGAAAGTTTCTATATAGTGTATATATAAGGAAACTAGCTAACCCTTGGGGCTTTTATTTCAGGGGATCAACTTTATTTTAGCAATTATGATAGATATACTTGAGGTGACCATTGTGCATAATGATATTAAATTCTGACTGCTGACTTAATAGAAGAATATTTTTGAAATTTTCTATATACAGTATATAAGGAAATTAGCCAACCCCTTAGGGACCTTATTTTTTAAGGGATCAGCTTTATTTTAGCAATTACAATAGAGCATTATGAGGTGACCATATGTGCCAAAGGAAAGTAAATTCTGACCATTGGTTCAGAGATGAAGATTTTTGAAGTTTTTAAAGTAAAATTCTGTTGGTTGTATGGCAACCAGAGTTCTGCATGGATAAAGTTTATTTTAGCAACTTTTGTGAAGGTTCACCCAAGGATGATCCATGCCAAATTTCATCAATTTCTACTCAGCAGTTTTAGAGAAGATGTCAAAAGCAAACTGTTGACGACAGATGACGCACGCAGGGTGATCTTTAACTAGCTCACCTTGAGCCTTGAGCACGTTGTGTCTCGTTAGATTTCCTAAACATGCAGGCGACAAACACTGTCTGATAACCCCACTGCCACTCTTAACATATTTGTCATGTATTCCATGTTCCTTCCTAATTTTCCAGGAAAATGAGAGACAAATTTTCGCTGAAGATACATTGTCCTGAGACAAAACACTAACCCCAATAATTCTTGCAGCAAATAATCTTCATTTCATAAATTTTTTTCCTCTAATAAAGAAAAAATGCAGACAAAAATACTAGCTCTAATTTCTTTAAAGACGTTGCAGCAATATGAAATGAAAAAATATTCTCAGAAAACGCAACAAAACTAGAGTTTTTTTTGGTCACAAAACCACTAGTCTCCCCCTATATGCTCATCCATGCAAAGCATACTGCCAATTAGGCCTTGTATTGATTGCATCTGTGAAGTTCCATCTCGATCCATTGAGCCCTTTTTGAGAAGATGGCTGCATGGTCATGACTACCATACAGTTACATAACACACGGTGCTGTATTTAGTGTATTATTATCATCAGAAACTTGAGTGCTAACAATGTCACATATTGCAAGCATGACACTCGTACACAACTGGTTTGGTAATATCCCATGATAAAACTTAGTCACATTAACCCTTCCCTCATAGAGGGAACCATGAAAAGACCTATGCAAACAGCATAAAACCAGATCAGCCTGCGAGTAACTCGCAGGCTGATCAGGTTTTATGCTGTTCGCTGCTCCTCAGTGGTCTGGAAATGAGGACTTTATAATTAAATTTGGTAAAGTTTAACTGTGGTTTTCTGCAGATCAGGCTCTATGTGGTACCTATTGAGTGAGTCAAAATGAGTCTATATGAGGGAAAGGGTTAAAATGAGTGTATATGAGGGAAAGGGTTATAGACAGTGGTTTAGCTTTGATAAAGATTGTTTCAACATGTGTATTCAAGAATATTATAAAGATGAAATTTGGCATTATTTGAAATACCAAGGTCCATACCTCCTGGACATAGGTGTGATATCAACCATTATCAAATATATTTAAATATTAAACTCAAATTGAGATTATCTGGTGAGTGGTGAGCTTAAAACATATTATGTCTAAAGTGTTTTTTTGCCAGGTTTTCAAGGTAAACAAGACACAAGTATGAAAGCATATTCATGGATTTATAACTTGACTAACACTTTCCCTCATATAGACTCATTTTGACGCACTCAATAGGTACCACATAAAGCCTGATCTGCAGAAAACCACAGTTAAACCTTACCAAATTTAATTACAAAATCCTCATTTCCAGACCACTGAGGAGCAGCGATCTGGTTTTATGTTGTTCGCATAGGTCATTTCATGGTTTCCTCTATGAGGGAAAGGGTTAAACACTCTAAACATTTTTACTCATACAATCATGTAAATAATAGAAAGGCTTTACTTGACAGTTGACTACGGCCTACAAAAACATGACTGATTTGTTCGATTAAACAGTAAACATGGCTTGCATGATAAAACAGCATTAAATAGATAGATAAGTTTAGGTTTATAATTATATTAACTAAGACTGACAGTGTCGGTGATCGATAGCCCTGCATCCCACATTGTCTTCATGTAATGTTTGTGTGGGATTGGACATGACCTGCAGTGACAGGACGTAATGTGACAAGCATGATTCCTATATAGCCTCCACTTCTGTGATGCCGGGGTATAATAAAGCTGTCTACAGACATCTTAAATTGTCTACATTGAATACACTATATCTAGTATATCTTTACTTACATTGTTCCAGTACCTACAATATGCTGCCTATATTTAATTGAGAAGGGAGAAAAACACAATACACTTACAATGATGCCTTGCACTGATTTGGGGACACAAAAATGATGTATTTACAATTGATAGTCAGAAAATACTTACAATGGTGCTTGCATTGATAAAGTCCGAGCCTGAGACGTTAGTGTTGGTGGAAAGAACAACCCGGGAGTGGTCATCTGAAACAGAAAAATCAAAGTACTGAGAGTTGCTAACATCATGTACTAACAGTGGCCTCATTAAAATACTGAAATTTTATGCATAAACAAGAGAGCCATGATGGCCCTAGACAATTCACCTGAGTTTCAGTTTTAGCTTTTAGACACATGATATTTTAGATGTTTTTATATTTTCAGAAGATCTCTGATTTCTGTTGTGAACTTAATCTTTAAAGGATAAAACTGGAACCTATACACCATCTATCCATGGCAAATTAAGAGCCTAGACAGACATTTCTGGATGGCTGTCTGCATTCATATCATACACTCAACCACAATTGTGGTGACTAAATTAACAAGAGGGCCATGATGGCCCTGGATCTCTCACCTGGTATCATTAAGGCTATGTAAAATCAAGTGACTGCTGGGGCAGGGCCAATTATAACCCAAGGGCCATGATTTGAACAAACTTGGTAGAGGTCTATTAGCCCATGTTAAATACCAATTATCTAAACTTCAGGCCATGTGGTTTCTGAGAAGAAGATTTTTCAAGTTTTTCCTATATTAGCCTTTGTTAAATCAAGTGACCCCTGGGGCCTAGCCAATTTTGATCCCTGGGTCATGATTTTAACAAACTTGGTAGAGATCCACTTGACAATGCTACACACCAAATATCTTAACTCCAGGCCTTGTGGTTACTGAGAATTTTTTTTTTCAAGTTTTTTCCTGTATTTGTCTATGTTAAATCAAGTCACGACCCCTATGGCAGAGCCAAATTTCACCCCAGGGCTATGATTTGAACAAACTTGGTAGAGATCCAATTGACAATGCTACACATCAAATATCTAAACTTCAGCCTTTTGGTTTCTGAGTGAGAAGAAGGTTTTTCAAGTTTTTCCTATATTAGTCTATGTAAAATCAGGTGACCCCTATGGCAGGGCCAATTATGACCCCAGGGTCATGATTTGAACAAACTTGGTAGAGATCCACTAGACAATGCTACATACCAAATATCTTAACTCCAGGCCTTGTGGTTTCTGAGAAGAAGATTTTTTTAAGATTTCACTTTTAAAATCTATTTTTAGCTCCTGTGACCTAATTATGCAACAGACCAGAACCATTTGAACAATTTTTATAGGGATCACCTTAGGAACATCCTTGCAAAGTTTGATCACTTTCCCATCAGTAGTTTCAGAGAAGAAGATATCTAAGCAAATTGTTGACAACTGGCGACTTACGATGACGGACAAAGGCTGGTCCCAAAAGCTCAGCTTGGCACTTTGTGCCAGGTAAGCTAAAAACTACAACAAATGGGCACAACGAAAACACATACAACATGATTGCCTGTCTTGCAAAAACAATTTATTACATCAGCCATGGATAAAATTGCTTTATAACTGCCATTCCTAAGTAAGTATTTAACACAAATCAAAAATAGTTCAAATCTTCATCAAATCATGAAGTAACCAATGAAACTAACTTATGACAGACAGCTGATAACACCTGAACTATGAAAGTATTGAACCATGATTAACCCTTTCCCTCATATAGACTCATTAACCTTATCATACAGCATTTAAACCTAATCAGCTCGAGTAACTCTGCAGTGATCATTTTAATTCCTGTTCGACGCCCTCAAGTAGGTTCTGGAATTTAGAAATTGAATTACAATTATAAAGGTTTAACTGGGAGCAGACAGACTATAGTGGGTTATACTGATTGAGGCGTCAAAAGGAGTATATATGTGGGAAAGGGTTAACAAATGCAGAGATTTGTCATGAGTCAAGAGCATTTCTCCAAGAACGATACAAGATAAGCCTCTGCAAATAAGAATTTCTTGTAAAACTGTGTACTCAACTCCCTTCAGAGAAAAAAACAGCAAATTACTTGAGGATGCATGAGACACCCCTCTAATGACTTGCACCGTATGGCACCTTATCCTATCATCTCTGATCTATCATTCCACTCACTAGAGGCAGGTGGCTGTCATGTGATCAAATTAGGCCTAATGACAAGCTTATTATGGAAGTCACTATAGCTAATCCAAATTAATGATGCTAAAGATGCTGCAATTAATAACATGGAAGATGACACTGGGTACTTAACTGCATGGGGACACATAAGGCTGTTGGACAGACACACACACACACTCATACAGAGATAGAACAAAACTGACCTTACAAACAGAGAGTCAGACTTACATACAGTCACTTACACAGAGATAGTCACTTACATACAGTCACTTAGAGATAGTCACTTACATACCAGTAGTCACATAGTATTACAGTCATTTACATAGAGATTATTAAGTCACTTACATACAGTCAGTCACCTACACAGAGATAGTCATTTACATACAGTCAGTCACTTGGTCATTTATTAAAATTTAAAAACTTAATAAAACCATGATAGTACATGGTGTATTTTCAGGCTTTAACTGCATTATAACTGCTTTAAAGTATCATACTTTTGTTTCATGTCTGACTTATGTAAAATTTAAATTTAAGGGAGAGAATATATTTACATATGTTTGTAAAGCAGAAAAGTCTAGAAGTCTAAAACACATTCCTTTTTCTTTGTTTCAGACTGTGAACAAAATCACATTGATAAAAGATAGGTTCAAGTTACAATTCATAAAAGACGAAATACAGGTTCTTTACATCTATAAAAGACAGGGAACCAGTACATATAAATAACATACGAAAGAGGAATATTTGCAGAGAATCAGCCCACTAACACATGCTGATGTTTATTACATCTCAATCCACAGGGCAGGTAAACTGTCAAGTTCAATAGCTCTATCACAATGGAAATATCTCTCCACTGTTATATCAAACCATTGCCTAGCAACCATAAGACACCTGTGGACACCCCCTTCTATCAGCAGCTTGTTGCTAGGCAACTGAAGCTGGGTGCCATTACCTTGTTAACAAACGTGTCTGACTAATTTATTCATTAATACTATCAATCACAAGATATCTACAGATCAGCGATAAAAGTTGCGAGCCTTGAGCGTTTTCCTCACTTTCAATCAATTAACACATATTAGAGCATTTAGTTGATTAAAATTCAGTCAACAAAATGTTTCTGCTTCATGAATACGGCCATCATCTCTCCTGCCTTCCATGACCCAATGGGCTTCATAAACAGTGGCGCAATGAATGGTTCCCACGCTAAATCCATCGAGCCACGTTGCCTTCATTTGTAACCACTCTCCCTCACATCAGAAATTCTGATATAATCATTGAAATCTGTATTCAAATCATGGCCAACATTGTCTGCCAACAGCATTATTGAAAGATGGGCTATACTTTTTATTTGTACTTCCAAATACAACATTTACAGTATGTGGTAATTCCTGCTTTACAAAAAGCTTCATGACATAATTTCTATCATTTCTGTTTTTTAATCGATATTGTTAGAGCAATATTTCTGGGATAATTTTTTTCTTCATTTTATATTGCCACAAAGCTTTTATTCATTTGAAGCATGAAATTACACACATACAACATATACATATATACAAGTAAATATTCCCATGACATTACCGTGGTTATAGATTCAACAACATCTTATATCAATGAATGCTAATGATTTAACCCTTTATCTCATGAATATTCACGTAGAAATCTATGTCCTGACAAATAAACCTTTCCATTATGTAAAATGTTTAATTAAAAAGAAATGTTAATGTGTCAAAAGGAGTTACAGGGCAGACACACACCCTGATGATACAGAAATAAAACAAAAATACTGTAAATGTAAATGCCTCTTAATTAATATGTCTTTATCAAAGTTACCAATCTCTCAAAAAAGAAATATATCTCGGAGAATATAAAATTCTTATCAATGGTTTCAGAACAATTTCTATAAAGATTATACAGGAATCCGCATTTTTCAAAGGATAAATCACCTTTGATTGCACAATTTTGGTAGAGAGTCACATTTAAGCCAAATAAAGTTACAAATCTTGCTATTAATTTCAGAGAAGATTTAAAAAAAAAATCTTCCCATACATAGCATTGATTTAATTTAGAAACTTATATTCAAAGGACAACCTGAATGGACATTCATGTAAAGTTTCTACAATTCTGCCCTGTCGAGGAGAGATATTATTCAAAATCTATTGTTGACGGCTGATAAAGCACAACAAGAGTCTCAAGAAGATCATAATTTATAATCGCAGGCACTTTGTACTCAGGTGACATAAATGATTTCAACAAGCTTTCAGGACAAAATTATATATCTGGCACTATTTGTAAGAGCATCTTAGTTGCATCTGAGATGCTGTAACATTATCTTCTGATATATAGAGGTATCTGTTCTTTACCCATTCTAAGAATGTTTACTTATTAGATGTTATTATGTTGCACATTCCATAAAAGCAGGCTGGAAAATCTAATTTCTGCCTGTCAGTTAACCCTTTCCCTCATAGAGGACACCATGAAAAGACCTATGCGAACAGCAAAAAACCAGATCAGCTTGCGAGTAACTCGCAGGCTGATCACGTTTTATGCTGTTCGCTGCTCCTCAGTGGTCTGGAAATGAGGATTTTGTAATTAAATTTGGTAAGGTTTAACTGTGGTTTTCTGCAGATCAGGCTTTATGTGGTACCTAATGAGTGCGTCAAAATGAGTCTATATGAGGGAAAGGGTTAATTCTAGCATGATCTGAGAATTAAAGCCTCATACAGACATGTATTCTCTTTAACAGACTTGATTTCCTTATAAAAGTGAGGCCCATATAATGCTGAGTCATGCATTGGTGGCCATATTGGTCACATGACCTCAGACTGTGCTCTTCCACCATGATTTATTGTGACTGGTTCAGAAATATAACCTGACAGAAACCTTTTATAACTTGGGTCTGCCAGCTGAGACCAAAAGAAACAAATGTTGGTACATAATAAATGGTTCAGTGGAACAAGAATTGTACATGACTCAATCCACTCTCACCTTATATAGACTTTGGTGATAATTTGGTCTCAGAATTTAAGTTGCAAAAAAAAAAAAGGCTTCCTTAAGGTTGAACAACCCTAATACAGATCATATACAAATTGTATGACATTGGTGTTTTTTGTTCAACAGTACAGAAAACACTGACATCACAGATATTCTATAAAGCGTTCAGTTTAAATCGGAGTTTCTGTTTCATAATTCTAATTTTTGTTCAATTTCCATGTGAACGGAAAACTTAATATACAGCTGAACCTGTGTTTGTGGCCACCTGTATTTGTGGTCAACCTGCATTTAACGATCAGTTTTAATATAATCAAAATAAATCATTTTGTTATATGTTTAACCCTTTCCCTCATAGAGGAAATCATGAAAAGACCTATGCGAAAAACATAAAACCAGATCAGCCTGCGAGTAACTCGCAGGCTGATCAGGTTTTATGCTGTTCGCTGCTCCTCAGTGGTCTGGAAATGCGGATTTTGTAATTAAATTTGGTAAGGTTTGACTGTGGTTTTCTGCAGATCAGGCTTTATGTGGTACCTACTGAGTGTGTTAAAATGAGTCTATATGAGGGAAAGGGTTAAAATGAGTCTATATGAGGGAAAGGGTTAAAATGAGTCTATATGAGGGAAAGGGTTAAAATGAGTCTATATGAGGGAAAGGGTTAAAATGAGTCTATATGAGGGAAAGGGTTAACCTTTATTTAGTGGCCACCTCTGTTCAGCGGTCATTTTCTCTTGACTGACCACTTATGGCAGGTTTGACTTTCTATCATAATCATAAATGATGGACAAACTAGAAAAACAATCAAAGAATGTATCAATAAATATCTCTTTCAATCTAAAACATTAATGTTTGACTCTTGTCATCTAGAATACTCAGTCATTGAAAAAAAAAAAGATCTCCTATGACTTGTCTTTGTTTTTTTTTATGGTGTATATTCTGTTCTTATAAGATTGTCAACCAAAAAAAAACCTGTTTATACAATAAAATGTGACAAATGATCATTTTTTATTTATTTTAGTCCAGAGTGGCGTTATTTTGCTAGTGAGTCATTTCCAATTCAAAATACTAAAATTCTGAACGATAAAAGTATTGATACTTTGCCAGAATGTTGCTTAGATGTAAAAAATAATTTTGTAAAGCAAGGAATGTTGAATAGAAACCATCCACTCAGAATAAAAAGTTGAATGCAAAATTTCAAATGTATCCTTTTTTTCCTATTTCTTTAACAGCAGCTGAAAGATTTTTTCATTATGTGATATTAATAAAAATGAACAAGAAATATTACCAATCATAGAAATATAACAACAGAACTTCTATCATGAACTATTTCTTAAAACATTTTTTCAGAATACAACTCCAAAATCAAGAAGCCCTATCAAATCCTTTCTTTGGACAATTCAAGAGAGCAACAAGAACTGCTGATTGTAACGTGCCAAAGAATCTCGAGAACATATTCACATCTATACCAAATGGAGTACCAATAAAAAACAGATCACATTTCTTTTGCTCTGAGCTAGATCAAATCTGGCAAAATTGGACAAGTTTATTACTGTTGATACTTGCAGACAATTCTAGCGGGAAATAGAACCTGCAAGAGTTTTAATACCCCCACAAATCCTAAGTCTTATTTTAAATGCATTCCCACATTTAGTTCCAATACATGCTTGCATATTAACCGGATTTGTGTTAGGATTTGTGGAATGAGACCACGTTCCCCATTATTCACAGCTGTTATTGGGAATACGAGAAGGCAATTTGACTTAAATATTCATAAACTAATGGAATCTCTGAAAAAGGAAAAATGTCTCCATTCCACTTGGCTTTTCCATGGAAAGAAAATCTGCAATGATTGCTGTACTCTGTACTGTAAAACAATATATCAAGCCAACTTGTATTGAGGTAATTGTTATAATTGGTCTCAGAATCGAACCTGATCAGCCTCCAAGTAACATTCAACTACTCAATAGTTTCATTCATTCAATCTTTACCTAAGGAAAGGTTATAAGGTCTTTAAATAATCCTTTACTCCATGTAGACTCATTTTGAAGCATAAACAATCAAGGCAGACCCAGATCAGACAGCTCATAAATATTCATTGTCACAAGTTTGTACTTGAATATTCATGAGATAAAGATTTAATCATCAGTGAAGGTCCTCACCAGACTAACTCCTGTTCACCCCACCCATAGTTTCTTTGATTTCCCACCTTTATCATTTTTATATTTATTGAAACATATTTTTTTCTATGGAAAATTACTGGGCTATTCTTGAATACTTCATTTCCAGCAATATTTGCCAAATCTTTTTATTATAACAGCATTATTTTCACTGAATAAAATCTCTGAAACTACCTTAGTTTTCACTTGTCATTTCAACTTTTCTTCATATCAATTTCCTCAAAAAAAAAAATTAGATTCCATTTTTTCTTTCTGATATTAGCGTTATTTTCGTTTGTGAGTTTAACCCTCCTTTGATAGTTTTTGTTTATTTCATTATTTTTATAAAATTATTTAGTCCTCATTTCATTATTTTTTATAAGCAGCATCTTTTTTAAATCAATCAATCTTATTCTATTATTTTATCTCATTTAGAAATTAGCTCTAGAGGCTTAATTTTGTTTTCAAATTAATAAAGAATCCAGCTCATTTAAAATCTTTGGCCAGTGAAATTCATCCTGCTAAGGTTTGCCTTCAGTGGATTTCGTTGTGTGTGCTTTCATTTTGTATTTTTTTTGTTTTTTTCTTTTACCAAAATATCATGATGGCAAATACAGTATTATACAATGGAGTTTCTAATGCAAAGTGCTATTCATTTTTTTTCAGGAGTACAAGGGGTGTTCAAAAAATATCCGGAAAAGTGCCGTAACTTATTTATTAATATGGTTATCAGAATAAAACTTTCAAAAGTGATCATACTTTTATAAATTTTGAACTTAATCCAAAAGAAAAAAGGAAACAAATTGCACTCATGCAAATTCCGCAGTCACTATGGCAACGTCAGTAACGTTGAGCGGGGCAAATTTTGCAAATCTTCACATGTTTACCTGTCTTTAAAGATCACATATAGACATATTCCCAATGTCAAAAACTGCACAAAATATACGTACTGCTTCCAAGACCTTTTTTCAAGGCCTATGTAATGTCATAGATTGAAATCTGATGTCCTTTCCGTTAATATCGGAAGATGAGAACACTTGTTCAGCAAAAACTGTAAATATGCCAAGGTTCATGTGCATTTGATTGTTGGAGCTTTGGTGAGATTTCATTGGTTTAACCAATATGCATATTCATTTTGAGGTAATTTGGCATCAAAAAAATTACAGGTAGGATCAGGAAGAGATCAAAGGATCTGATTTTATGCGCCATGCTATTGCTAAAAGGGTGGTAATCAAGCCCTTCATATAGGTGATATTTGAAAGGTTACCGGATAAGCAACGTTGTCTGCTAAAGCTTTCAGAAATTAAACAATGATGCCTCAGCAGTAGTTTCTTAAATGCAATTTGAGAGAAAACTCAGTGTAAAAAAGAACTGAAAGAAAATGTCCATGAAGAATGATAAGCCAAAATATACAGAGCACATCTTTCAACAGCTATGGTACAGCTTCTCAGAACAAGTCCAAAGACCACTTCTTTACCTTTTCATTTTTCATCCTTTTTTTCCCCTATAAAATACATTCTTTTAATCAATGGAGAAAATAATAATGTAGAAAATGTATTTATTACCATATTTTACTTCACATATATTTTTTTCATATAAAATGCAAATGTTTTTCATTGGAGAAAAAAAAATACAGAAGTCGTATTTAGCTAGGGTGTTTGTGATTTTTGGAAACACAACACACAAGCAGATATATTTCCCTAGACTCTTAGCTAGAAATCCGAGACTTTCTTATTAGATTTTTACATTCAACATTACTGCCATCTAGCACGTTCATCCAATACCCCGTCAAAATCAAATAGTAATTACGTATCATTTTTCCAGCCTTCTTGGACAATTTTTTTCGCTTATTAGTATGCCATTATTTCTATCACATATTCTAGTTAACATGCTACAAGCTCTTTCAATGAGGATTAAGGCCTTAGTCTTGATGACCACAATTGGTTTCAGTTTTTATGTTCATAATTTGTTGTTTCCAGCTAGTGTTATTTAATGTCCAATATCATAATTCATGGTGGAGCTGCCAATTTGCTTTGAGACATTTCTCCTATTTCGATAACACGAGTCTAATTAAGAAAATAACCTTTATTATATCAGTATAAGATACTGTTTCTTTTCATAAACATAGCTAAAAGGTGTAATTTGTCTCCAGATATGTTTCCAGAGCTAAATTAACAATAAAGATTACAAATGTCATGGCTTTCAGAAATATAGCAAACAAACAAAAAAGAGTAATGGCTTTCAAATGAAGTTATTACTTTTATATAGATAGTTATACACAATCCTGCTGGCGAAGGATGCACAATAAATGTGTATATATGACACAAATGCCCTTCTGGCAATAGATTTTATAACAAAAGGCTCCATCAACAAGAGGGCAAATATGTCCATGTCTGCTCATCTGACTTACCACTGATCTGAACGACAATCTATGTTTTCTCTCTCAAAGATTCTTTTAATGCAGCTAAATGCAGAGTGTAATTTATGTTAAAACAAGAGAAGAAAATAAAGGGCAATAACTCTGAAATAATCCCATAATCAAACTAGGATGAAGCACTATGGCCATAAATATTTTTAGGGTTGACACTTTAAAAACTGACCTTTTTTATATAACTCAAGTGCCATAACCTAATGGTGTGTATCACTTATCATCCCATCACAAGAAAAGAAGAAACTAGAAATGTAGTCAAGTGACAGACAAACCAATAATGGGGATCCATTTATCTTAAAATCTCACTCATATGTGATCAGGTGAGTTAAAAATCAGATAATATGTTAAGTCCAGAAAACCAATGTATTTCAGAGGGATGGAAGAAGAATGGACAGTAGTAACACAGAATGCCCTGACCACTTGGGATGTCAGCATCTATCTAGTAAACAATTTAAATCTAAAAAACTAGAACCATCATTTTTCCACAACCACTTCATAAGACTTCAAATTGAGATTTTAGGTCATGCAATGTTTTGATGATATATGTATCACTATAACTTTTTAAATTTTGAAGACAATGGAAATCCTATTCTATTAGAACACTGGCAGAGTGACAAATCATACTAAACATTTCTTATGATTCAGTGGAAACCAGACATTTATGTCTGCAAGAAAATATAGCTGAGGAAATTTTAAATTCAGAAATGTCAAACAATAAAATTTATAAATATTATGACTGACAATTCCTTGTTATTACAGAACATCCCCTACAGCATGCGCTTCAGATCAGAAGGTGTATTCCGTGGGACAACAACAATTTAAAACCAAGCCAACTTGAGAGTACCTTGATGGTTGATCTGGGTTTATGGTGCCAAGGCTTGAATTCCACTAATCATACTTAGCACTAAAAATTCTTAAATATATAGGGACCAATTTCATTGTCCTTGTTTCTTAACCTAAAATACCTGCATATTTCATTATCTTAACAAATATTTTTAGTTACTAAAGTTACTGTCCCTGGTGACTGAGTAGTAAGAGCACCTGCCTCGGGAGCAGGTGGTCGAGGGGTTAAAAAATCGTAAAAAATGGTACTGGCATGGCTCCTTTGCTTGGCGCTCAGCATATAAATGTAGGTCCAGGACTGGTTTTCCTGGTGTCAAGATAATGTGACTTGGTGAGGTAACATGCCACATGTCTATGGTGTGATACTGCAGTGTGGCAGTACTATATCTGTTTCAAGTTATAAACAGTCTCTAAATGACCGCAATACAGTCAGTGGGACTTTTAACCCAACAAACAAACAAACAAACAAACAATTATTAAATAAAAAAAAATACTGTCAGTATTAGTACCACTGAAATGTGAAAAGATGACACGTTGAAACATATTAAGATAAGACATGAGTTTTCATTTTGGCCGGTGTTTTCAATTGTTTAACAAGATGTTCTGTAATGTATTTAATAAGTTTACCTAACTTCTTCTCAGTTATTTAGAAGTTATCTAAATATCTTGAATTCCAGGGAAGATTTTTCTTTTCCATGACAGGTTACATTGTCCCTTGAGCAGGTGCATTTCAAGTGACAATTAATAAGACTAATTAGCTGTCCGTTAGTAAAAAAGATTTTGAAATCTTCTTACTTTATAAGTGTGAAATTTAACAATGATGAAATTTAAAATTTCGGTCATTATTTAATTAAATATTTCCAATTATAATCAAACTCATTAATAGAAACTCAAATACCTTGCATCTGGATATCAAAATTTCATTTATGGCAACTTCAACATTAATGAATGTCAGTCAGGTACAAGACATATCTACAGATGATTAATTGGAGTTAATGCACTTTACTTTATATAGATTGTGATATAACTGCACAGAATTATAAAATTTTATGTTTTCTGACATTTTCTATGACAGTGGAATACTCATTTTAACCCTTTCCCTCATATAGACTCATTTTAACCCTTTCCCTCATATAGACTCATTTTGACGCACTCAATAGGTATCACATAAAGCCTGATCTTCAGAAAACCACAGTTAAACCTTACCAAATTTAATTACAAAGTCCTCATTTCCAGACCACTGAGGAGCAGGGAACAGCATAAAACCTGAGTTACTCGCAGGCTGATCTGGTTTTATGCTGTTCGCATAGGTCTTTTCATGGTATCCTCTATGAGGGAAAGGGTTAATTTTGGGGCAATTGCTTAGAACATTTATGTTTTGTTGTGTTTTTTGTTTTTTTTGTTGTTGTTTTTTTAGCTGTATAATTTAATTTTTAGCTGTATAATTTAATTTTTAGCTGTATAATTTAAACAATCTTGGTAGAGATTCAGCCAAAGAACTTTTTTGCCAAAATATTTCCAAGTTCTGTCAGAAGTTTTGGACAAAAAAGTTTTGAATATGTATACTTTCCCTTTTTTCTTAAGTACAGTTTTCCCGTCTCCCTTCAGTATTATACAGCACCCTTCAACTTTCATTAGTTTTCCCTTCTATTTTCAGTATAGTTCCTTTCTACTTTAAGCAGTTTTCCCTTCCACTTTTGAAGTTTTCCTCTCCACCTTCAGTAAAGTTCCCATCTACCTTCAGTAGTTTCCCCCTCTACTTTCAGTAAATTTCCATTCTCCCTCAAGTTTAATTCCCTTCTACCTTTAGTCAATTTTGGTTGAAATTGATAATTTTACATCACAAAAAAAAAAAAAATCTTTTAACAAAAATCAATGGTCAATGCTGAACTTTTATATATCCAGGATAAAATCTTAATTATACAATGGTATATGTGTGTAACCATGTAAAAGAATCCCCTAAGACTTTGCATGCAGACATGTTGCTTTTACAGACACAAGGGTATAGTATTACCTCAATAATTTTGCTTTGAATATCCGGTAAAACAAACTCAAAGACCTGGTTAATGGACACTTTTGCTTCATAAATAGGTATAACAAAGACATCAAACACAGAGCTACAAATAAACAGTCATTAATAGACCCTTCTCAATGTATCACAAGTACCAAACAACCTCAAAGTCTTGTGACACAGAAGACAAAATCTTAGACTTACATGGGAAAACATCTCCGTATCTGTTCTTACGCGCATTAGAGGGATCTTCGGCAACCTTGGTGCTACTTGGGTCCGCCTCGTATGCACACATGGCCTCCCACTCGCGCTCCAGTCGGTCCTTGTTCTTTAGGTGGTCCTCCATGTACGACTGCAAAGGTGACGTCAACATCAAATTCAAGATCAACTTAATCAATTATCTAAACGTAAGGCTGCGGCTGTGACTCATTTCTTAACATAAGGCCAATTATGTTAAGGTAGACTGTAGCTTTCACTCAACAGGAAACCATCCTGCCTGCAATGGCAAGTCATGAACAGATACATAGTTCCCAAACCAAACCAACCTTCCATTGCAACATCAATTAACCCTTAATTAAGGCTTTCTGCCTTTCGCAAAATGACCTATTGGGTTTGTTATGTTTTATTATTATTATTATTATTCTACTTTTTTCTTCCTTCAATTTAAACAGGTTGCCGATAAGCCAGCAGCATGAAATTTTAACAGTATGCTCAGTGACTTTGGCACTTTCAACTGCAGTAATTTTTTCTTCATGTGATGTCATATGACGTCAGAGCTGAAAATAGCTTCCAAAAAAGTGGTTAAAGATACATACACTTATAAAGCATGTGAATTGTGGGGAATTAAAAGACCTTTCTAATGGTACCTAGCTTTTTAAAATTGGTGATCATATAAAGAAGTTACATGAAAAATAAGAATTCATTTAAAATGTTCTTTCATGCACTTCTGCAGTTAGTCCCAATCACTTGATTGCATTTTTTTTAAGAAATTAATTTTTGAAAATAGCATAAAGAAGAATATTTTTAGCGTGATGCAATGCGGATCTAATGGTATGCAGATCTTAATGATCGAACCATTAATTATTAAATTATTTGTTAAAGGGCAATAATTGATATGAACATCTTTTTGTGGATTTTTGCCGTTTTCTTGAAAAATAACTTTATATATCTCAAAAACCGTATGAGAAAAGTGAAACATGAAAAACAAGAAATGTTGGAAATTAAAGACCTTTCTATTGGTACCTAACTTTTTTAAATTTGGACATCATATAAGGAAGTTACATGAGAAATAAGAATCATTTATACCATTCTTTCATGCACTTCTGAGAAACTATAAAGTTTTAAAGATAACATAAAGAAAAACAATTTTAGCATGATGCAATGTGGTTCTAATGCTATGCAGATCTTAATGATCGGACTATTAATTATTAAGTTATTTGACGAAGGGTATTAAGTGAAATTAACATCTTTTTGCAGATTTTCTATATCTCAAAAACCGTAACAGATAGGTTTAAACATGAAGTAAGTGAATGTTGGAATTCAGAAGACCTTTCTAACGGTACCTAGGTTTTTAAAATCAGACATTATTTAAGGAAGTTACATGAAAATAAGAATTTCCAAAAAAGTTTTTACATGTGCTTCTGCAGTTGATATCACATATTATTTTAAATTTTATTTCTGTTACATTAAAGGTATAATGTGATACAATAATTTACTGTAATGATCTGTGGCCCCTTTAATTCAGCAAGGATATTCAATTAAAATATAAAAAAGAAATGTTTTGCAAGAAAGAAACCTTGTATACCTTATTAGCATGTAAAGAGGACTAGTGATACTTCATTCCCTTGTAGAACACCAAGTTTGAGTATTATTGTAGTCATCTTAAAGATGGTTCTCGAAAAGCTAGCAGTATGAAATTATAACTGAAAACAAAGCCACACATCCCCTTTTGAATGCATTGACTTTAAATTTTAATTTATGTCATATGACATCGCAGATTTCATCTGCTATTTATATAAGTTTGCAATCTAAAGCTTTTAATTCGGGACGGATTTTCTTCAGTTTTTTGTAGATGGTGTATGTCAGAATAGTAAATGAGTATGATCAGGTTTGACATGGTTTGCAGTGGAGAAAGCCCTTTCTTTTGTTTAGAACAAAAGTCAAGTTTCTTAATAGGACAGTTGTTTCTGGGGTTGCTTGCGGAACATTTATCAACTGAATAGTGATCATGATCAGACTGCATGGATGTGCAGGCTGCTTTTGGTCTTAACTGGTCACAAGGGCAGTCACAGTCGCCTCATTTACAAGTACACTGGTAATCTATTTATTTCTCTAATTTGTCCTTCTTCATTAAAGAGTGTTATCATGACTGCCCCTATCAGGGAAAATACTGTGTACTATAAGCTTACCAGTAGAAGAGAGATACTCAATTTAAAGGTTATCAGGGATTTGGAAACACAATCTCAATGTAGAAATACTAGTAGCAATTATCAAAACAATCAATAATGAGATTATAAGTCAAAAGCGTCACATGTGGATGCCAACACTCGTCTGTTTGAAGTGTTTGAGTAATGGGCTACATTTAAGTTTCTGCACAACGAAGACAATGACGAACCAGCGATCATAACAGCCTGACTATTGCTTTGAAACAGATGAACTAAAACACAAAGAGAGGAGATAGGAAGGTTTGTTTAGAAAGAATACAAAGTATCTCATATATCTTATATAGTATTTTCATTGAATTCCTCCTACTCTACAAACTGAGACAGAAATGAAAATGGTTAACTCTTACAAAATTATATACAGTTTGATTATTTCAATAAAAAAAGTCACTGTATTAATTATTCTACACATCTACAAACTAAATTTAGATTGAAAATAGCCATGGTAACTGATAGCTAGGTGTTCTAAGCAAGATTTCTGTCCTTTTAATAGCATTACAACTAAGGGGGATAAGTCAGTCAATCTGTGTTTCCATATGTCAACTTTAAAATGCCAGTTTTTTTACTAATTACACATTATTTTATCTTACTCTGGCATATTTTAATAAATAAATCTGTAATCCCTGTGGTTGAATCTTAATGTTTTTGGCAAATGGCAAAGATTTTTTTTTTTTATAATTTCATTTCAGGAATGAAATATGATTTGTTGATATTAACATTTGTAAAATTATAATTTTAGATCTTATTTATAGTGGAGTCCAGTGGTATTTTGAGTTCTCTCGTACTGCGGTAGTCTCATTTTGTAGGAAAGACTTTTCTGATCATCACCTACTTAACACCACTTTGTAAACAGGAAGTTGCAATATTTATTGAAATAAAAAAAAAGTAAAACAACTCCGCAAATGGTAAGAAAAACTTAAATTTCTTAACTGATTTCCTACAATTATGTCTTCTTATCACTCCATCACCACCAAAAAATCAGTTTACAGTATTAAGAATGAATTGACAGACCCAACAAATGTTAGAACTTTGTCTGCTGCATTGTTTTGTTTGATTATGTGGGGACAACTGCAGGTGGAGCCAACAAAGAATCATGAGATTTTCTATGTAGGCCAAATAGAGTGATCAATAATAACATGTTTTTAACCCTTTTCCCTCATATAGACTCATTTTAACCCTTTCCCTCATATAGACTCATTTAACCTTTTTCTCATATAGACTCATTTTAACCTTTCCCTCATATACTCATTTTAACCCTTTCCCTCATATAGACTCATTTTAACCCTTTCCCTCATATAGACTCATTTTAACCCTTTTCCTCATATAGACTCATTTTAACCCTTTCCCTCATATACTCATTTTAACCTTTTCCCTCATATAGACTCATTTTAACCCTTTCCCTCATATAGACTCATTTTAACCCTTTCCCTCATATAGACTCATTTTAACCCTTTCCCTCATATAGACTCATTTTAACCCTTTCCCTCATATAGACTCACTTTAACCCTTTCACTCATATAGACTCATTTTAACCTTTTATCTCATATAGACTCATTTTAACCCTTTCCCTCATATAGACTCATTTTAACCCTTTCCCTCATATAGACTCATTTTAATACATTTTTAGAAGGGTTGAAAGATATAAAATGTTTTCACATTATGGTACAAAGATGGAAAAACAGAGACATACAGACTTAAATAGAACTTAAATGATAATTTTATTTCCATTTCAGTTGTTAGTACTGCAATACGGAGGAACTCCATCCTATTGGTTACTCTACAATGAAGCATTCAAATATGCATTGATCTGACCACATGTCTAAATATCCTATTTGTGTTTATTCAGGGCTTAAAAATAAGCAATAGATTATACAACTGTTATGACTTATTTTTAATTTATTCAGTTCAATGCTGAAGCACACTAACTTCATTATGTGATGCTGATGCGCATATACTTCATTATGTGATGCTGACTTCATTCTGTGATGCTGGAAGTGCACTGACTTCATTAAGTGATGCTGAAGCGCATTGACTTAAAGGGCTTAATGCAAGCAATAGATTATACAACTGTTATTACTCTTTTTTTTCAATACAATGCTGAAGCCACTGACTTCATTATGTGATGCTGAAGCGCACTGACTTCATTAAGTGATGCTGAAGCGCACTGACTTCATTATGTGATGCTGAAGCGCATGACTTCATTATGTGATGCTGAAGCCACTGACTTCATTAAGTGATGCTGAAGCTCACTGACTTCATTAAGTGATGCTGAAGCTCATTGACTTCATTATGTGATGCTGAAGCGCACTGACTTCATTAAGTGATGCTGAAGCGCACTGACTTAAAGGGCTTAATGCAAGCAATAGATTATACAACTGTTATTACTTTTTTTTTCAATACAATGCTGAAGCTCACATGCTGAAGTGCACTGACTTCATTAAGTGATGCTGAAGCACACTGACTTTATTAAGTGATGCTGAAGTGCACTGACTTCATTAAGTGATGCTGAAGCACACTGACTTCATTAAGTGATGCTGATATGCACTGACTTCATTAAGTGATGCTGAAGTGTACTGACTTCATTAAGTGATGCTGATATGCACTGACTTCATTAAGTGATGCTGAAGTGCACTAACTTCATTAAGTGATGCTGAAGTGCACTGACTTCATTAAGTGATGCTGACTTCATTTAATGATGCTGAAGTGCACTGACTTCATTAAGTGATGCTGAAGCACACTAACATGATTTGTGACCCTTATGAACATTCATAAAATGATATGCGAATGTTGTCCAATAATGAAATCTATTGGACGATCACCCGTTACAAAATCACTCCATTGATTGGCTGTGAAAATTGGATGTAGAATAACTTTCGTTACTGGTAGAGAAAAAATACAAGGGAGGTAACTCACCAGAACGATATGTCCAGTTGAGATGTCCATATTGGAATTCACCGGCTCTTCACTCCTGAAGGAGAAAAAGAAAACATTTTCCTTAAATAATCATAAACCTAGGAAGAAACATAAGTTTTTAGTGTTTTTTTGTGTAGGTTTTTGTTTCTTCCGACTTTTGACATTAAAAAAAAATACAGTCACTAATCTATTGCAGGTTGGTCCAACAGTTAAACAAGTTGTTTTTTCTAGTTATCACTGACATGCCTTAAAACATATCAAGCAATGCACAGAATTAGGTCTGTTCAGACATATTTTGTGAACATTTATCATGTAACTTTTTTCATCCATGTTAGATTTTCAAAATGTTAATAGGTAAAAAGATTTGTAAAAATAGACAAAAAAAGTTGTAGGAATTTTCTTTGTACACATCTTTTATTTCCCTCTCATTTTCTTTAATGTTATTGTAAGAAATTTAAATTTCATATGAGACCTTGTTCATTTGAGATACAATAAAGCATTTATTTTTTATTAATGTTCAATATTCATCCTTTGAAATGAGATTTTTATAGCAATTTACAGGCTATAAATAAGTGGAAAGGGAGACTTCTGCTTAAATTGGATACCTGATCATTTTAATAGCTGAGAATTAGTAAAATTATAAACATATAACTCATTATGCAGTGGTAAACTTGACTATTTCTAGGAGTGGATCAGATGACCATTGGAACAAAGAACAAAATCTTCCTATTAACACTATATATTGTCAACATCATTGTTAACTCCATATAGACACATTTTGACTGCATGGCTGATCAAAATCTCCTCTGTTTACTCAAACATTTAAGTGTTTGTTTGCTTGTTGGGTTTAACGTCTCACAGACTGTATTTCAGTCATTTGGAGACAATGTCTGCTTGAGACAGATATAGTGCTGCCACATTGCAGTATCACGCTGTAGACATGTGGCATGATACCACACATTATCCTGACACTGGGCCAACCAGTCCTGCAACTACCCTTATATGCTGAGCACCAAGCAAGGGAGCTATAACAGTAGCATTTTTTACGACTTTGGTATGTCCTGGCCGGGGATGGAACCCACAACCTCCTGCTCTCGAGGCGGATGCTCTAAACACTTGGCCACCGGGGACAGTACATTTAAGTGTAGCTCAGATTCAAAACAGTCAAAAAAAACTTTGTTTCAAGTACCATTTCAAGTAAGGTTTATGAATATTTATGAGGAAAAGGGTTAATATCTTGACACATGTATACTGGCCATGAATGGCCCCACTTTGCACTATTTTCATTTAGTCAGGGACCATATTTCTACTATGACCTTTTTGTTTGTTTATAGGACTTAACATCCCACTGACAGCATTTCAGTCAATTGGAGACAATGTCTACTTTCGGCAGATATAGTACTGTCACACTGCAGTATCACCCCACAGACATGTGACATGATACTACGGACATTATCTTGATACAAGGCCAACCAGTCCTGAAACTACCTGTATATGCTCAATTAACCCTTTCCCTCATAGAGACTCATTTTAACCCTTTCCCTCATAGAGACTCATTTTAACCCTTTCCCTCATATAGACTCATTTTAACCCTTTCCCTCATAGAGACTCATTTTAACCCTTTCCCCCATAGAGACTCATTTTAACCCTTTCCCTCATAGAGACTCATTTTAACCCTTTCCCTCATAGAGACTCATTTTAACCCTTTCCCCCATAGAGACTCATTTTAACCCTTTCCCTCATAGAGACTCATTTTAACCCTTTCCCCCATAGAGACTCATTTTAACCCTTTCCCTCATAGAGACTCATTTTAACCCTTTCCCTCATAGAGACTCATTTTAACCCTTTCCCTCATAGAGACTCATTTTAACCCTTTCCCTCATAGAGACTCATTTTAACCCTTTCCCTCATATAGACTCATTTTAACCCTTTCCCTCATATACTCATTTTAACCCTTTCCCTCATATAGACTCATTTTGACGCACTCAATAGGTACCACATAAAGCCTGATCTGCAGAAAGCCACAGTTAAACCTTACCGAATTTAATTATAAAATCCTCATTTCCAGACCACTGAGGAGCAGCGAACAGCATAAAACCTGATCAGCCTGCGAGTTACTCGCAGGCTGATCTGGTTTTATGCTGTTCGCATAGGTCTTTTCATGGTTTCCTCTATGAGGGAAAGGGTTAAGGGAGATATACCAGTACCATTTTTTTAGGACTTTGGTATGTTGCAGCCAGGGATGACACTCATGACCTCCTGATCCCAAAGCAGATGCTCTAACCACTTGGCTACCAGGACTGGTACTATGACTTGTTTTAATTTCAAAACACTACAGGTGTACAATTTTACATGCTGGGACTGTGGCTGTGCAATGCAATGATATCTGGTGGACAAAAGGATAGAGACAGACAAACATTCTTACTGGAGAATGCTGTGAGGTCATCCCCTGAATGCTGCATGATGCAAAAATCAGTGCAAAAGAAATCCCTGAATTATGCGATGGACTGACACAACTTCATAACGCTCACCCTAATCCAAATCCCAATATAGCTTTTGTAAGTGTTGATGGACAGAGACAAGGGCAAATCTACCAGTATATACTCCAACAACATAAACAAACATTTCACTTAGAGACACAGGAGTAGACAACTAAATAATGTGATGCTAAAAACAGAACATTAATTTTAGTCACAGATTGTAAATGAATATGGCAATATTTGGCTCAATGACAGAATAATTTTGATAAGTTACATTCATTTTCTTCTCCAAAATATCTCAATAAGTCTTGAAATAAGGAAGGCTGCAGAAACACCAACCTTAAACAGATTGAGGTATTATAAATAAAATATTTTCAAGATTATTATCTGTCAGTTTTGTCTTTGTTTTCAATGCTGCATGCTGAATCCTAATATAAAACCTCTTTATATGCAACCTCAATTTATTGCCTCATTTATCAGAAAACACAAAAATAGTTGATCAACTAGAGCCTTCATCTAATAAGTGGATGAAAATAGGTAATAAGCTATTCTTACAAAAGATGAATTTTCAAAATACAATCTTCTTTCAATGATGTTACAGCTTTCATTAGTTAAAAAACTTCAAGTGGCTACAAAATGTAAAACTTGCACTCATGTATTAATTCCAGAACAAATTTCAAATAAACATATGATACTTTCAGTTCCTGATTCATAAAAGAAAAGAAATCTGAACAGCTATTCCAATTCTGATTGACATCAAATATTGATTTCAGCTCAAGAATTTGTCATATGATACAACATTGGTTCTTTGGAACAAAAATGTTAGCTCCAAGTTCATCATTTTATGACCCCTAATGAGAAGTATCATGAAAATAGAGAAAGGGCTTAACATAAAATTTAAGTACGGTCAATTTAACTTAATGTACAAGTCATGTGACATCTCATTAAAAAGTCAAGTGACACATAATTAAGAGAGTGAGAAAGTGGGGCAGGCTAAAAGCTGTTCAAATCACTTTTGCTTGTATGTTTATAACATCCCGCTGACAGTATTTCAGTCATTTGGAGATCATGTCTACTCGAGACAGATCCAGTGCTACCATACTGCAGTATCATGCCGTAGACATGATCCAATTGTCTTGACACCAAGCCAACCAGCATGAAACTAACTACTGTGAAATCATTAATTTTAGTGGGACACTAATGTTTGTTGATTTTGTGAAAGGCTTTATCCACCAAAATCAATAACCATGAAAACTGTCCTTTCTATGGACCTCAAGTTTTCAAGAACTTGAATCCATGAATTAAGATACTTTTCTAAAGTTTTTGTTTAAAAATCATCTTTATATTACTCACAAAATCAATGAAATTAAATGTCAACAAACATTCATGATTTTCCAGTACCTGTACCCATATTCCCCCACTCCCACTTGGCCATCAGGGGCGGTAATAATTTTTGTTTTATGTGCAAATCAACTGAAACTGATATGTAAAAGGGAAAGGAGGAAATGTATTAAATGTACCTTTAAGAGGATACACAAGAAGCGTAGGAACAAATCTTAGTGATGGCAATATGTAAGTTTGAATCAGAGATGAACTTTGAAATGTACAAGGGAACTTGCTCTCTCCATGTGAGCCACATTTTTTACCATATAAACTTTCTTTCATAAATTGCAGAGGGTCATGAGGTCATCACTTTGGCAAAATTAAGCTAAGTTTTGACACATGCAGTGTTTCAGTAATCGCTAACAGTCACTCAGGTTTGCTAACAGTGGCAAGTTGGCAGCCACTAACATTAGCAAATGCTTAGTTTACTGTACACAAGGCTGGTTTCATAGAAGTATTTTTGAACTAGCCATCACTCAGGGACTTATTTTTCAGGGGACCAAATTTGTTTGAGCAGAACATGTTGAGGGGTAATAGGATGATCACTTGTGCCAACTGTGAAAGTAGATCCAGAGGCGAAATTTTCTGAATTTGTTTTTTAAAACTTAAAAAGGTTGCATCTACAGGGATCATGTTTATTTCAGCAACCTTTGTAAAGGACCTCCTATGGATCATGCTAAGTTTCATCAGTTTAAGAGAAGATGATGAAATCAAACACAGTCATCACATCAGTTGGTGAACTAAAAATAGAAAAGAGATGTGAAGATGCAAGAAGCAGTCAACAGTTCTGTGATTGAATCCCTGGGTACTGGGACAAAGTGACAAATTTTTCCAAGTCAGGCAAGGCTGTCTCGGTGTCTGAGATTACCAGTACCCTCCTGGGGACCACTCATTTGTCTTAGTTGTGGGTAACTGTCCTCCATGCCAGAAATGTACAAGCATCTTATTCCATACAAGAGTGGTAAAATAAGAATGATTCACACCAACCAAATAAAACCTTATCAGCATGTCAGTATACATTTGTTGCTGATTTAAAGTGTCTTTGAAAATCTTTATATATCAGTTTCTCCCCCACCTTTCTCATTTTTCTCTCTGAATACCTTTTTCCCCATTTCATTCTCTCTATACATCTCTCTCTTTCCACCCTCTCTCATTCTTCTCTCTGAATATCTCTCTCTTTCCCTTTGTCTCTCATTCCCCTGTCTCTCATTTTTCATTCTCCTACACTGGACACATTCAGCAACCACATAAAGGAGCCATCCCATAATTCAATACCATGGATTCTCCCTGATCCTGGTGCTGTTAACATCACTGTCAATTACAGAAATAAACATCAATATGTCTGTTTCCATTAACAACAACATTACAATGCCAGCTCTCTTGTTTGACTCTTCACCCTCAAATCAGCCCTTTGACCTCATGAAGACTCAAGATCAAATCTTCATTAAGGAGAGCTCATGCAAAACAGAGTCATTTTACATCAAAACATGGCTTTTTTTTAAAGCACTTTTACAAAAACCAGCTGAATCATGCCCAAGATGAACACAAAATATTGATTTTTTAATCAATTTTAAACACGCTACATTTGATAATTGAGTTATACAGAGATGAGCTGTCAAGAACATCCGCATGTAGGCTGTCCCAGTATCATAATTTTTGATAAATTATAGCACCGAAATTTTAACTACATTACTGGTCAAAAAATCCTCCTACATGTTGGGTTTTGTTTGCTGAATGGGGTTTGAACAGCATCAGATCATCCATTTACAGACTCTTTAGAAAAAATACAAAAAGCTTAATATGATATCATAATTAAGGTATATGTTACAACTGTACCTTATAAAGATATATGATACCATAGATAATGTGTATGGTACATGATAATATAAGCAGATACCATGGTCAAGTGACACGATACCATAAGCATGGGATACTGTACCATAATTATTTATTGAACTAAATCCTTGTTAATCAATCTGTATTGATTACTATAATACTCATATTATGAAGTCTGAGCCTCCCACAAACCCCACCCTCTCAGTTGCGAGATGAAGCCATCACAGCTATGACAGGCCAAGCTGCTATGAGGTCATCACAGCTATGACAGGCCAAGTCATCACAGCTATGACAGGCCAAGCTGCTATGAAGTCATCACAGCTATGAAAGGCCAAGTCATCACAGCTATGACAGGCCAAGCTGCTATGAGGTCATTACAGCTAGTGATTGGAATCAGTCGAAAAAATATTCGTCGATTAATCAGAGACAAAAGTCACTGATTAATTGATTAATCATGATTAAATACCAGATATACCATGTTTGGAGTAAATGCCTATTAAAACTCTCTTACTGTACAACATGAAAATAAAGTATTATGTACTATATAGATTATATAGATATGTATTAGGTATAGATGTTAATTTCTCAAATATTCAAATACATGTATAAACATTGAACCGAGATAAAGTATAAGAGGTTACAACCAGAAATTAACCCCCTTTTTCGGTCAATAATTTGTCAACGAATTATTTTCGTCGTCATCGTCGCGTCAACCAGTAGCTCGTCACTGATTCGTTGACTTTATGATTAATCAGCTCACCACTAATTACAGCTATGACAGGCCAAGCTTCTATGAAGTCATCACAGCTATGACAGGCCAAGCTGCTATGAAGTCATTACAGCTATGACAGGCCAAGTCATCACAGCTATGACAGGCCAAGCTGCTATGAAGTCATCACAACTATGACAGGCCAAATCATCACAGCTATGACAGGCCAAGCTGCTATGAAGTCATCACAGCTATGACAGGCAAAGACATCACAGCTATTACAGGCCAAGCTGCTATGAAGTCATCACAGCTATGACAGGCCAAGTTGCCCCTATTTCCTTGACAGTTGTGGTTTCATACACCACAGTGTGGTTACACACACACACCACAGTTTGCAGATGACGCCATCACAGCTATGACAGGCCAAGCTGCCCCTATTTCCTTGACAGTTGTGGTTTCATACACCACAGTGTGGTTACACACACACCACAGTTTGCAGATGACGCCATCACAAGTATGACAGGTCAAGCTGCTCCTATTTCCTTGACTAACCACCCAGTATTTCTGGTGACACTAAAAACTATCCAACGCCATCCTATCAGTCTCATCCCTACAGAAATGTCCAATTTAATTGGTCTGCTTGCGATTGGAGCTTTCTGGACTTCAATAAAAGGGTCATCGATGGATGACTGTGATTTGATTTCTGCAGGGGTCAATGGACCATCAACATTTATCTTCACCTACTGAATTGGTCCCTAGACTGGCTAAGGGCCTGACAGGTGTCTGGTACTGAGAGGTTTAACAGTATAACGTCACTCCAAGTTGTTCATGTGATCCCTGGACATTGCCGGTTGAAATCCCATTGGGGCACCTCATAGATCTTCCACCAACCAGGGGCATATAAATCATGTAGGAAAGAATACCAATATGTCTTTCCATAGATAACCAAATGTACAAGTATTTGTGGAGACCGAGGTAAGATAGTTCCAAGGAAGTGAGATGAAATTCTATAATAAGTAAAAAAAATGTCTTAACATGATATCAAGACTAACCCACAGGACTCTTAAAACACTTAGGTTATAGCATTTCTGTATAAGTTATATGCTATTATACAAGTTTTAGCTTTTTAGCTCAATATGTAGCTATTTCAGGCTTTCAAGTTTTCATTCAAAAAATTATTCTTATATTAAATCATCAACATCATGATGAGATTCTAACATCTGATCTAAGGAAAGGAAAAGTATTTATGACAGTTCAGACACATTTATGAATATGGAAGTCAATGGGGTTCATGGTTAAAATAAGAAAGGAAATGAATACACTGTAAAAGGAACAAAAACATGTGAATCCTTTTTGACCCATTAACTAATAAAATCATCATTCTGATATAATTTATTGAGCAGAAAATCCAAAATTCATGGTAAGCTATGAACAAAGAATCATTTCACTCTGAAATTAAATTTAAGACATCTAAAATGTCAGATAAGTCATGTAAGTGTTGATTAATTTCTGCCATTAAAAATCAACATAACCACAACTAATTGTTTATTTATGTCTTGTATAAAAAATTAAAATTGCATCTTATGTATTTTTGTCACTATTAAATTTTACTTAATTTTTGGGGAAAAAATTACAATTTGAAATAACCCATAATTGCAAGAAACAAGAGGGTCATGACGTTCATGTTTGCTCATCATATTGGGCCTAATCATGGTGACCAGATGCAAGATGATCAAACACCTCCTGGGATCCTTGAAATGTAAGGGATCAACTTACTTTCAAGGGCAAAGGGCGATGAAAAGATAAATTATGCATAATGTTCTTATATTATGACCAATGATTTCAGATTTTTTGTTGTTGAAATTTTCTTAATATGGATATAAGGAATCAGGCCCAACCCATAGGTGCCACATGCAGTTTAACCTTTTCCCTCATATAGACTCATTTTGACGTACTCAACAGGTACCACATAAAGCCTGATCTGCAGAAAACCACAGTTAAACCTTACCAAATTTAATTACAAAATCCTCATTTCCAGACCACTGAGGAGCAGCGAACAGCATAAAACCTAATCAGCCTGCGAGTTACTCGCAGGCTGATCTGGTTTTATGCTGTTCGCATAGGTCTTTTCATGGAGTCCTCTATGAGGGAAAAGGTTAAGATGGATCAACTTTGTTTTAGTAATTATGTTAAATGTTAAAGAGATTTTTTTTTATAAACAAAACACATTCTTAGTCTGTTGGTTTCAGAGATATTATTTTCTCATTTTTTATTTAGATTATAATTATATACGGAGTCAGTTCAAGTTCTGTATTTGCAATTCAGGTAAAAATATGAATACTCACACATTTCAGACACAATTTTCGGATAATTCTTATTTTAGATTGCCATGTGTTTTCAAATTTTCAGAGACTATCCATTGATTATTCACGCCAACTTTTATTAATTTCTGCTAAGGGAATTCAGAAAGCACACCATTTTAAATCAAACTGTTGTTTTCAGGTGAGCTAAATCTGAGTAACTTGACAAGTCGATGGTTGGCAATCTACACCTTTTGGTATATTGAAACAAGAGGCCTGTGAAATCCCTGTCCTTCAGGACAATGCTTCAAGTAGCCAGTTTAAATGGTGCAGAATAATTAGAACTATTCCAGTTATCATTCAACCTGTGCCAAATTTATTTTTAAACTGAAGAGTAGTTATGGACAAGAAGATTTTTTAAGTTTTAACTATACATGTTAAGTATCGTAAGAAAAAGAAAACTGGCTATGCCTCATGGTGACCATCATAGATTCTTATAATTTGAACAGTCTTTATAGACAGTGACCCAATTAACGTTTGTTGAAAAATATGTTTGATGAAGGCCACTGGCAAGTTTTTGTGTCATACAAAAATGAGAAATCTTGTTCCACCCCATTTTACATATCTGTACAATTATATTAAGTCTAGGTAGAGACTCGTGAAAGGAACAAATGTGTATACATATTACTAACTTGGAGAAGAAAATTCTTAAAGATTTCCCTATAAACATAATTATAAAGAAAACAGACACTATCCCCCTAGCAGTCATATTCTTGGTAGGGGGTTACCCAAGGCACATTAAAGCCATATATTATTTAAAATCTAGAAACAGTTTTGGACAAGAACAAATTTAAAGATTTCATAATTATAATTAAGAGAAACTGGCTCTGTCTCCTGATGACAAAGTTCTTTTATAAGGATTTTAATGATTTTATAAATTTTGGGTTGAGATTTATCCAAGGCACAACTCTACAATATTTCAAATCTGACCAGCAGGTTGGGTCAAGTACATTTTTAAAGTTTTAATATTTCATTTTTTTTAAATCATATTTCTATGGCAACTTGATTTCTTCTTAGGATCCAGTTCTTGAATGTGGTTCACCCAAGGAATATCCTTTTAAAGTTTTATCAAAATTGGCTATGCACTAAGAAGAGGATGTTGTTTGAAGAAGTTCTTGACAAGGGACAGACAAATGACATTCAGATGTTTATAATCTTAAGTGACAAGTCACTTAGTGATCATGATCTATCAACACTTTCTAAATGACAAGATAATTAGCAAAAGTTCAAGGTCACTTAAAGTCAAGGTTACGTCTCTGAGTAAATCAGTGTGGAGTTCTGAAACTGTTCAAAAGCCAATTTGAGACACTGTTTTGAAAAAAAAAAATGAACCAAATCTGTCTAGCAATTGAAACAAGAGGGCCATGATGGCCCTGGATCGCTCACCTGATATCATTAGGCTATGTAAAATCAAGTGACCCCTGGGGCAGAGCCAATTTTGACCCCAGGGTCATGATTTGAACAAACTGGGTAGAGGTCTATTAGCCCATGTTACATACCAAATATCTAAACTCCAGACCTTGTGGTTTTTGAGAAGAAATTTTTCTAGATTTTTTTCCAAAATAAGTCCCCGGGGGGGGCCAATATTTTCACCAAATATCTAAATCCGGCCTTTTCTAGTTTCCTAAAAAGAAGAATTTTCAAGTTATTTCTATATTAGCCTATGTAAAATCATGTGACCCCTGGGGCGGGGCCAAATTTGACCCCAGGGGCATGATTTGAACAAACTTGGTAGTGATCTACTAGACAATGCTACATACCAAATATCTAAACTCCAGGCCTTGTGGTTTCTGAGAAGAAGATTTTTTCAAGTATTTCCTATATTAGCTTATGTTAAATCAAGTGACCCCTGGGGCAGGGCCAAATTTGACCCCAGGGTACATACCAATATTAAACTCCAGGCCTTGTGGTTTCTGAGAAGAAGATTTTTTCAAGTATTTCCTATATTAGCTTATGTTAAATCAAGTGACCCCTGGGGCAGGGCCAAATTTGACCCCAGGGCCATGATTTTAACAAATTTGGTTGTGATCTACTAGACAGTGCTGCACACCAAATATCTAAACCCCGGGCCTTGTGGTTTCTGAGAAGAAGATTTTTCAAGTTTTTCCTATATTAGCATATGTTAAATCAAGTGACCCCTGGGGCGGGGCCAATTTTGACCCCAGGGTCATGATTTGAACAAACTTGGTAGAGATCCACCAGACAATGCTACACACCAAATATCTTAACTCATGCCTTGTGGTTTCTGAGAAGAAGATTTTTCAAGGTTTTTTCCTATAGTAGCCTATGTTAAATCAAGTGACACCTGGGGCGGGGCCAATTTTGACCCCAGGGTCATAATTTTTACAATCTTGGTAGAGAGTCATAAGATCATGCTAAAAAAAAGTTTTTCCTATATTAGCCTATGTAAAATCAGGTGACCCCTGGGGCGGGGCCAAATTTGACCCCAGGGCCATGATTTGAACAAACTTGGTAGTGATCTAATAGACAATGCTGCACACCAAATATCTAAACCCTAGGCCTTGTGGTTTCTGAGAAGAAGATTTTTCAAGTTTTTCCTATATTAGCCTATGTTAAATCAAGTGACCCCTGGGTTGGGCCAGTTTTGACCCCAGGGTCATAATTTGAACAATCTTGGTAGAGAGTCATAAGATCATGCTACATACCAAATATCTAAACTCCAGGCCTTGTGGTTTCTGAGAAGAAGATTTTTTCAAGTATTTTCTATATTAGCCTATGTAAAATCAGGTGACCCCTGGGGCGGGGCCAATTTTGACCCCAGGGCCATGATTTGAACAAACTTGGTAGTGATCTACTAGACAATGCTGCACACCAAATATCTAAGCTCCAGGTCTTGTGGTTTCTGAGAAGAAGATTTTTCAAGTTTTTCCTATATTAGCCTATGTTAAATCACGTGACCCCTGGGGCGGGGCCAATTTTGACCCCAGGGTCATAATTTGAACAATCTTGGTAGAGAGTCATAAGATCATGCTACATACCAAAAATCAAAAGGCTAGGCCTTGTGGTTTCGGAGAAGAAGATTTTTTCAAGTTTTTCCTATATTAGCCTATGTTAAATCAAGTGACCCCTGGGGCGGGGTCAATTTTGACCCCAGGGCCATAATTTGAACAATCTTGGTAGAGAGTCATAAGATCATGCTACATACCAAAAATCAAAAGGCTAGGCCTTGTGGTTTCGGAGAAGAAGATTTTTAAAATTTTCATTTTTAAAATCTATTTTTAGCTCCTGTGACCTAGATTTTTGACCAATCAAAATAATTTTAACAACTTCGGATAAGGGCCCCATAATGAACATTCCTGTGAAGTTTTATCAAAATTGACCAAGCGGTTAAGGAGGAGATGTTGTTTGAAGCAAAATGTTGACGGACGACGGACGGACGACGGACGGACGGACGACGGACGGACGGACGACGGACGAAGACCGGTCACAATAGCTCACCTTGAGCCTCTGGCTCAGGTGAGCTAAAAAAAACACACCAACAAAACTGTAATTTAATAATTCTGGTGCCATGAGACATAGTAATTTTTACAGTTATATTTATATCAACAAATCCTGACCTTGTTTCGTGGGAGTATAATTCACTTTTTTTTAATGATCACCACTGCAAGACACATACAAATCCCTTCGGTCAAAAAGGCAAGTTTCCAACAATATTACTCTCTTTTAGAGTATGTTAGATACATACAAATTTAATAAGCAATACAAAAACATACCAACAGACAAACAATTTAGTGACTGTTATCTAATCAAGTGTCAGGGTATTATGTTATTCTAACAAAGTTTGGGCAAATTTCACCGACTCTATCTGCAAACGGCTCTGGTAAAGATCAATTACTCAGAGGTCTAAAACAAAGGAAAAAATAAAAGGTTGAGGATGAAAATGGATTTCGAAACCAGGTTAGCGACAGTTCTTGATTCACTTGAAGACAATATGAACACTGGGTTTTGAGGATGAACAAACGTATTTCTAAACCCATAATTATGGAGACCGAGGTAACTGACACACAATATTGATTAATTTTGCTCAACATTATTTATTTTCATTTGTTTTGATTTTATGTCCCACCAACACAATTTCAATCATTTGAGGACATTATCAACAAGAAGTATTCCTTAGAAAACATGTCACTTGCCAAAAGAAGCGTGATGGAATAAGTGTAATGGACAGACAGAAGATGGAGAAATTATCCCTATGTGTCGCCTCTGCTTACAGAAGGTGACACAACAAAACAAGCTAATAGTCTACAAGTGCTGCTACCCATGTGATCCAGTCACATTAATCCTGACACTGGGTCAACTAGTCTGAGAACTACCCTTATACGTATACTGCATGCCAGAAAAAATGAATTTTCAGCATTACTGGCATCATCATGTCACAGCCAGGGGATTAAACTATAATGCTCCTATAGCAGACATCTAGTGGGAACTGTTATATTTCGTGGGAACTGTTATATTTCAAAAAGATTTCAAAATATGTTCCCCAAACTTTAAGATATAACATTCATGGGTGAGGGCGAAACACATAATCATAAGTCTGGACCAGTGACCACAGTGCCCCTCCTCACTCACAGATCAAGGGATCAAACCTTGGACACATTTTGGTTAGTCATAAACACTACCGTTTTCAACTAGAACTGCCATTGTAATGGCGCAAATACCCCCCGCATGTAGCTTTGTCACAGGAATGAAGTTTACAGTTTCAAGTTTCAACTTGATGCCTTTTATACTTTTTGAGTTACGGCCTGGACAAAAATTAAGTATGAAAATTTACATAGGGCAACAACTCCAAAAAAAGATCTATCTACATAAAATTATGAAGTTTCATCTTGATATCTTTTATACTTTTTGAGTTACGGCCCGGACAAAAATTAAGTATGAAAATTTACAAAGGGCAATAACTCCTATATTACACGACAGAGAGTTATGGTTCTTGGTCACTGCATGCCCTCTCAATGAGATCTATCTACAAATGAAGTTTTATCTTGATATCTTCTATACTTTTTGAGTAAAAGGACAAATAACTCCAAAATAACACGACAGAGAGTTATGATTCTTGGTCACTGCACGCCCCTTCAATGAGATCTGTTCACCCTCAATGAGATCTGTTCACATATGAAGTTTCATCTTGATATCTTCTATACTTTTTGAGTTATGGCCCGGACAAAAATTAAGTATGAAAATTTACAAAGGGCAATAACTCCAAAATTACACGACAGAGAGTTATGGTTCTTGGTCACTGCATGCCCCCTTAATGAGATCTATCCACATATGAAGTTTCATCTTGATGCCTTTTATATACTTTTTGAGTTACAGCCCGGACAAAAAAACTGACAGCTGGACGGACTGCCAGATGGACGGACAGACAAGCTGAATCCAGTATACCCCCTTTATAACTTCGTTGTGCAGGGGATATAATAAGGTTGGATAAAACATCATGCTCAGTTAAATTCTGCCACTACATTTAATGTGAATTTCAATTGATAATTTCCGTTTTATACTAAAGCTTGAAACTTGAATAGTGTTACTTCCAGACCTACACAAAATACAGAAGAACGAAAAACAGGCCTTGTAAAAACTTCCTTACGACCATTAACCAAGTTTAGACCAGTGGTATGAAGAGCAATTAACCCATTAAAGACTCGTGCTGAATGTTTCAGTTCCCTGTAATTCAATATAGGCTCCCAAAAGTATAAAATGACAGACTACATTTCACCCCTGAAAATTGGGTACATCTGTCATTTTTATATCAAATTTCCCTCCATACAACTTTAGGATACTCCACCTCTATCCTGCACCATTGTGAGAATTCCTTACAGGGTCAGAAGGAAAAAGATAATTCTTTATTGGAATGTCAATATGATGTCAGTCAACCAGGTTGAAAGTTTTGTTTAACCCTTTCCCTCATAGAGGCCACCATGAAAAGACCTATGCGAACAGCATAAAACCAGATCAGCCTGCGAGTAACTCGCAGGCTTATCAGGTTTTATGCTGTTCGCTGCTCCTCAGTGGTCTGGAAATGAGGATTTTGTAATTAAATTTGGTAAGGTTTAACTGTGGTTTTCTGCAGATCAGGCTTTATGTGGTACCTATTGAGTGTATCAAAATGAGTCTATATGAGGGAAAGGGTTAACACATCTATTTTAAAGCAGATATCACTATCATCTGGAATTCAATCACAATAAACACATTTCTTTATCTGCATGACAATATAAATTTTCCAATTTTCGATAGCATATTTAATAACCATGAAATAAACTAGAATTATCACTGAATGTGATTAATACCCCCGCATACCACTTTGACACAGAAAAAGGGCCATAATTCTTACAAAATCCTTGACAGAGTTATCTGCACTTGTACTTGTCTGTTGATTGGTCTTACCTGGATAAATCAGTGTTTTGAGTGTGAAGGCATTATCATTCAGTTACCAAACTTCATGTATTGTGAGTGTAGGATGGGACATCACACAACAAGCTTATTCATATATACCACACACTGCACTATGTAAAAAATTGAGACCACCTATACTAGAAAGCCAAGCAAACCTGTTTTAGGCAGCCAGCATGAAGCTTCACTTTTCACCTCTATTAAAAAGCCATTGTTTTAAGTAACCGCACTCTACATGTACATATTTGTTTGTACTTCCTATAAAACATTTGCTGACCTACATCTGCAGAGTCCTGGGATGAATAGTGACTTTGACTCTCATGACTAGCTACATTAACCCTTCACCTCATGAATATTCATGTATAAATTTATGACCTGATGAATATTAATTTACTGAACTTTAAATGGTATATGAAGCAATGAAGATTTTTTTGCCATGCAGACTTTGTAGCATGTAACTTAAAATATTGTATGAACAGAACAGCTCCTGGAAGAGGCTGACTCTTGTCCTTAAGCATCAAACTCATCCATAATTATGAAGTTAGGGGTTAAGCAAGGTTACAGTGCTTTACAGGAGTGAAAATGAACAAAACGATCCAAGACAGGCATGTGCATCACAGTCTTAAGATAATTGTTTTAGTCCTTGGTATGTATCTTATAAGAAATGCATAGCCTGTCATTCTGAATTTCCTCCATTGCTAACAAATGTGCTTACTTACTCACTGAGGACATGAAAGCATGTCAAAGTTGCACCTAAAAATCTCTGTTGCTATAGAAACAACACAATCTCATACTGGAAGTTCAACGCTCAATTCCTTTGTGGCCCACTTTCATTGGCTCATGAAAATGCTCTCCGCATTTTCTGCTGAACACTTTATAGGGGTTCAGTTTTGAATCATTTAAAACTTATTCATTATTCATTGCCAGCTATATCACCAAGGGTTTAAGCTGTGTGATTTTATATCCAGGATCTACGTCAGCATTGTGCAAACTGTGTCAGGACGAAACCATTGTTAAATACGGAAACATGACTGATTTTTCTCTTTTCAAGGTGTCTGTTTTTCCTTCTTCTTTTTTTTAAATAAGTTTGCTTGCTCTTTTCAGGTTGCATTTCTTCATTAAATTGTTACATTCAAATAGATGTGTATGTTGTCTACAAATTTCATGTCATTACTTCATCTGAGAAAAAGGTAGATCGATTGGAACAATCATGGTGTTTCAAGTTTTTAACAAATTTCATATCCATATTAGATTCCTATATCTTAATGATTAAATGACTTCTTTTGAAATAGTGCTATCTTGGAAAACAATTTCTATGAATTAATATTAATATTTAATGCTAATGAAACCATTAAATCTGGAAATGTAATAAAAAATCCATCAAAATTTAATTTTGTTTTGACATTGACTGACCATAATAACTCAAACTGATCACTGAAGGTAGACAGACCCCTGATACCAGGGCTTGCTTAGGACAGGTTAGGCTATATTATTACTTAAATGTAACATGAACAATGTTTATTCAAATTAATTTCTGTTTTCTTCTCATTAACTGCCTTTTAATGTTCCCACAATTTCTCTTTTTTCAGTTCATTTGCACTTCTTTGAAGACATAAGCTTTTACAACACTGATCAATATTCAGCTATCACACATAAAAAATTTAATGCATTAAACAAATACTGTTTCCTCCAATCTATTATTCCCCTGGTGAATGATTTGTTTGCTTAGAAATTATACAAAAATACGAATTTGTCCCCAAGTTAAAAACTGTAACACATCACACAATCCATAAACCATTTTTGACACAAAGAAATTTTCCGATAAAAAATTGACACGGTTTTCAATGTTGGACACCAATCCCATGATCAACTGTGATCATAAACTTGTCCTCCTTGTCATACTTCAATTACAGTCTCCATGCTTCAACCATTTATTTTCCGGCTCACCATGACGGTGAAAAAAAAAAAAAGACATAAAATTGAAGACATCTGTAGATCATGACACCAAACAACCTGATCAAAGTCTAAAGACTTTAGATTTTCTTATCCTTTCCTTTCACTAATGGTTCCCGTACCAGAAGTCAATTTCCTTTTTTTTTTTTGAGTCTCCAATATTGAGGAGTTTGTCTAGGCCTGTTCTTGGACAGACATTACATTTTTATTATTTACAACAAATTGCTGATGTTTGCTATCCCTTGACATTGAATTGGCTGACAATCTTTGAGTAACAACACTAAATCTTACTTTTTAACTTCACTACAATATTTATGGTTTTTATCAAACTCACAGGACTAAACATCATTTGTCATTAATTAATACTGATAATTTTTTTCTCTTCATACACACATTCAATTCTGAGAGTAGAGAAACCCTATCTCATAAAAATTGTATGTTCACCTTTGAATGTAACTTTAAGCACATTGTGTAAATCGAGTGCATACATAATCATTGCAATTCCCAAAAGGCTGAAATCCTGGTTTCATATCAGATTTCTATTCACATTCTATGAATACATATACAACAAGTACTATGTTCAAATGAATGTCATGTCCAAAAGGGGGGGTTTGGTGGGAGTTTGACCTTTGGAGTCAAGGTCATTTGAAGGTCAAGGTCACCTGGCGGGTAGAGCTCATTATGTGCATGCACCTGTGAAGTTTGGAAGCTGTAGGTGGAAGGACTTCCGTGTTATGGTCAAGGTTGAAGTTTTGTGACAGACAGATAGACCAAAAACAATATGTCCCCGGATCTATTGATGCAGGGTCATAGAAACTTCACATTGAGGGGATTATATTATGAACTTGAAACTGAGCAGAATACATTGTACAAACCTTCACATGGAGCAGAATACATTTTATAAATCTTCACATGGAGCAGAATACATTTTATAAATCTTCACATGGAGCAAAATATATTTTATAAATCTTCACATGGAGCAGAATATATTTTATAAATCTTCACATGGAGCAGAATACATTTTTAAATCTTCACATGGAGCAGAATACATTTTATAAATCTTCACATGGAGCAGAATACATTTTATAAATCTTCACATGGAGCAGAATACATTTTATAAATCTTCACATGGAGCAGAATACATTTTATAAATCTTCACATGGAGCAGAATATATTTTACAAACCTTCATACTGAGTGGAGTATGTTTTACAAACCTTCATACTGAGTGGAGTATGTTTTACAAACCTTCATACTGAGTAAACATTCTCAATGAGTTAAATACATATTGTAAATACTCATACTGAGTAAAGTACATTTTACAAACCTTCACTATGAGTGAATACATGTAGAAAATAGAAAATTTTAGCTTTTTGAAGATGTACTGGTTTTCTGTCAAATCTACAGCAAATCAGTTGGGAATACTGAGTGTCAGTCTAGCAGGTGTGTGTAGGTTTAAACTAGAACTATCACTGAAGGTGATTCATACCCCCACCCCCATCTTTGACACAGGATGTATTCACATGACACATAAACGAATGTTCACACATAGGATTTGGGCTTATAAGCATACCAAAAAAAAATATTATCACTAAAGATGATCAATACCCACACCGGAAGTCTGTCATGTGTAGGAATTAGGGCTGGGCCGATGGATCGGACTATCGATTAATTGCAATGGTTATGAGGACGATAGTACTGCATCGATAGTGGTTTCTGACCATCGATAATATCGCCGATAGTGTTCCTGACTATCGATAGTTCAGTAATATATACACCTGACCACAAAGTCTATCTGTTAAACAAAAGAAAAAAACCAACAAACATTCCCTAACGGTGCAGTTAAAAGAGTAATTCATATCGTGTCGGTTTTTAGGATTTGTTGCCAGTCTAATGTACATGTAAGGGATGGATATGGCTAAATCACTGACGAATGACGATAAAACTGACTCATAATTATAGCTTTTGAGTTCGAACAACAAATCAAAACAATCTCAATTTTACAATAGTCAATAACGTTTTCTTGAACTGTCTATAAAGTATAACACATTTTATTTTCGTATGTTTATATAACATGATTAACATTATAGCTGAAAATAAACATTACGTTTATCGCTGACGTGATCATGCTATGGTTCTGGAATTATACCGTACCTGAAATAAACATCATGGCGACTCGCTCGTGTGACATTCAGTTTCAAATAGTTGAAAAAAAAAGTGCAAAGTCAGAATTTGTTGGATATTTTTGTTTTTACTTTTGAATAAGTTTATTTTTTCTTTACTTGAGATTATATATATATATTTGACAAAGCTGTCAGTTGTGGATTTGAAAATAAAAACAAAGATAAAAAATGTTTATAGTTAACTGATACATTTATTTCCCTTTTATAAGACATGAGTCAAAGGGTCATTGGTAAAGCAATAGTATCGCAATGCATTGCAATATTAATCCTGCAATAGTTGAACTATTGCAATTACAACATACTGACTATCGATAGTATCGCAATAGTCATTTTTGGGGTCAATGGTCAGCCCTAGTAGGAATACAGTTTCAAAAGTTTGCGTGAGTGAAAGACTACATGTATGTAAGGTTTAAAGTTAGTGTGAGCAATGGTTCAAAAGTTTTGGACAATGCTAAAAAGTTTTGACAGACAGACAGAGAGACACACATACAGACACACAGAAGAAAACAATTTGCCCCCAAGATCTGTAGCTGAGGAGAATAAAAATGCAGTCTAATTATGGTTCACATCCATATTTATTGTTTGCAAAAACCTGTCTTTAAGAATTTACATTGTGGTTTTCTTATGCACTGCACTTCCTCTCATCAAGATCAATCTACATATGAAGTTTTAGCAACCTAGCTACTTTAGTATTGGAGTTATGCCCCGGAAAAAATCAAAAGATTAAAAATGACAAAGGGCAATAACTCCTTTCAAAATACATGCAGAGTTATGGTTCTTGTGCACTGCACTTCCTCTCATCAAGATCAATCTACATATGAAGTTTCATCAACCTAGCTACTTTAGTATTGGAGTTATGCTCCGGACAAAATCAAAAGATTAAAAATGACAAAGGGCAATAACTCCTTTCAAAATACATGCAGAGTTATGGTTCTTAGGCACTGCACTTCCTCTCATGAAGGTCTATCTACATATGAGGTCTATCTACATATGAAGTTTGATCAACATAAGTACAGTAGTTTTGGAGAAATGCTCCGGACAAAATCAAAAGACAAAAATTAACAAAGGGGAATAACTCCTTTAAAAAACATGTAGAGTTATGGTTCTTATGCACTGCACTTCCTCTCATCAAGATCAATCTACATATGAAGTTTCATCAACCTAGCTACTTTAGTATTGGAGTTATGCTCCGGACAAAATCAAAAGAAAAAATACAAAGGGAATAACTCCTTTCAAAATACATGCAGAGTTATGGTTCTTATGCACTGCACTTCCTCTCATCAAGGTCTATCTACCTATGAAGTTTCATCAACATAGGTACAGTAGTTTTGGAGAAATGCTCCGGACAAATATTTGTAGACCAACCGCCAGACCGACGGACGGACCGACCGACAGGGTGACTCCTATATACCCCCCCAAATTTCATTTGTGGGGGTATAATTACGGCTTTGTGTTGTCCAGATGAAGAAAAAATGATGTCATCCTAAATAGATCTTAGCCCTAAAAAAGCCCTTGAATTTCTTGCTTCATTTCCTGTGCTACCATGATTTAAAGAAATAAATGAACTTGAGAAAGTTTTGACTTGGTGAAATATGCAACCATAGTAAACCAATACAGTTTGTCCTCTTCGTACCGTTCAGTTATACCTTCCATATGCAAATGCTGAAAAGCAGCTTTCACTTCATACTTCATGGTTTAGAAATGCCCTGGAAGGAACCTTTGATAGGCTTTAACTTGTCAAACAGTATCTACTTGGCAATGAATGTTCTTCATGAAGACTTTAAAGATCGAAGTTAAGGGGCAACTACACAAGATTTGGTTGACATGACAAGATGACAGCTTCCCATGATAGTCTCCTTAACCCTTGATGTGCAGTCTGATCATGGTCTTCACTGGTTGCAAAGGCAGTCACAAGTGCCGACAGCATTGCAAGGCTTAAACATGGTTTGACTGTATTAATTTTGTTTGTGAATTTTACATTTTACAAATGCTACTGATGGTCTTAAATCTGCGATCTTCAGAGTGATGATCTGTTACATTTACAATCGGTAACACAGAAGATTGTATAAATGAATCTCAGACAGGCCAAAAACTACTGACCAACGTATTCGAGACGTAATTTAAGATACAATTAATGTTAATACAACTGGCTTGCCAATTCATTCTGAATAAGAAATGAAAATTGTCTGGGACGCACTAATTGGGGAAGAGAAAAATTCCACAAAGTCTCACTTTGTCACACATTCATCTAAATTACAATAAATTTCTGTCTTTACTTAAGTTGAGGCCTCCATAGAATTCTAACATGTCTTGCTCTGTATGACTGCTTCCTTCTGATGCAGGCCTTCCATGTCTGCAATTTGTACTTTATGTAAATTTATGAGTTACTGCTAGAATGAACCATATTTTGTTAGGAGAATGAAATATCTATTAAATGTGATCAAGAAGTTTTTCAGACTATTTCTTTACAGTATTATTCTCAGTGATGTGGTTTGTGGGGTCCAACGTAGCATCTGAATATTGGTCTATATCAGTAAATTACAATGACCAGTTTCTAGTGGATTCTACATATAATTAATAGTTTATCTATATTAAATGCTGTTCTTTATAAATGTAATTTGATATGAAAACATAAGTTATGATTTATGATTTTGTAACATCCAATATACTTCACATTAGAATCAGTTAACTTAATGCTTAATAGCGGTTTTATTTTCATTTTCATCTTTTTTTTTGTTGTATTTATATCTTTATCTTAGAATTCATATGTATACAAAACAAACAAATAATAAAATATACTGACAGTTTTCTAAATTGTATTGCTTACAAATTTTCTGAACATTTTCCTGACAAGTTATCTCCCTTGGTGGCTACACTTTTGTACCATGAGGGTAGTTTTAAAAACATTTTATCATTGACAATTTCTCTTTTTTAAGTTTTATCATCTGTTAAATATCATATTATTCATGAATAACATGAAAATGAAGTACCACAGCCTGCCAACATGCAGAAATAAAGTTGTTTTTGTTGTTGTTTTTTACCTGTGTTATAATTTACAAATTGAGTGAAATGAGTTGGTGGAAATGGGAATGATGATGCCATCTTTGTCTTGGCTTATGACAAGCGCCCACATATGTTGATTAATGAGTGAGCAACATGAGGATACATGATGTTATCACAGCTTTCAGCAGTTAGCAACTGTCAGCAAGAAGTATGGAAACTTGACAGGCTGTAGTCAAGGATACCATCATATGTCAACTGATAAGCAAACATGGCAGACCTTTTTGGAGCAAATTTTGGGATCCATTTTAACAGTAAATTTCAGGTCTTGATTGGCGTATTAAGGTCTAGAACAATATATTGTGTTTTATTTCATGTTCTTGGTGGAAAACTAAAAGATATTTATTAATTTCACAATAACAGATAAGATGTTATCACATCCACTATTTAATCTAAATTAAATCTTATTAAATGTTGTTCATAAACACTCCTACTCATTTTTTTTTGTCTTTCTTTATTTCAGTTATACCTTTCTAATTAATGCACCTGGAGACCAAGATATTTTAATAATGGCCAAATATAACATTTATGCTCAACTGAAGTGTGCTGTAATGTTTCTGAATATTAAGAGCAATGTTAAAGGGTGCCGTGGTCCTGTGGTAACACACCCAACTGTGGATCTGAAGGTTGTTGGTTCGAACCTTGTTGGGGACAAGGATTTATCATGACCTTCCAAGGCACAAAGTATTATTCTGTCCAAAAACTTCCTGGAGAGATAAGTATAAGTTGTGAAATATATAAGTTTCAACTAAGTATTTTTTTGGCCTACTAAAAAGTTTCTCTCTCATAAACAACAATTGAGTGTGTTCCTTATATTTCTGACTTCAGAGCATATAACCCTCTCAACACTACACTCTAATGGTGCGTACTTGGTATTCCATGGATGCCCATAAATCTGTGATGTGTATTTGGTTTTATTTGATGCCTTCCATAAAACACATTAGAGTAGATATCAGTTTCAGTCGTACATAAAATTGAATTGAGTCGAGCTGAATAAAGTCAATGTGAGGCTGTCAAAAATGATACCTGGTAATGTGTTGAACAATAATTTATTGTGGATTTAGAAATTTCCTTGAAATTTAAACTCTGTCTTAAGCAAGATCTGTGCTAGCTGCCAATCTGTGTTAGATGCCACTTGTATTAACAGCCCCCTAGTGACCACCCCATAATCAAACACGGCCAAAAAGTTATGGATACAAATGTTGTTACCAAGTTTGATAATAACTGCTTAATTGATGAGAATGTAGACAAAATGAAATCTGACATTGTTTTATTATGGTGCAAAATCAGCCAAAATAAATCAAACATAGCCTAGAGATACAAATCAAACATAGCCTAGAGATACAGTCATAAATATTGCCTCAAAGTGTTATCACAAATGCATAATAAATATTTTTACTGGAGTGTTCAAAAAATAAAAACTTGCATTTTTGTAACGATTCAAGGGCCTTAAATCCTTATGATTTGCTATCAGCCACAACTAAACTTAGCTACAAAATCAAAACTATTAACAATTTCTTCAAGTTTGATGCAAATTGCTATGCAAACACAGATGCCAGATGGTTAAGAGATTGTGTAATTTAGTTCTTCATTACAATTCAAGGGCCACTGGTTAGACATCAGCCATATTCAATGTTGACCAAGAAATTCTAACCATAAACACTATCTCCAAGTTTCATCATTATTGTGACACAAACAAAAGATTCCAGAGTGTAAATAATGCATCTTCCTACTATTTTCAGAGCTATCTCTGCAGACAAATAATCATTCTTCCAACTTGACTGAAATGTTATGTTCATTAACATTGTCTCAAAGTTTAATTAAGATTTCTTTATAAATAAAGTCATTTTACAGTCCGAGTCTCATGGCATGGGCATGTTCAGACTGAACAGCATTTACCTCTGAGCATTGGGCTACTAGTATCCCTCTATCAATCTCCCTGGGGTGTCTTTCAGCCCACATTATGGTGCCACATACTTATAGAGCCATCTCAGGTACCCATTTACATCTGGGTGAAGTGAAACCTTCTTGCTTAACAGTGTCCTAGGCAGGACTGGAACCCTGGACCTCTCGATCCCGAAGAGAGTTTTTAATAGTAGAAAAGTTAGACCAGTACTTTGCCTCTGGGAAGATCATTAAAATGCCCTCAGCAGAGTTGAAACTCACACTGTGCAGATTTGCACACTTTCACAACTTTGTAAAAAAACATAAAAAAAGACATTTTTGAATGACAAGGGTTTGGTATGGGGTAGGATTTTTAACTGAATTCCAATTCTCTATAAAATGTGAACAGTTTTCCTGCAAATGTAGTGCCCCTAGGGACGTTTACATTAGAGTATAATTATGTATGGATAAAATTACCAGCACTTATATAACATTTAGATTTCATTTTGGAGTTTCACAGTTACATTTGTGAAAAAAAAACACCAAAAAAACAACTCCTCTGGCAAAATATCAAAATTCTATTCATGTTTCTAATTTCGCTGTTCCAATGTTATTTTTTCATATCAAATACAGTGCAAATGCATTCAAGTATCGCTGAAACATATTCAGCATTGTGTAATACTATCTTCTGCATCGTAAAATCCTGGACTCAGAAAAATTCATCGATAAATTTCAGATTAATAGCAAAACCTTTTGTTTTCTGTGTTTGTGCTATTACAGAAACATTATCAAATAAATTGTAATAGTTATCTCAGGGATATTCAACATACCATCAGGCAAAAGGTATAAAAAAATCTTCTTTTCATTATAGTTCAACCATCTGAGGTTCGAAAAAAAAAAAAAAAACAAAAAAAAAACACAAAACATTAATTTTAATTTCCTTCTCACAGTTTCCTCCAATCTTGAAGAACTGGTTCTATGACACATTCAACAAAAAACATCTTCTCTTTGGTTTCAGAGCAAAATAAGGCAAAAACACTTCCACCTGAGAAAGTTTACAAAAAATAATTACAAAAAAAAAGTACAATTAATTGAATCAAGTACAAAACACAGACTCATCAACACTACATTTTAATTAGTCACTAAAATGTCTTAACCCTGTTCCTCGTATAGATGCATTTTAATGCAATGGAAAACAGAGCAGATCCGTGTCAGATTTCATGAACTGTCTGATCAGGGTCCCCCCTGTTTTCTCCTAAATTCTACACAGTCTGCAGAGCAAAAAAAAAAGAAAAGAAAAAACAACAATTGTTTTACAAACCCATTTAAAAATCAATACATAAATATTCATACAGTTGTAAATTTTACATTAATATTCAAAAGGTAAAGGGTAAAACCAAAAACACATTTTTATGCTTTTCTAAGACTTTGACAATTTGAAAATATTATTGGATTACACTGCAGTGGCCCTGGCAAAAACCACTTGCTATCATTTTTTATACTTCTTTTGACCAAAAACATATTGCAGGATATTATATTCCATTTAGACTCATTTTGCACAACTGACATTTCAAAGACAGCATGTTGAAGAGAGAAGGGTTCTCCATACTTGTGTCTTATGCCTGATGCCACCCATCATTTTTTATAGACAACAATGCTCTTATGATTGATTTTCTGTCTTGATTTTCATCCTATTCTTAAACTGTAACTCCCTTTCTAGAAGATTCAAAAATACTACACATTTACACAATCATCTTCCACAAAAAGAGAAACAAGAAAAAAAATCAAGAAAACATCTTTTTGTTACACTTTTCTGATCACAGGCCCAATATCACAAAATTACAACCAGGAGCTGTCTGATCAGGTTATCCTCTATTTGCTCATACAATATTGTAGCCCAGACTCTACACAGTCTGCATAGCAAAGAAAAATCATGGTTTTATGTCCCAATTTAAATATCAGTTAATTAATATTCTTCCAGTCATAAATTTGTACATGACTGTTCATTTGGTGAAAGGTTATACATAAATTGCCATTTATATGAGTATCAGTATATTCATTTATATCAAAATGCTTTTCTCAATACAGAAACAGAAGGCCTACAGCTTTATACCTTAATTCCTCTCAAAAGGGCCTCAAATCAAGTCATGTTCATGAATATTCATGAGGTAAAAGAGTGGAAATGGCACTGACAAACTCTTATTTTTGCTGTATTGTTAAACTATCAAGCCCGGTCCAGTATCAGTCACACAGGCTGACCAACCCCTCACTCCCTTAATCTTCCTAATGCAGATTAATAAGGGTACTGACCACCAATGAATACCAATGAATCCTGTCAATGTCTTCATCAGTATCCTCGTTAATATGTCCTCTGTCTAAAATGCCTGACCCTACCACGACTTGTCTTTAAAGAAAGCAGCATTTAATTCAGGCCTTCGTTTCCTTGGTGATTTTACACTAGCAGTTTTACAGCAGGGTTGCCAAACAAATTTACGAAGGTTTAAATTGTTTGTTTTATGAAATTCATTGCTTATCTGACAAGTGGAGCTAGTGACAGACCCAACTAGATTGACCAGTACAGCTAATGTCAGAACCAGCTAGACTGACCAGGACAGCTAGTGGCAGACCCAACTTGACTTACCAGTACAGCTAGTGTCAGACCTGACTAGTCTGACCAGTACAGCTAGTGTCAGACCCGACTAGACTGACCAGTACAGCTAGTGTCAGACCTGACTAGACTGACCAGTACAGCTAGTGTCAGACCTGACTAGTCTGACCAGTACAGCTAGTGTCAGACCTGACTAGTCTGACCAGTACAGCTAGTGTAAGACCTGACTAGACTGACCAGTACAGCTAGTGTAAGACCTGATTAGACTGACCAGTACGGCTAGTGTAAGACCTGACTAGACTGACCAGTACAGCTAGTGGCAGACCTGACTAGTCTGACCAGTACAGCTAGTGGCAGAGCTGACTAGACTGACAAGTACAGCTAGTGGCAGACCTGACTAGACTGACCAGTACGGCTAGTGGCAGAGCTGACTAGACTGACAAGTACAGCTAGTGGCAGACCTGACTAGACTGACCAGTACGGCTAGTGGCAGAGCTGACTAGACTGACAAGTACAGCTAGTGGCAGACCTGACTAGACTGACCAGTACAGCTAGTGGCAGACCTGACTAGACTGACAAGTACAGCTAGTGGCAGACCTGACTAGACTGACCAGTACAGCTAGTGGCAGACCTGACTAGACTGACAAGTACATCTAGTGGCAGACCTGACTAGACTGACCAGTACAGCTAGTGGCAGAGCTGACTAGACTGACCAGTGCAGCTAGTGTCAAACCAACTTCAAAAGGCTCAAACCATAAACCCAGAATCAAATTCAAGTGTACAGAAAGCATAGTTGTTAACATACTGGCTTTTCACCAAGGCAACAGCTTGGTGTGGTGTATGTGAAAAGGTCACCTGTTCAGACATATAGGTTTTCTCTGGGTATTCCGGTTTTCCGGGTATTCCGGTTTCCTCCCATATTAAACACCACCAGCAGTACCAACGAGACGATTTTCATAAGCATTGTCGCTTTCTGTCCAATCGTTGTAAAATAAATGAAGTTTAAAGTTGTTTTGT
>CM037785.1:50870226-50920226 GCA_021229015.1 Solen grandis | reverse complement strand
AAAATATTCGGAGAATATAGGCGGCACCCCCCCCCCCCCCCCAACTATGACAGTTTACCTACCATTGTGTGCATGGACTCACTGCTGCATTTTTTTTAAATGTTATAATCTTTATAAAGCTGTTCAAACATGTTGTATCATTGGTCTTTTATATTTTATGCAATAAAACATCATTAAATAAGAGTAAAATACAATAAAAGGCTTACATTATACGTAGCAGAAAAATCCCCAATAGCGATTGTTTCTTTCCATTCCGTCCAGCGTTTGCTAGTGTTTATGGCAGAGAATGACCGGTGCAAACGCAAAGAGCCTGCCGATATAGCGATTTCCGCAGAGAGCCCGCCGATATGGTTATGCACCGTGTAACCATATCGGCGATCTCTCTGCAGAAATCGCTACATCGGCAGGCTCTCTGCATTCGCACCGGTCATTCTCTGCTATAAACACAAACTCACGATGGTCAGAGAGCAAAATAAAAGAGAGATCAATGGTCACTTTTAACAGGTGAGTTGCTCAATATTAAGTAGTGCACGGTATTAAGAAATTAACATAAATATCGGCCAATTTATCGATATCTTCTTGAAGAATATAACTAAAAGAATACATACGATGTTCATATTATGGACGTAATCCAAGCAATAACTCGCTAAAACCTGTAGAAAGTGCCGAGGTTGTGTTCCATGTTGGTACATCACTAAACTGTTTGTCCGAGTTTCGGACCGCAGTGACGGATAATTGAAAAGTTTACACGCATATACATAGTAAATATACTCTAATATTCCGTGCACTACTTAATATTGAGCAACTCATCTGTTAAAAGTGACCATTGATCTCTTTCTTGCCCTCTGTCCATCGTGAGTTTGTGTTTATGGCAGAGAATTACCGGTGCGAACGCAGAAAGCCTGCCGATATAGCAATTTCTGTAGAGAGACCGCCTAAATGGTTATGCACCGTGATCATTCTCGTTATGCTAAAATTTCTAATTTTGAATTTCACGTGTCTTTGTTTCTTCTTCAAATATGATATTAGATAACGATAACTTTCCGATTAAAACGAACGTTTTCAATTTCAAATGTAAATCAAAAGTAAAAAATAAACAAGTGAAAAGCCTATATTTAAGAATTTGTAACATACGAAGGTTAACCCCAAATTTACACCTTTTAATTCAAATATTGGCAAGCAGAAACTCAGTCGTTAAAATTATAATATTCAAGTAAAAATTTCAAAATTGTAATAGGCATTGTGAAATGAACTTGCAGATATTCCTCCCATAAATCTGAACATTGTGAAGTGTTTGCAAGATAATGTAACGTGTAGTGGGTCTTAAAAGACCTAAGGCCCAACTATCATCAATACATTTTGCTGATAGAGCTAAATATCGTACGCTACTTCCTTCCAAAATATATTACTAAAATCTCATATATCCGCTGAATGAGTATAAAATACCAAATTTGTTGATGCACGCTTGAGAAACCTTAACACATAGCCTTGTGTTAAATTAAACAGTAGTTCGAGCGGTAAAACTACTACAAAGAACAAGTCCGAGCGGTGAAACTGTATCAAAATAAAATATATCTATCTGAGCGGCCAACATTAAAAACAATACATGAAACATATGAACAGTCAAAATATAAACGTTTGGGCTATCCTGCCAGCTAATTATAATCAATGATTTAATGATTTCAAACGAGATCAAACAATCACCAACAATCAACTTTTTACAAGAACTATGATCTACTTTAACAGCTGCTAAGGCTCAACTCCAACTGAGGAAGATTGACGATATATAACCAAACCCTATCTATATCTCCCTCAAATATCGTTGAAACCCAATATCAATATTCTTAATGAAAACTATAGATGAAACAGCGTTCGTCAGTTAAGCCGAATTAAACCCTATGAAATAAGTTAAATCATTAGTTACACACAAACCAATAAGGACTATAGTTAACCAAACTGCAATAGATGTTAAACTATAGTCGCTTTCGCGAATATATAGACTTTTATTTTTCAAGAAAAACGCAGTAACATAGTGAAACATAGTGGAAATCTATTGAAAAGAATTATTTTAAACTCTGCATAATGACTGGAAATGAAACATTTGACAATCATGTGAAATGAAATAAGGTATCGATAGACTTGATTTTGAGTTATCTGCCCTTGAAATTGAAAGAAAATAGCAAAAAAATCAATTTCAGGGGAAGATAGCTCAAAAAGTAGAATGGTGACCCCCAATTTTTTCCCATAAATTTGTTTCTAGTGTAATTCTCTTGATCGTGCAAAGTTTAAGAAAATTTTCATGGCTAATTTTAATTTTCCTTCTTTGTCTAAATAATAAAAAACTGTAATGGTAGCTGCCGGTATGCCTTTCATCTTGCAATATATTATTTGATTTCTTCTTATATGTTTGATCACAAATACATTATTTAAATTATGTTTTCATCTGTTATCATATGACATTGAATATAATACTTTTCGGCAATCAGCTCGTTCGTTCTTGTGTTCAGAATGTTTACTGACAACTGAATATTTTATCGTTTGAATATGCAAATAACAATGGTTTCCTATTTTATACCTCAAGATTGTATTTCCTTCATGATGATGAAATTTGTACATGTAATACAAAAAACAAATAAGACAACATAATGCAATGTCAACGTCACTTCAAAATAAAGATGTGGCGTCTTCATTATAGTAATGGCAACTTTATGATATCGTCCTCCAAACTCCACACTTGCACGCTCACTTAGCAAAAGAACCACTGCCGTCACAAATGTCACGTGATGATGGTAATCTAACAAAATGGCGGATGTTCGTCTGCTGTCATTTTAAGAATATCAACACCAAAAATAGTTTTAAATGATTTTTTTTACCTCAATGCGATATTTGATGTTTAGTAAAGAAGATACAGTTATGGAAATGCCACTCGCAGTAAAATATATATATATATATGGCAACTTAATGATATCTATTGAGTAGAATTATTATATATATATAAATATATATATTTTATTTAATTTTTTTTTTTTTTTGGAAAAAAGAAAAAACTTAACTAAATACGTTTAACTTGTGGTGGCACTGTAAGGGGAAGTAATTGCTGCATGAAGTTTGATCGTCCTCATCATAAGTTTAACGTTACCCAAATATGAATTTTAGGGAACCAGTACGAATTTTAGGGAACCAGTTTGCATACCAGTTGCCGATTAACATATTTTACCACGCATTTGAAGCTCACAACTGACTTAGGGTTACGGTGAATATTATGCTTCCACACTTTGACTATGTGCTCGTCATGGACGACAGCAACAATAATATGTATTACATATACAAAAAAAAGCTTCACGCTCTTGGGTACGCTCATTATGCATCGCAGTTAAAGCGTCCGTCCCGTAACCGAGAGGTCGTATGTTTGAAAGCCGACCGCGACATTGGTTGTGTTATCATGCCATTTGTCTACGGCGTGATATCGCTGTGTGATATATTCTTCTTCTTATGTAATGACTAGCAATACTTTTCTTATTTATAAGGCCATATTTTTAGACCTTGGGGTCAAGGATAACAACAAGTCGAGTCATGTCTTTTTGCTGAAGAGACAGCATCGGAATAGACAGTTGTTGGATATAAATGACTCCGAATGTTAAACCCGAGCTCATTTTGCATGTAAACTCCTTGGCTCTTTACGTGCCCGGTGTATAGCACCGATACACGGGAGACAAGTTCCGGTGTAGAACCAGCACTGAGTACTCCGAATTCCCATAGAAACAACATTTTGCTGAGTGCCAGGCAAGGGTGTGGTCACCGGAGGAAAGTGCCCTGATGGGATTCGAACCCCAGACCTCCCAAACGCAAATCGCACTCTACCACTGATCTATTGAGCCGGTCAGTTTTATCTCATTCAGACATAATTCCCAAACTGACTGAAATACTGTCGGTGTTTGTTTGGGTTAACCGTTCCACTCATTTTTTTGGACTTTCGGTCTGTATGAGAAAAATATAGTCCTACCTTACAGCGATATAACGCCTTAGACAAGTGACTACGAAACCATACCCAGTCGCATTATTGATATATCGCGGTCGGCTTTCCTACCAACGGTAACTCGGCTCTAAGTGACCTTCTTTTCTGTATACTCACTCATATATAATACAATTTATCTGCATTCATAGTACTTAATGTGCAACATACTTATCAATATATAAAGTCACTTCTAGAATCGAACATCATATGTATGGAATCCGTTTTGTTTATCCATTAGTCTAAAAAATGTAGATTTACTTAAAAAGTATGGAAAAAATATTACATGGTAGGAATTTTTGAATAGGAAACTGCGATACAAAAAGAGCGTATCCTAAGAGCGTAAGATTGTTTTATAATTGTAATGTGATTCATTATTATAATGAAGACGCCTCATCTTTTTTTTTTTTTTTTTTTTTTTGAAGTGACGTTAACATAGCATTTTGTCATTTCTTATTTAAAAAATAACAAAAGTTTTTAGATTAAATTAAATTATTGTTAATTCATATTAAAAAATTTTAAAAAAAATTAATGAATGCCGAATAGCATTATATTCAATGTTATATGATGAGAAATAAAAAACACATAATTTAAAGTATGTATTCGTCATCAAACATGTAAGAAGAATTCAAATATTGCAAGATTAAAACCAGCGATGTCATACTAAATAGCATAATGAGTAAACTGGCGGATAACCAACAGTATATATTATCTACATATAAGACAGTCATGGTTTTCCATTCATACATAAACACAATTAACCAGGTCAGCATAAAACTATATTCATATTTAACGATTTGGAGACAGTGAGGTCACTTTCAACATAAATGCTTTGTTTCCGGTTTGAAATATTAACAAAGAACGCATTTTATGACATGCACTATATCAACTGACTATTCGGTACTCACAGATACTAACATCATGTAAGGTTTAAAAATAGCACAGTAATGTTTTGAATCAACACTATACGACGTACTTACCATGGAAATACACGAAACGAAAACAAAGGCGAGCATCTGGAACTCCATTTTGAATGAACAGTTTTCGTGTTTATCTGGTTGTGCTTATCAGCCAGGAGGCAAGTTTTTCGGTAAACAGGTCGTATATACTCAACTCGTAAGACGACGGGGATTGAGATGGGGATCATGCACGGCATGCATTTAGGTCTGATAGCGTAGTTTCATAACTGTTCACTTTTTACCACTTCCGTCCCTGTATCGAACGCTGATAACATACGGGAATCATTTTCTGGACGGTATTCAGAACTGTATATATATTTTACTGTTTTAAAGTCATGAATATATATTAATATGTCCAATTAAAAGGGATTTTAACTTCCGTTTGCGCATGTGCAAATTGATATCGCAGTCGAATGTAAAGTTATGAATGAAATCATTTTCATTGAGCGACAATTTTCTATGAGAATGTTTGGAGGTATTAAATATGTGTTTTGTGTTTATTATAAATAGTTTTGTGTGTGACTGATAATGCTTGATAAGTTAGTAGTCAGTAGATGTTTATATTTTAATGAATTTTATTTATGTAGGTCATGACCAACTTATCGCTTAACTTGTCGGTCAGATCAATGGACATTATGTCTACGGTATTGTGATCGGTTGTTTGTTTATTACATGATATGTTGGATAAGTAATGCGTAATGTTTATCTTATCAATATGTAACCGAAAGATAAACGTTTTGTGTAGTTAGTGCAGTAAAATAGTGAAATGAAATGTGAACTGACGAACTGTGTAGAGTTGCCGTTGTTTTGGTACAGTTTTTTTTTTTACCAATAAATCACTCTTTATCAGCTGTGGACTTAGCACGATCGGTAAGAGAGCCGTTTGGACTTTTTATGCAAAGATCCTGAGTTCTATTCCAGCTCAGACTTTCTTTTTAATTCTCAATTTTATTGGACTCTATTTAATTTTATATATCCATTATTTTGCATATGTTAATTTGTATTTACTACCTTTTGATTTAAATCATGGACCTATTAAAAAGGTTAGGTTATAAGATCAAAAAGGAAGTGTGCGGAGAGAGAATCATAAGCCATCCATTACATTTTTTTTATCTTTTCTTGCTAAAACTGAGCCTTCCTCGTAACTCGTAACATACATAAACACAGTTCTTAACATAATCTTTATCGAATTCCATCTTTTCTAGCTGCTAATCAACTATAATGGATTCGTCTGACCTACCCGTTTGCAAACTGGTTTGTGGATTCTTGACGATGTAGGCTTTGATCTTAGAAAATGAGTGGATAATCGGCGCTTTGAGGATATTCATGAAAAAATAAATAAATATATATATAAGTATAGGTGTGTGTTTGTATGTGATAGCTGCATAATTTTATTTAGATCAGCTTATTAATATATCCTCTTATTTTGATATGGTACTACAGGCCTGAATGATCGAAATACTGTCTGTGGGACGATAAACCCAACAAACAAACAAATTATATGCCTATACATGTCTGAATGTGTGCTACTTAAATGTGGTATTCATTGTAGAACCGGTCCCGGTGGCCGAGTGGTTAGAGCGTTCGCCTCTGAATCGGGGGTTCGATCCCTTGCCGCGACATACCAAAGTCGTAAAAATTGGTATAACCTTCTTTCTTGGCGCTCAGCATATAAGGGTTGTTCATTAACTGACTGACTCGGTGTCGTGAAGTAGCATGTCACTTATCTATGGCGTGATATCGCAGTGTGGCAACACTACCTGTCTCATGTAGACAAAAGTCCCGAAACTACTGAAATACTGTCGGCGGGACGTTAAACCCAATCAACCACACAAATGCATATATTCCCTATATACGAAAGCCGAATATTGTAAATTTGAAGTAAAATAAAAAATATATATATCTCTAAAACACGAAATGATTATTCATTTATAACGAGATATATCTCGTAATAACGCTATAGTATCTCATTAAAACGAGAAAATATCACTTCTTAATCAGATACTTATGTTGTTATCACGAAAAGATGCCTTTATTACGACATTAATTATCCTGGATTTACGAAATATACATGGATAAGTATCTCGTAATAACGAGATATTCTCTCCTTTTTGGCCGTTAGGCCGTTTATTTTCACACTGATTTCCTGTGAAACAAACAGTAATGAAGCGGAATAAAATTAGGCTTTTCACTGGTTATTATATACTTTGCTAAATTCCCATTGGGCATTGTACAATTAGTCAAAAGAAAAGAAAGGAGTTGCGGAAACTAGTTCTTTAGATCTCTGTTTGTTTTAAAAGTTGAAGTTTTCTTCCCCTGCGAACGATTTGTCCCGAATAGTAAGACACTGTACCTTTTTAAGGTAAACTGAAAGAGTAGAACGCCAAAAAATAGGAAACACATAGATTTCGGAATTGATTGTTCGACCCTGACAGATCCTATATTCAACAAAAACGTAACATCCGGTTTCGTTTAGCAGCCCGCGAAACGAAGTCTAATTCGCAGATGTTTTAAGGCTGTAAGTGTCTACCAAGATTGTACAAATTATTTGGATCCGTGGTATTTCAAAGAGCTGCACTGACACAGGAATTACACAACTATTAAACCAACAACAAAATCTATTACATGTTAACCATTCAGACACTTATCATCAAGCTGGTTACCACGGCCGAGTATCTTTTTTAAAGATATTTCTTGTTATGAGATACTTTCCTATGTGGAAGAACTGTATTACGAAAGCACAGGAAAAAAAAACCAACATTTTTCTTATCTCGTCATCACGAGATGATATCTTGTTTGATGAGATAAGGTAAGGATTTTATTTTTTCTTAACACGATTCGGCTTTCGTAAAGAGGTCATGATATTGAAAACTGTGTCCTCTTTTAAATTCAAAAGTTTACACCAAAAATTTAAGGTGGTTTTATATCAAGATCTTCGTAAACATATAACTTGGTGGACTCTGTTTTAAATTCAAAAAAAGTTTACATTATTCCGGGCAGACAGTAGCCGGCACGGTTCCTGATACGGCTTCAAAATTGCTGAACAGTGTTAGGCTGTGTGAATTTGGCTCGACATGCGACAAACAACATACGACATTCAACTCTCACTATTCACGACATTGGACATTCAGATTTTGAATGTCGCACGCGACATTCACGACATTGGACATTCAGATTTTGAATGTCGCGGCACGACATTCACGACATTGGACATTCAGATTTTGAATGTCGCACGCGACATTCACGACATTGGACATTCAGATTTTGAATGTCACGATTTGAATGTCGCAGCACGACATTCACGACATTGGACATTCAAATTTTGAATGTCGCAGCACGACATTGGACATTCAGATTTTCAGATTTTGAATGTCCAATATCGTGAATGTCGTGCCGCGAGTTTAAACTGTAAATTTTATACTTTAATCTGTAAAATTGACATTTTTTTCTGTAACATTCACACTTTTTTCTTTAAATTTTACACTTTAATCTGTTTAAATAATGGCTGTGTCTATCGGCACGACGGTCGTGTGGATAAGCAACCTTATCGGCATGACCGTCGTGCCGAAAAGGTTGTTATCGACACGACAGAAAAAAATAAAAATAGCACAACTAGAGCTTTCTTTCTTGCTTTCTGTGATAAAAACCGTTTGCTCAGTTCTGCCAGTGGCGATGTTTTATGACAAGGGCATGGGCATCCTCAAAATAACTTCTTTGCGGTTAAGTGGGTACCGGTGCATACAATATATACCTACAACATATACTTACACTATAACCTACAACATATAACTACAACATATACCTATTACATATACCTACAACATATACCTACAATATATAACTAAAACATATACCTATTACATATACCTACATTATATACCTACAACATATACCTACAATATATACATACAATACATACCTACAACATATACCTACAATATATACCTATAACATATACCTACAATATATACCTACAGCATATACCTACAATATTTAACTACAGCATAAGCCTATAACATATACCTTCAATATACGGGATGTTCAAATTGAAATGCAACTCGGGTTAAGTTATGTAACTACGCACGCTTTTCACAAAAAACCTACTTGGATCGCCTGGGAGCATCAATTTTCTCTCGGTCGATACCAGTTTTGTGTAAATCTGTCCTCTCTACCCTCGGCTATTCAACGAGAAACATTGCATACTCGTACATACTAATGATAAAATGGTAAAAAATTGCGTTCGCCGCCCAAATACGGGCCTACATCAAAAGCCGCTGTTTTCTTTGTATAGGTCCAAAAGAGATATTTCATGAAATATGCTCAATTTATGGACCTGGTGAGCTGTGCTATGCATCGGTTACTAGGTGGTGCAAGAAATCTGCAAGTGGAATAACGTCCTTGCAAGATGCACCATGTGGCCATCGCAGAAAGACAGCAACCAGTCCCAAAATGGCAGAAAAAGTCAGAGAAATTGTATCGACAGATGCAAGATTCACTGTTAGGGAAATAGCCCGAAAGGTAGGCATCTCAATAGGGGCAGTTCATTAAATTCTAAGGAAGCACCTTAAAATGAATAAGATAACTGCGCGATGGATACCCCATTTGCTCACAGAGGAGCAGAAGCGCCTCCGCGTGAAAATGGCAAAATCTTTGCTGAAAATGTACCCAAAATACAATAATCGCTCGTTTGCTAATATCGTCACAGGCGACGAGACATGGGTGTATTTCTATGAGCCCAAACGAAAACATGAAAACAAGATATGAGCTACAAAAGACATGAAAAGGCCATGTATAGCCAAACGCACAAATGAGCGTCAGATAGGTTATGTATGCAGTTTCCTTCATAGTCAAGGGCCTGCTATACAAACTGCTGTTCCGAAAGGTAAATCGGTCAATAGCAAGTTCTACAGAGGGGCTGTTCTAAAAATGTTGAAGAAATGTTTCAATAGACGCAGACCAGCGACAGGTTTCTCGGGGGTCAGGTTACTTCATGACAACGCGTCTAGCCACAAAGCGGCTATTGTACACGATTTTTTAAGGCAGGGAAATGTTGTAGAGCTTCTGCACCCGCCGTATTCCCCAGACCTTGCCCCCTGTGACTACTTCCTGTTCCCGAGGTTCAAAAAGTACCTCACTTGACGAAAATACAAAACACGAAAAGATCTTGGTTCAGCAATTTTCCAGTGTCTCAAGGGTATACGCAGAAACGACTATGAAACTGCTTTTAAAATTGGATCAAAAGGTTGAAACTGTGCATAGCTCACGGAGGTGAATACTTTGAAGGAATCCGAAAGTTGGTTTGTGAAAATTAACAAATCCTTTCTAGATATGCTGGGAATTGCATTTCAATTTGAACATCCCTCGTATACCTACAATATACAATATACAACATATACATACAATATATACTAGTACATACAACATATACCTACATCATATATGTACAATATATACCGACAATAAAAAATTAAAAAATATAAATAAAAATAAAAAGTTTGCAGATAAAAGTGTGAAAATTACAGAAAAGAATATGAATTTTACAGATTAAAATGTAAAATTTACAGTTAAAACTGTAAAATTTACAGAAAAAAGTGTGAATTTTACAGATTAATGTGTAAAATTTACCGTTAAAACTGTAAAATTACAGATTAATGTGTAAATTTTACAGAAAAAAAGTGTGAATTTTACAGTTTAATCTGTACAATTTATAGATTAAACTGTAAAATTTACAGAAAAAAGTTAGAATTATACAGAAAAAAGTGCGAATTTTACAGATTAAAGTGTATAATTTACAGTAAAACTGTAAAATTTACAGAAAAAAGTGTGAATTTTACAGAAAAATGTGAATTTTACATTTTAAACTGTAAATTTTACAGATTAAAATAATAAGTGTATATGTGGCACTAATACGTCCGTACTAATATGCTTCCGTATTGTTTATAACAAAATGTATTTGAGATATAATTAGAGTGCAATGTATTTGTAAGAGAGGAATTTCACTTTAAGTGTTTGTGAAAACCTATTTAGAACACGGGAGCTGACAATCAACTCGTCCGGCAAATGTATCCCTCACACGTTTTCAGTTTAATTTAGTGAATACTGCGGCGTCATAGATCACACATTAGTTTATTTTCTTTTATCATTAGAAGTCCGCAAGTAAAAAAAAAACAATCTGTTTAACGTGATAATTTATCAAAATGTGATAAATTATAAATAATTATGCAGAAAATAATCTGTTAATTGAGCAAATTTGTTTTTTCACACAAAATCTTCTGTTAACTTACTTCATCTTATTGGGAAATGTAAGAGAGAGAGAGAGAGAGAGAGAGGAGAGGTTATGCCATACAGCACACGGGATTTATTTTTACAAGGGTTGAGAATTTAGATCTGGAACGTAATATAGTGAGGACTGTTGTGAAGCAAAGTACTAAGAAACAACGCAATGATTTTCTGTGAGTGTTCATATCTTGATTCGAACTTTTCATCGGTAACAGGAATTACAGAGGGCACACCAAGGGAAAACACGGAAAATCACGAATGAGAGGTGTGAATTCTTATATTTTTAATTACCATAAAGGAGTTGAATTCTTTAAGAACAGAACAGAACAAAATTTTATTTTTTTGACTTATGCATACAGCATCTCGTCTAAAATACAATTCGTTGCAAACATATATACATGGTCACATAAAACAAGGCAAAACAAAAAGTGAATTAATAGAATCACAAAAATGTACAAATAAATAAATAAGAAAGTCAGCAAAATTATATATGGAGAATGTGTAAATTGATTATTTAAAGGTAGCCTTACGTGCATTGGAATAATATTTATATGCGGGATGAATTATTTGTAACATAGAACCCTATAATAAAATGCGGAGAATAATTTATCTAACAAACAAGTAAACAAATATATATGTCATATCTAAACATTTGTGTTGAATCGTAATAATGCTTGTTTATGTCTTTCACTTGCATACTTAAGAAATCCACAGACATTAATAAGTATTGATTTTACATTACAACATAATAATTCAATAAGTTTATACATAGGGGAGCAAGTAGATGATACAAAAGTGGTGAATGATGACACACAAGTAATACAATCAAACCATGCACTAGTATCTCACCTGAACATAGCAGTGACCAAACTCGAAACCTAACAGTGGGCATATGGTTGACCTGAGTCCTGCAGCGCGCCATTATCGGATTCTTAAGAACGCATTAACGTTAATAGATGGCACGCTATATAAGACCTTCAGCAAAAAGGATGGTCACCTCCAAATGATTATTCCCAGAGAATACAATAACACTGTGATGTCATTAAAACATGATTCACCAGTGGGTGGTCACCTTGGCATTCGCAAGACAAAGGCAAAAATCCAAACTCACAATTACTGGTTTGACATGAAAGAGGATATTCGGTTGTATATCCAACGATGTGACATTTGTGCAACCGACAGAAAAACACAGAAACCTCCAAAAGCTCCTCTCGGCAGGCTTGCTGCTGGGGCGCCATTGGATCTGTTAGCTGTAGATTACCTTGGTCCATTCCCAGTAACTTCTCTAATCAGATATGTACTGGTACTCACTGACTATTTCTCTAAGTATGTAGAAGTTTTAGCAGTTCCGAATCAATCAGCTGAGGTATGCGCCTTAAGAATTCTGAATGATGTCATTGCTAGATGGGGCGCACCATTAGCTATACATAACGATCAAGATCCTTCGTTTGAGAGTTCTATGTTCAAATCCTTATGCAACATGCTTCAAATCAAGAAAACTAGGTGTAATGTCCGAAATCCAAGAGGAAACGGCCAGCTGAAAGATTCATGAAAAACCTTGGTGAAGATGATCAAGGCCTACTTAGTGGGAGAGCAAGACCCATGGAATCTTTACCTTGGGTGTTTAGCAGGTGCGTACAGGTCAACACCAAATGAGACAACCAGAATGTCTCCAAACCTGATGATGATAGGCAGAGAAATCCGGTTACCAGCAGGTCTTGTCTTTGGACACGTAAATGGAACTGCCAGTGAAGTCGGCAATCTTAGTGATTTTGTACAGAATCTCAGGAACAAGATGCTTCATGCACATGAAGTAGCAAGACGACATTTAGGATCTAATACCAGAAGGTACAAGGAAATTTACGATGCTAAATTGTCTTTCACAGAATATAATGTCGGTGACATAAAATGGTGTCTTCATGAAGTGAGGAAATTAGGTGTGAAACCTAAACTTGAGAAAGCATATGATGGTCCAATTGTAGTCAAAGTAAAGATATCAAAGAGAAATAGTTAGTAGACAGAAAGGGGCGCATGATCTCTCACATACTAAAGCACCACGCCCCATTTGATAGAGTGCCGTTCTCCTGTTCACTGTTTTCCTTCCGGTGCACCGACAAAGTAGAAGAATTCCGGGCATAGAGAGGTTGCAAAGTTTGCTACCCCTGATTACACAAAGGTACTAAAGATGGATGCTAACCCATACCAGATCGAGGAAGAAGACATAATGCAACTCAGCAAAGAAGATTCTCTGAGATGGCATGGACGCCATGCCACTTCCCAGACAGAAACCATCTTGATAACAGTGAAGGTCTTTTTGAGAAGAAAGAGGATGAAGTAGTCATTTCCGGGGGCAATCAGCTGCTGAGGAGATGGCTTGTTTCGGGTCTCGGCGACACCTCTACGCAAGCCAACATCATCTCTGATCTACAGACAAGTGCCATCAAGGAAACAGCAGTCAGCGCAACCACCTCTACTTTGCTGAGATCCCTGTTGAACTTCATTGTCAACAGCCTCATGCAGCCAACGCCTGTCCATTCTGATCTTCCCAGTGTATGACGCCTGCGGGTCCTTATTTCAACCTGCCACTATCTATTTCTTCTTCCATAGGTAGTGATTTAAAGGCCATCAATTCAAACAACATCAAACCACCGTCCCTCTGGACACGAATTCCCTACTCGCCGGGATTTTCAACACCCCGCAGTTGCTCGGGAAAACGCCTTCAGGACCCCCTCTCCAAGACGATAACAGCGACTTCCTACTTCCTCAGCTGCAAATTCAATAATCTGACATGTCAGATCCACTATACAAGGAGGCTGTAGAGGAGCCCAGTGCTAAAAAACAAAAAACAGAAGGTAGATGATGGCTGCAAGTCACCATCAGCCGATTCAGCTCCTTCTCCCTCCCCTCCCTCCTCGTCAGAAGAAAAGGGTCTGGCAGCAGTTGTAATGGAAGCTGCAAAACTAATCGCAGTATCTATCGACTCCAATACCAGAGCCGTGAGGAACAATGAGAAGGGTATCGACCGAGTCGCCGCGGAACTGGGCAGAAATGAGAGGAAAGTTCATTTCATCGAGAGGACCTTGGCACTACAGAAGGAGAGTCAAAACCATGTTCCGGTCTCTGACGAGGGAAGTAAGGAAAACCAAGACAAGGCCAACAAAAGACCAGCCCTGAAAAACATCATCTTGAAGACGAAGTCCAAAGCAAAGTGATTTCTGTACTATATACATGTAAAACTAAGGACTGTGAAACAATAAATGTGAAATGAAAGTAAAGTGATTAAAGTGAACTGCGAACTTTTAAAAAAATTTAAATAAAATTAAGAAATATTGTAAAAGAAGACTCAAACTGTGACTATGAACTGTATTTTTTAAAATTGGATAATAAATAATTTAGAACGTTAAACATAAAGTGACACTGGCTGTGAAAAAGGACTTAACATATATTGAGTGTAACACTGAGTGTTTAATTAAAGTTTTAAAACCTGTGCTTAGCACCAGAGACTAAGTTTGACATAGACAGATTCCATATTGTGTACTTATCTCTTTGTATCTATAATACATGAATATAGACTTGACTTGACTACATTTGTATTTGGGTTTACCGTCGCTTCGACAGTATTTCAGTCATATAGCGACGCCCAGCTAATTACAGGTGGAGGAAGACCCCGAATGCACGGAGGCATCCGGGTAGAACCACCGACCTACCGCAAGCCAGCTGGAAGGCTTACATTAATCTTGTCATAATGAGTATATTATTATTGTGAAATTTTAAGACTGTTGTTGCTTAATGTTATTTTTAAGTTCATGAAGAATTAAAAAAGTAAACTTGGTATATTTTATTCCTGCGCATATTGTAACTTTAATGGCAACCGGGGTTTAGGCATAGAAACAAGGGGGTAATGTAAAGTCCCGATAAATGAAAAACTTATACACTATGAACTGTTAAACATTGTAATTGATCTACATGTATTTTCTGTCTAGTTAGACTTTGCTGCTAGTAACCAGCAATAAAATGCACAATAGGCTGTGTTTCATTTGAAATACGAACCACAAGCTCATTTATACAGGTTATAAGCTGGTTTTGATTTACTGCACTTGATAGGGTCAGTGGCATCCTCATAAGAGTTTTTTTTTCTACTGCACTTGATAGAGTTAGTGGCATTCTCAAGTTTTTCTGCATTTTTCCACGATGCATGTATATTTGCAACTTCTCTGAACGACTTTTGAATTTTAATCCATTTCCACATTAAGAAATCCTACAGCAATGTCTTCTGCATAATTCTGCTAAGTAACTTCGCTTAATTCCATGTATTAACACAGTTTTAAACCTTTTTTCATGTAAACATGTGTTTACATTTTTTGTGTATACAGCCATTTTATGCAATGCATTATTGATCTTTTTGCACTGTTTCTAAGCAAAGGTACCCGGTACGTTGCTGCTCATTAAAAAAAAATCAATAAGGGATACATATAAGTGTGTGTGTGTGTGTGTGTGTGTGTGTGTGTGTGTGTGTGAATATATACGTATATACGCATTACGCACTAAACATAATAGAAGCATTCTCTTTACAGAATGTACGACGAAGCGTAGCATTGCACGTGCGTACCTGGACGAATCGTACCAGTTTATTGGACGAAGCGTACCACCAACAGGTCAAATCCAGTAAAAAAATATTGGATACGACTGATTATTAATTTAAATGCATGTTAGAAAAGAAAATAACTTGTTTAATGTTTAATTAATTTTCATATGCAATGAAGCGCAATAGCTCAGTGGTAGTGTCCGCTTAAGGCTATACGTAATTGCGTGGACTATTAATAATGATATCAACCATAGGACAGAAAGCGATGTTTCGTTTCTTTTGCTGGGTTTAACGACCCACCAACAGTAATTTAGTCATTTGGAGACTATGTCCTATAGTACTGCCAAACTGCAACATCACGTAGTAGACACCTGACATGTTACCATATCCCGACACAGGGCCAACCAGTCCTAAAATACATTGTATATATGCTGAATGTTAAGCAGAATGCAATGTAATTGCAGAATGCAATGTAATTGCAGAATGCAATGTAATTGGGGGTGGGGGGTGTTAATAATCTGATGCTTAGATTTTAGATTTTTTTAAAAAAATTTTGACAATAATTCATCAATGACGAAAAGTTGACTACTAAGAAAAATTAAACCGAAAAAAGTAAATTAAAGGAATATAATAAATGAATTTCAGAACATGAAAATTATTTTCATATTATATTATTTTTTTTTATTTCGTCATCGTCATCTATTATTTTTTAAGAGTTATACTATAGAAAAATAAATATTTTGCTATTTTTTATATTCTTTGCTTTCCTTCATTTTCACGTTCACCATCATGAAATTAAAATAGCGAACTATTCCTTCTTCTTTTCTTCTTCTATAGTAATGGCTAGCAAGCATTTTCTGATTGTTATGGCCATAATCAGACATTGCGGTCAAGAAAAAACCTCAAACGGGTTCCTGTTTGTTTGTTTTTTGTTGTTGTTTTTTTGTGTGTTTTATTTTTGTTTTGTTTTTTCCTGAAGAGACAGCATCAGAAGAGTATACAAGGGAGTCTGCGTGCGATACCCTAGCCTTTTTGCGAATAGACCCCTTGGTTCTTTTACGTGCCCGCTGTATAGCACCGATATACGGGAGATAAATTCCTGGATAGAACCAGTACTGAGTACCCCGAGTTCCCATAGCAACCCCATATTGCCGAGTGCGTCTGGTACCATTTTTACACGGTCACTGGAGGAAAGTACTCCGGCTGGGATTATAACTCCGGACCTCCCGAACGCAAAGCGGACTCTCTCAGCTGTTGCGCTGTATTGGTGTTTGGTGAATATGAAAATTAATTAAACCAAATGAAAACGAAAGGTTGTTCTAGTGTGTGAACAAGAAAATATGAGCATGGGTGATTTTCCATGCTTATATCTAAATTAATAATCAATCGTAACATAATCTTTTTCTCTTCTACATCAGTTTGATTCCAAATCAAATACTTTTTGTTTGCAATTGTGAAATCACATATAATTATTTTTCATACTTATTTGCATTAAATGAATACTATGTCATATCACAATAACTTTTCTTTCGGGATTTGACCTGTTGGTTGTGCGCTGGTACGATTCGTCCTGGTATGCATGTGAAATGCTACACTTCGTCGTACATTCTGCAAAGAGAATGCTAGAGTAATCTCTCTTCATTAAGCCGAATGGGCCCTAGTAAAATGTAAATGTTTAATTTGGTTTCCAGCTTTGATTATGTTTAGTGTGCATAAGCGTAGCGTCCATTACGCACAATACGCACGTGCGTATAAAAATCTGCGACCAAATCACATACCGTATCTAATTATTTAATATTGTAATTTCAACTGAAAGAAAAACGTTTCATATTTGAATAATCAATTGAAACACGATTGATCATGATCATCCCTTCATAGAATCGAATATACAAATGCACTTACAAAGGCCGGTCATTTTTTCCGACTTTGTCGAAAGGAAGAGCAAAATGTTGTTGAGTTTGGCTCCGCTGCCTACAGAAAGACCATTCAGAGAAACAGACAGGCATTGACTTCTATTACTGAAGCCATAATATTCTGTGGTCGTCAAAATATAGTGCTGCGTAGAAAATCTGATGACAATTTAAATTACAGGTGATCTTTTCATAGCAAATGACCGATTATACTGCTAGTTCATTGGTGTTAAAAATTACATGAACTAAGTATACTCCAAAATGTAACGTATCAGTCAAATCTCTATTGAAATACAGCTCCGTTAAGATTATATTATTATTATATTATAGCGAAGGACAGCCCGAGCTGGATTTCATTCATTAATTTAAAACACGATGACCTAAATTACAGACTAACAGACGTTGAGACAGAAAAAAAAAAACACACTTTTGCTCTGGGAAGTAAATCCATCGTTTTATTTTCTTTATTTACTGGCTACCTTTCGACATACATATGATCATCATCTTTAGTGATTGCCTCACTCTAAGAAGAGTATCTTCGCGATCTATGATAATTCCGGGGCCAATAAATTTTCATCTTTTTGATGACTCCCATTTAAATTTTTCCCTTCAAATTTTACAGTTGACTCTTGGACATTTATTTTTTTTCGAATATGAATGCTGTAATCAGTGCTATCACTAATTTGGTAGAATTAATGCAAGGTTATTGCATTACATGTTATTACATGTAACTTAAGTGTTTTATATATATATACACACATGTCCTTGAATTACTGATTTTCATTATTACAAAAATATGTTTGTCTCATATTGCAAAAGAAATTAAAAAAAAAAATAGGTGTAAAAAAAACCAAAAAAACAAAACATTTGGGACTCAAACTTACAACCTTTGCCATGCCAATCAGATGCAGTACTACTGACCTGTTTCATTTTTGTTACATAGTCATGATTTTTTTATGTATATATTGTTGGCTATTGCTCAATTTGCTGGAAATGCCAGCCAGTCATGGTTCGAAATATCTCCGCATGAATTGCGAATTTGTCTCCTGCGTATTATCTGTTACAGTTTATTAAATACAATATCTCCAGCATCAATTTTCAACACATTTTTATTCAATTTTGACATCCATAACGCAATCGTACTGAGTCTGAAATAAACATGGAAATTGTCACCATTTAGTGTTAAGAGAGAAAACAAATTTTGGACTTTTTTCTCTGTGTAGTAAAAAAGAGGGAAATCTATAAATATAAAATTTCTAAATATAGCCCCAAAATGTTGTCCAATCCAAAATGTGTGCTTCCTTAGAACAGAGTTGCAAGCAACCCTGTTCTAAAAACCTTAAGATTTTATATTAATTAATATGATACTAGGTTTTTATTGATTTATTTTTGTTTGGAAATGAAAACCCCTGTCAACCAACCATTCTTTTTATACTAGCGCAAACGGAAGGGGTATACTGGAATCAGCCTGTTGGTCGACTATCTTGACTTGACTTGACTATTTGAGTTTACCGTCGCTTCGACAGTATTTCAGTCATATAGCGACGTCCAGCTAATTACAGGTGGAGGAAGACCCCAAATGCACGGAGGCATCCGGGTAGAACCACCGACCTACCGCAAGCCAGCTGGAAGGCTTCCTCACATGAAAATCCGAATGACCCTGCCGGGTTTCGAACCCACGCGGTGAGGGGCTGAGTGAGTGTTAAAGTCAGCGACTTTACCCTCTCGGCCACGGAGCCCCCCCCCCCCTCCTACCCCCCCTCCTACGCCCTGTTGGTCGGTTGGTTTGTCAGTCGGTTGGTTGGTTGGACAGTCGTTCCATCGGTCATGTGGTCTGTCAGCAAAATCTTGTCCTCTGAACTCCTCCTTCACTTTCAGTCCAGCTCACCTGATACTTGGCATAAATATTCATAAGAAGCAGTAAATGTGCTAGACGCAAATTTTACTTCGTTTCCACGGGGATTACAAAGTTGCCCATGATTCGACTTTAAATATCGTGTGACGTGAACTACTACATTTCTTAACCAACTCGGTTCAAATTTTGTTTGTGCATTGATAATCAGGTGGAGAGTTGTGTGTCATAAATTTCACTTGGGTTGTCTCAAGGATGGCAGAGTTATTGCCCTGGTTCCATTTTTGCATTATCTCCCTTTGGTTAATTTTGTTTTTCTTGTCCAGAACATTACTCAAATATTATACAATGTATTGACTTGAAATTTAAATTAAACAGATGGCAACTAAGAAAAGTGCAGTGTCCAAGAACTGTAACTCTACTGGTCCCATTTTTAATTATCCCCTTAGTTAAATAGCTTTTTTTTGTCCCGGAACATTACTCAAATATTATACATGGTATTTACTTGAAACTTAAAATGTAAACAGATGGTCACTAGGAGAAGTGCAATGTCCAAGAACTGTAACTCTACACTTTTATACTGCTGTGCCAAATAACCATAACTGATTCTCTATCCACTTTAAAGTGACTTTAATTACTTATTGATTACAGTCATAAATGATATACTATGTATACAGGTTCTTATCTATGCTTCACCTAGGGTCTGGCTTCTCATGTATCAAAGCATTTTGCGGGGGTATTAATCACCCTCAGTGATAGTTCTAGTTATATCTGAAAGCATCTCATGCATCCTCTTTATTTGATATAATTCCTGCAAAAGAATCCAGGTACAAAGACTGCAACTATGAAATGGGGAGAGCTATAGGGCCAAGGTCCTTATGTGCAAAACTTTGAACATTCTTTTTGTTGTAATGTGAAATGAGATATGTTGAGTATGTGTAACATTGAAAAAAACTGATGGGAGAGCTTCATCTTGGTCTGCACTGTTTGCAAAGATCTTAGACTTTGTTCCAGTAATAGGGGTTTCTAAATGAATAATAGCATAATTAGTTCACATTTATTACACAGAACTATAAATTGTGAAGATAAAGTTATTAAACTGACAATTCAAAGTTTAAAAAGAATTTGTTATTTTTTGTCCAACAAGTATGTAAACCACAATTAATAAATTACATCTTTTGTCACTTAATGCATATAATTACTTATTACATGCAAAGTATATGTATATGACTTGTTCTGTACATTTTCTTTTTCTCTCTTCTCTATGTAGTCTTGATATCTGATTATGTCCTCTTGATATCTGATATTTGATAAAAAGGTGTTAGGGGATATCAATATATCAAAAATCCCTTCAAGATATCAGGCAGCAAAAAATATGTTGAGGGGATATCAAACTATATATAGGTTATATAGCACCTATATAACAAATCATCTGCAAATGATATCTAGGCAATTTAGCGCACAAAATTTCCATCACCTGGATATTCCCCCAAGATATTGTGCAAACAGGTGCCGATATCAGTGCCCGATAACTTCTGCTGACTGGGTATATTGTGAAGTAAAGGCAACTATAAACTAACCTATACTACTTACGGGTACTTTTCTATATTCAAACCGTCCCCGGTGGCCAAGTGGTTAGAGCGTCTGCCTCGGGAGTGGGAGGTCGTGGGTTCGATTCCCGGCCGTGACATAACAAAGTCGTAAAATATGGTACTGTTATAGCTCACTTGCTTGGCTCTTAGCATATAAGGGTAGTTGCAGAACTGGTTGGCCGGGTGTCAGGATAATGTGACTGGGTATGTTATTATGCCACATGTCTACTGCGTGATACTGCAGTGTGGCAGCACTATATCTGTTTCAAGTAGACATTGTCTCCAAATGAGTGAAATACTGTTGGTGGGACGTTAAACCCAACAAACAAACAAACAAATCTATGTTCAAGCGGAGATAAACGGAGATAGACGTCTTGATTTTGATGCCTTTAGTGGCGCCCTGGTCACGTTGTATTGTTACACTGTAAGTTAAGCATTTTCGGAAAATGTAATTGGCAATGGCCCAGAACAATGAAAATTGTATGGCAAATATTTCAGACCAAGTCTTTTCGAATGCAATTAGACGCTAGATTTGACGTCAGTTAAAACGTTTTAATTTTTGATGGATTTTCTTGCAAATTTCACAGAGGCATAAGTAAGGCTTTTGTTGTGCATCCTTACTTCAGTTTTCAAAATATTGAAAAGACAGGTTCTGAGGTGAAACCAAGTTTCAAAAATATGACCTCAAAATTAAGTTTAGTATTTCAGAGACTCCATATGAGATAAAAAGCTAAAATTCACACATATTGTAATTTTAAAGGTTTTTTTTACATCTTCAAAGAAAGACGTCATTTGACGTCATGGGGTTATTATATGTTTTCATTTCCCGTGCAATAAATTCAGTGTGATCCCAATGGTCCAGAATTACATAAATTTTATGGCATATATTGAATATGCTGAATTTTCATATGCAATGATATTCATATTCATATGACGTCAGAATAGACGTCAGATCAAAAAGTTTGTAAGCGCTCTGCAGATATTATAAATTGATGAATTTTTCTAAAATTTTCAAAGAATGTATAGGTTACACTCTAGATACCTAATATTTTCTGAGTATTCCATATAAATAATTTTCAGTTTCATTGAGTTTTAAACGGTTTGCAGAAAGTCCCATCGTTTGTCATGCAAATGAAATCTAGTTATTATTATTCATTTTTCTTCTTTTCTGTGCGTTTATTTCTATATGTTGCAATGGTCCAAGGATGATGAAAATTTAATGGCTTATACAACAGATGCTTTTTTTTATTTCAATAATTTTCATATGCCTATGACGTCATATGACGTCACACTTGACGTTGTCTATAAAAGTTTATACGCGGTCTACAGCCATTATTTCTGGACCGATTCTCATCAAAATTTCACAGAATGTGTATTTTTGGCTCTAGTTGTGCATCCCGGTGTCCGTTTTTCAAAATTCGAAAAAGGTAATGGTTTTATGGCGAATCCAAAATTCGAACCATTGACGTCAAATTTCAAATTTGTATAAGATTGCTTCCATATGAGCTAGACAGCTGATATTTGGACAAAAAATATGTCTCTAGGTCTTTTCCATTTCCAGAAGATGAACGTCATATGACGTCATAAGGTAAAAAATAATTTCTAATTTCTACGTGTTAATTTCTATATGTTGCAAATGGCCGAGCACCATGAAACTTTAATAGAATATGCGTCACTTTGATCATTTTGCATTTCAGTGATTTTCATTTGCCTATGACATGTTTTGACGTCAAACTTGACGTCGTCTAAAGAAGTTTGTATGCGATCTACAGCCGTTATTTCAGGACCGATTTTCATCAAAATTTCACAGAATGTGTATGTTACGTACTAGTTGTGCATCCCGGTGTCCGTTTTACCAAATTCGAAAACGCAAAGGTTTTATGGCAAATCCAAGATTCGAACCATTGACGTCAAATTTCAAATACGCATAAAATCGCTTCAAGATAAGCTGGAAAGCTGATATTTAGATAGATCATAAGTCTCTAGGTGTGTTTTACATTCTGTGAAGATGAACGTCATATGACGTCACAAGGTCAAAAAGAATTTTTGATATCTACACGTTAATTTGAATATGTTGGAAAGTTCCAAAGACCATGGGAATAAATGGCATATACATCAAACCATGAGTTTTGAATGCAATGTATTTCATATTAATGTGACGTCATATAAAGTCAGATTTGACGTCAGGGCAAAAAGGTTTTACGCGGTCTACAGGGGTGAAATATTGAATCTCCATGAGCAGATTAGCCGGGTTTTTTTTTAAACACTACGTGAAATTATAGATATTGAAGTGATTTTATACGTATCTGAACTGAAATTTGATGTCAATGGTTCTAATCTTGGATTACCCATAAAACCTTTGCGTTTTCGAATTTGGAAAAACGGACACCGGTAGGTAACGTCCGAGCACCTTGAAAAGTTAATAGCATATGCTTCATATTGAACATTTTGCACTTCAATAATTTTCATTTGCCTATGCAGCGTTTTGACATCAATCTTGACGTCGTTCAAAAATGTTTGTATGCAGTCTACAACCGTTATTTTTGGACCGATTTTCATCAAAATTTCACAGAATGTGTATGTTACGCTCTAGTTGTGCATCCCGGTGTCCGTTTTTCAATATTCGAAAAGTTCAAGGTTTTATGGCGAATCCAAGATTCGAACCATTGACGTCAAATTTCAAATACGTATAGAATCGCTTCCAAGATGAATTAGAAAGCTGATATTTGGACAGATTATAAGTCTCTAAGTTTGTTTTACATTCTAAGAAGGTGAACGTAATTTGACGTCATATGACGTCATAAGGTTAAAAAGAATTTCTGATATCTACGCGTTAATTTATATTTGTTGTAAAGTTCCCAGGACCATGGAAATTTAATGGCATATACTTCAAACAATGCGCTTTTGAATGTAATGAATTTCATATTCATGTGACGTCATATAACGTCAGATTTGACGTCAGGACAAAAAGATTTTAAGCGGCCTACAGCCATTATCTTTGGACCGATTTTCATCAAAATTTCCAAATTCGAAAAGGTACAGGTTCTATGGCGAATCCAAGATTGGAACCATTGATGCCAAATTTCAAATGCATATAAAATCGCTTCCAGATGAGTTAGAAAGCTGATATTTTGACTGAGTATTAGTCTCTAAGACTTCTTTCTATTCTGTGAGGACGAACGTCATTTGACGTCAAAAGGTCACAAGAATTTCTTATATCTACTCCTTAATTTCTATTTGTTGCAAAGGTCCCAGGGGCATGGAAAATTAATGGCCTATATTTAAGTTACTGTATATTTCATTTCATTGATTTTCGTAAGCCTATGACGTCATATTACGTCAAACTTGACATTGTCTACAAAAGTTTGTACGCGGACTACAGCCATTATTTCGGGACCGATTTTCATCAAAATTACACAGAAGAATTTATGTTACGCTCTAGTTGTGCCTACCGGTGTCGTTTTTCCAAATTCGAAAATGCAAAGGTTTAATGGCTAATCCAAGATTAGAACCATTGACGTCAAATTTCATTTCAGATACGTATACAATCACTTCCAGATAAGATAGAAAGCTAATATTTGGACTGAATATAAGTCTCCAAGTCTTCTTTACATTCTGAGAAGATGAACGTCACATGACATCATAATACTAATTATTGAAATTAAACGGTTTTTAAAGCCTGTAGGTCCTATTTTTGTTTGATTTGCATGAATTCTTACTAAATGTGCAGCATTTGATCCTATGGAACAGTGTCACTTCCATTTCCGGAAAAATGTTAAGTTCAAGGTCATCATTGCTTTATCTTGAAAACCTATAAAGCTAGACCGAATTATGTGACAATCGAATTGTAGGCATTTTCAATACATTTGTTTTGGTACATAGATATAGAAATAGGTCAAGTTAAATGAAATTGATATAAAAAAAAAGATTTTCAGTTACTTTTGCCATATCCTCCAGGTTAAACGGCTTATTTTTCAAAGTTTATGGAAGTTATGGCCATACAAAAGCAAGTTAAAGGCAGGAATTTGATATCCTTTTAATTTTTTCGCTTTTAGTGTTTGACAAATGTAGCAGAAAAGTCCTATCATTCGTATTTATACGAATGAAATCTAGTTTTTTTATGTGTCGACTCGCAATCCGTTAGAACTACATCGCGTTCCATTTACTGCAAACCGCTTAATGCATTCAGCTTGATTCAATTCGATAGAGAAACTCAAATGTTAGCTCTGTTTGTTAACGATGTGACTCAATCTGATTAAAATCAGCCCCTAAAGTCACTCCGCTATGCTACGCAGCATTAGTACAGCGGAATAAAGCGAAGCGTCATTAAGGAGCTGATTTTAATCAGATTGCGATGTGACTGTACTTTTTTCAGGCCCTTACTGGAGAGCATTAAATTCCAAAGCCTTTTTGCTCGTAACATAACGATATCTGTTATAATCATTATTACAGACAATTTCAAGAAAAGACGAGAGACATATCTCTATATATTTTTTTTCTGTACAAAAGTACATCATGTAAAGACAGGCACGGAGAAACGCACAACACTGTTCAGCAATTAAAAACCGTATCAGGAACCGTACCGGCTCTTGCCGGCCCGGAATAATTAGCCCAGTTCATTACCTACACATCTCTCTCCCTCTCTGTCAATGTGCACGTGTAAGTCTTTGTAGAGAAAGGGACATGTACATCTAAGTACGGCATCTCTCTCTCTCCCCCCTCCCACACATCTTTCTTTCTCTCTCTCAGAAATGGAAAATACGGAATATGCGCATACGACACTTTTCTGTTACATTTTTGAAAGGTTCCATTATACTAAGTCCGCATTTGGAAATTCTATAAACCAGGTCCGGATCCAGGAATTCAGGTCGTTGGGGCAGCCATGAGGCGGCGAGAAAGTTTTAAGTTTAAGAGTCCGGGGGAACTCTCCCGAATCTTTTCCCGTATCTTTATTTTTTTTTATTTGATGGATGGTGATCCGTGATTTTGGTGCGAATCCGCTAGTGTTTTAAAACACATATCAATTTGTAGATGAGCTGACGTGCCTGCAATCAGTTTAAACTCAGATCAGGCTACAAGTAAACCAATGTCTATGAAATCAGTATGAACCTAGATCAACCTGCAAGCTAATTTATGTGTATGCAACCAATATCAACTCAGATCAACCTACAAGTAAACTAACGTTTAAACTAGATCAATCTGCAAATTGACTGATTTCTGCAAGCAGATCAACTTGCAATTAAAATTTATTACATAATTACTAGTTGATCTGGGTTTATACTGGTTGCATAGGTCAGATAATTGACAGGGTTATCTGGTTTACACTTGACAACCATTTTGAACCAAGATCAGCCTGCAAGCAAACTAGTATAAACCAGATTGATTTGCCTGAAAGTATATTGATTTTTGACCAGAACAGCCTGCACGTAAACAGACCTATGTACACCAGTATACAAACAAAGGTCATTCGGAAAGTATACTGACAATTCACATGTAAGTATGCCACATGTAAGCAGGCAAGATACTCTTATTCTGTTCCACAGTAATATCAATGTTTGTACGCTCAACATAGTCCACATTTGTGTACCCATAATTTGTGATATCGTTCTACTTTCGATTTGGCGATATCCCCTACGGTGACAACTGGTACCAAAAATAGCATGTCGCGCCGAGTGGCGCATTGATGGGACTACGTTCAGCACAATTTAATGGCTCTTCAATGCCAGTCATTTGAGATAATAACAGTGCTAAACATATCCAGTGTATCTTTAAGCTTGCTCCGAAGGTTGAAGGTTGTGTAATATGTGATACCCAGTGATAAGCTTGAAGTAAATGTACGAGCTTATTTTTAGCAAGACACCGTTCAAAGACAGAGCCAGAGAGCCATTGGAGAATCAAAGCGCTGAAGGCATTGAAGTTGTGTGTGTCTCAAGTGAAGAGGGTGGTCTGCTTGGTAACTTAATTTTTGCCAGATACCAAACTTAAATGAAATAATGAAATATTGTTGTTTTAGATTTGCATCCATTTGATTTAGATACTGATATAATCTGATAAACTGAAGGTAAGAGAAATAAGGAGAGTAAGAATGGCGAGTGTTAATTGTTAGTAGTCTATTAAAACAAATGGTGTATTCACCTTTTCTTCAAACCTACGGAATCCTTTTAGGGACATCGCGTTCTCACCCCGCACCTATCCACTTACAGACCATCCACGAAATAAAAAAAAGAAAAGAAAAAAGAAAAACCGCGAGATTTGACATTTACTTTCTCATCAGTTATTTTTTCTTATTTCTTTTGTAAAATCACTTGAAAATCAAAGAAAAAATGCGGCATTTGAAATTAACTTTTTCGCAATGATTTTTTCAGCTTAGGCCTGCACTCCGTTGTTTGGCTGTGAAAATGTGAAAAAAAAAACTAAGTTTAACACTGATTACAAAATATAGAAAATAACAATGAATATGATACAATGATACTGCAAAAAGACGCGAGATTGTTCCGTTAAAATATCGCATCTTTTTGATAGTTTGAATAATGTGATGTAGGTTATCAAAAAGACGCGAGATTGTTCAGTTAAAATATCGCATCTTTTTGATAGTTTGAATAATGTGATGTAGGTTATCAAAAGGAAGCGAGATTTTAACTGAACAAACTCGCTCCTTTTGCAGCATTATCGAATGATTAAACACAACTCTTCAACACAGTTATTCTGAGATAAATCAAAAGTGTTGAAAAATCAATTTTGTTTCAAAAATAAACATTTACAGAAAACAATGATTGGTTGTGGCATTAAAGCACAAGAGAACTAATTTCTCTTTTATGTTTCTTAAATATCACTTTACCATGCAGATGAATATACAATGTAGTTTGTTTTGAAGCAAAGGTGGTGCGTAAATAATTTTGGATAGTAAATATACAGGTTTCGGTCATTTTATGATGTTGCAGTAACCCATGTATCGGCAATTGATACTGAGTACAAATCAGAGCGCTGATAGCGCTGAGAGAATAGGATTTAACCTTGCGAAATGTTCGTTTTGATATAATGCTATCACTTTCAAGCACAAAATTAAATAATAACAGCTTTAAGTACAATGGTTGCGACATCTGAAGAATGGTTGTGGCTTAGTTTATTAGCAGCTGGTCCAGTTTCATGATGTACTGTATCCACGACGGCCTAAACACGGCGTTAGAGTGAACATGACCCCATCCTGTAACAGAGAATATTTATTTGTTTCTTTTGTTGGGTTTAACGTCCTATCGACAGTATTTCAGTCATTTGGAGACGATGTCTACTTGAGACAGATACAGTGCTGCCACACTGCAGTATCACAGTCACATTATCCTGACACCGGGCCAACCAGTCCTGCAACTACCCTTATATGCATGAGCGCCAAGCAAGGGAGCTATAACAGTACCGTTTTTTTTTTCGACTTTGGTATATCGCAGCCAGGGATCGAATGCACGTAACAGAGAATAATCATGACGGGAACCATAGAAACTAACTAACGAAGTTGTCAAACTTACGTTATTTTGTAAAAATAAAACTTAAGTTATATAAAATATCTGAATACTAGCCATGTAAGCACGTGTATCGGTATACGTGTATTAGCTGACGGCGAGCAACGAGATCCGACACGTTCCATCCAATTCTATACTTAACACCAAACATCTGTTCACATTAAATTGTTACTGGAAAAGTTCAAAGGCTGGCGCTAAGCATGTTAAAATTGGTACGTCTAAAGTGCTTTTAATTAATTTTTTTTTCATACAAAATCATTTTCGAGTATTATTTACCATGCTAGCCTACAGGTCAAAGGTGTGTGTTTAAAAATAATAATAATAATAATAACAACATGTAAGCGTGATGGCGTGATTCTCCGTCATTGCGGAAAATATTTAATATTGCTTTACGCAAAATACATTGGGAACCAGCATTTTGAGTGGTTCTTATAAATGACGATCGCACCAATCATTTTTCGTATTGGCTGGTGGAAGTTATTTCAGCATAATTACAATAGGACTAAACCGAAGATCTACATTGCTACTAGGTAAATGGTAATACAAAAATCTACTTAACAACTTGTGCTCCCATAGTTAAATGCCGTCATTATTGTTAGCAGAAAAAGCGTAAGTACTAAAATGGCAAATACATGTATACTTGATTTTGTGAAAGTACAATATAGACAGCAGTATATCTGTCGCAAGTAGACATCGTCTCAAAATGACTGAAATACTATCGGTGGGACGTTAAACCCAATGAACAAACAAAGTACAAATGTACAATATAACACTCCGCAGGTAAAACAGAATGACAATCATTATCATAGACAATTTCAAGAAAAGAAGAGTGGCACACTCGAATCTATATATTTTTGTCATTTACAAAATTACACAATGTAAAGACAAGCACGGATAATTACACTGTTCAGCAATTAAAAAAAAAACGTATCAGGAACCGTGCCGGCTCTTGGCGGCCCAAAGTAATAAAAATATTAAAATTTATTTGTATTTATTGAAGGTAACTCAGTACGGTTATAAACATTGCCAGTAAAACTTCTTTAAAGGAGGCCTTTTGAAATAAAATACCAATGTTTTATACAATGGTGATGAAAAATAGTCTTAAGTTACCTCATCTCATAGTATCATTTTGCATATTCATGACCAAATGATCAGTAATTGAGCGATGGCAGTTAAATGATATATGTACTATTTTAATGATTTTATTTCGGGATTGTGGTTTTTGTTGTTGTTGTTGCTGATGATGATAATTGTTGTCGACGCTGAAGGGGCTGTAATTCATCAGAGAAAGGTCCGATATAAATTTCGGTTGCACTTTATTCAAGTCAAGCTTACAATGTACCTGACCACAGTGCGCGACCCCTTAAATACCGAAACCCTTCTCAGACGTGATAATAATGTTGTTTCAACCTAATCATGATTTATTTAACTTTTGGTGTTTGATGTTTTTGTCAAGAAAATGTCTACATATTTGAAAGAAACAAAGTCACATGGCAGACATGAAAAACTATTACAATCACTGGACAGGTTAAGTACAAGCTGTCAAGGTGAGAACCTACATCTAGTTGAGAGTGGCATACCTGTCCTATAATATACCTCTTGACACTTACTGTGTATGGTGATGATTAGAGAATAATACGTAAATCAAAGAAAATTCAAAGTTTAAGAAAAGCAAATGACATAATGACATATGTACTTCTGAAACAAAACTACATAAATTACATAATCTTTATTTGGCATTAAACAGCACAATAAGCATTTATAGCCAACAACATGGTATAACAATTGCAAAGTGCAAGACAATGTGAAAATAACACATGTATTTATATATGTATATACATTCTCATTTTAGGTCCGTTTACAAAGAGGATTCTGTATAAAATATTTTGTAATGTACAATAAAATTCAAGTAATGATAATAGAATGTTATGCATTTTAATTACGATTTCTTTCTATAAAAGCAAAATACAAATATTTGGATAAATTATTAATAGTTTTATGATTTTTTTATTTCCATTAAAATTTCGATTTTTTTTAAGTGTAGGCCAATGACTTTTTGGCTTTAAAAATGTTTTCCTACGGTCACAATATTTAGGACATATTAATAAAAAATGATATTCGTTTTCGATTTTATTCATATTACAGTGTATATATGTCCTATTTTCTCTTGGTACTCCTTCATGTCGACCTTTTTCGATAGATAGATCATGAGATGAGAGTCTAAATTTGACAAAACATTCCTATATTTAACAATATTAATTGACTTAAGATACTTTTCCATCTCGAAATTATGCTTGTATGTTCTATAAGAGGTAAGTCTGGGGGAGTTATTAATATTCTCGTACCAAGTTTGCTTATATATATCAATAATTCTAATTTTATAGCATTCAGATCAATATTTTCAATGTCTTGATTAATGCATAAATTACCTAGTCCAATTTCTGAGAGAAATACTTTCATATGATAGGTGCAGTTTTTACCGTTGTAAGAAATGTTTCTATCGGCATCAGCCTTAAGAGAGTTATACATAGAATGAAGTTATCTTCTGTGGAATTAAGAATAATAAACATAATAAAACTTAACAAAAAACTTAACTTAAACATAATAATTTGCCTTTGTATTTTTATTGGGAACCGTCCGCAGTTCTCCGTAAAGGCAATCTACATTTGTTGATTTTTAGCTCACCTGAGCACAACGTGCTCATGGTGAGCTTTTGTGATCGCCTTTTGTCCGTCGTCCGTTGTCCGTGCGTGCGTGCGTCCGTCGTCAACAATTTCTTTAAACAACATCTCCTTCTAAACTACTCACTGGATTTTGATAAAACTTCACAGGAAAGTTCATTATGGGGCCCTTTACCAAAGTTGTTAAAATTATTTTGATAGGTCACAGGAGCTAAAAATAGATTTTTAAAATGAAAATTTTAAAAATCTTCTTCTCCGAAACCACAAGGCCTAGCCTTTTGATTTTTGATATGTAGCATGATCTTATGACTCTTTACCAACATTGTTCAAATTATGACCCTGGGGTCAAAATTTGCCCCGCCCCAGGGGTCACTTGATTAAACATAGCTAATATAGGAAAAACTTGAAAAATCTTCTTCTCAGAAACCACAAGGCCTGGGATTTAGATATTTGGTGTGCAGCATTGTCTAGTAGATCACAACCAAGTTTGTTCAAATCATGGCCCTGGGGTCAAATTTGGCCCCGCCAAGGGGTCACCTGATTTTACATAGGCTAATATAGAAAAAAAACTTGAAAAATCTTCTTCTCAGAAACCACAAGGCCTGGTGTTTAGATATTTGGTATGTAGCATTGTCTAGTGGGTCTCTACCAAATTTGTACAAATCATGACCTTTGGGTCAAATTTGGCCCCGCCATAGGGTCACCTGATTTTACAAAGGCTAATATTGGAGAAAAAAAAACTTGAAAAATCTTCTTCTCAGAAAACACATGGCCTGGGGTTTAGATATTTGGTGTGTAGTATTGTCTAGTCGATTCTTACCAAGTTTGTTCAAATCATGACGCTGGGGTCAAAATTGGCCCCGCCCCAGGGATCACTTGATTTTACATAGACTTATTTTGGAAAAAAAATAAAAAATCTTCTTCTCAGAAACCACAAGATCTGGAGTTTAGATGTTTGGTATGTAACATGGGCTAATAGACCTCTACCAAGTTTGTTCAAATCATGACCCTGGGGTCAAAATTGGCTCTGCCCCAGGGGTCACTTGATTTTACATAGCCTAATGATACCAGGTGAGCGTTCCAGGGCCATCATGGCCCTCTTGTTTAACGTTAAAAACTTTTCTTAAAAAAAATACAATGAACTGTTTTTATGTTATTTGATAGATATATACCCGTTACTTTGGCGCCATAATTTAGAATTGGGCTTACGAGGGTGTCAAATAGTCTACATATTTCATTTATAGACAAATCTAATTGTTTAAATACAATGAATAAGTTATGTAGAGCAAACAAAGAGTGGTGGGCTAATTTATTTTGGGATCTTAAGAAGTGGCCATTTTTGAATAAGTGTATCCCAAGATATTTAAAGGAAGTTACAATCTCTAAAATAGTACCGTTTATGTAAAAATCGTGTGAAGTAGAACGTCCTAGTTCAAATACCATAACTATGGTTTTATTGGTATTTAATTTTAAGTTTCATGTATTGCAGTTATCACAAAGGTCGTTTAATAATGACTGAAAGGCTTCAGGAGTATGTGCAAAAAGCACCGCATCATCTGCAAAAAGTAAAATATATAATTTAACATCATCAAGTGGGAAAAGACCATCTATTTCAGAGTTGATATTTTCCAAGATGTCATTCACAAGATATAAAAATAGAAGAGTAGAGCTAGGATCGCCTTGCTTCGCTCCGGTATTTGAACTAAACAAGAGGGCCATGATGGCCCTATATCGCTCACCTGAGTACCACTGCTCTAAAGGAGCAATCTTGGTAGAGGTTTACCCATAGAACATCTGTGCCAAAACATTTTGAAATCTGGCCAAAAGTTTTGGAACAGAAGTCTTTTAAAGTTTTCACTATACACATATAAGGCAAATTAGCCCCGCCCCTAGCGGCCATGTTTTTTTACGGATCGGAATAATTTTAGAAATCTTGGTAGACGGTTACCCAAGGAACATCTGTACTAAAATATACATTTTGAAATCTGGCCAGTAGTTTTGAAGGAGATGATTTTTAAAGTTTTCATACTTTTTTTTCTTTTCGTTGCATTGGCAACCAGAGTTCTACATGGATCAAGTTTATTTAAGCAACTTTTGTGAAGCTTCATCCAAGGATCATCCCTGCCAAGTTTAATCAAATTCTGTCTAGCAGTTTCAGAGGAGATGTTGTTTAAAGCAAATTGTTGACGACGCACGACGGAAGACGACGGACACAGGGTGATCCTAGTAGCTCACCTTGAGCATGTTGTGCTCAGGTAAGTTAAAAATGAAAAATCGTTATTAAATCTAATTGCAGATTAAACATTGCTATACATATTTTGAAGAGCCCTCACGAATCTTGTACTGACATGTTCTTTTAAAGATTTTGGAAAATGAAAGTTCTTTCAAGTTTATCGAAACACTTCTCGAAGTAAATGAAAGCGCAATACAATTTTTACGAGAATATAGAGTTTTAGCAATAATAGAATTAAGAATGAAAATACAATCTACCGTTAAATTTCCATTCTGAAAGCCGAACTGGTTATCAATGATTTTTTTACGTTTAACTGACCATTTTGTAAGTCGATTGAGTAGGACTTGAGAGTATACTTTTGCAATATTATTAATCAAAGTTATCCCTCTGTAGTTTTTCGCATTGTCAATGTCCCCACCTTTGAATATAGGGATAATAATTCCTAATCCCCATGATTTCGGGTATTCACCATTTTGAAAAATCCTGTTAAACAATGCAAATAATAGTGGGGAAATGTGGTCAAAGGCATGTTTATATAACTCTAATGGTAAATTATTAATACCTGTACTTTTGTTGTTATTTTGTGTTAAAACTGCATGTTTTATTTCATTTATTGTGATTTCACAATCTAAGTCTTCATCTAAAGACATATTATTATGAAGGTTTTCCTCTACTGGTATGTCATTTGTATTGTAAAGGGATTTAAAATGGTCACATACGTCATTTATGCTCAAGTTCTCAGATATTTTATTCTTTTTACCTATACTGTTGTTTTATTTTCCCCCAAAAAGCTCTTGGTTGATTTTTAATGAGGTCAGTCAGTACACGCTTTTGTTTTAGGTTAAATGAGCTCTTATATCTCCTTTTTATCTTATACTCTGACTTTGCCTTCACGTATTCATTTCTCGCCTCATCATTTAATTTATCTTTCAGAAAAGTACAAAAAATATGGGATAGCGAATTTAGTGAATGTATGGTTTGTCCTCTAGATGCGGCCAAACTTCACTGAAATATTGGAAAAATCAAAATATCAAAACATGATTTTTCAGATTTTTTTGTCGCTCCTGACTTTATTTTTTGTTCAATCTTCAAGAATTGTTCACGTTATATAAAGACTTAGATATAAAGATATAGGAGATACTTTAAAAGATCTTGTTAGAAACCACAAGATCTCGGGTCCAAATTATGGCTTTTGGGTTAAAATTGGTCCCACCCAAGGGGCCACTTAATTTTACAGCTATGACCCTCACAATTTGGACCACAGGTACAATTTTTGTGTGGAATTACGATTATTTTGCTTTGCTTCTGCATGGATTTTGTATTCAGTATGACTATGTTATAAAAAGCAATGAAATCAATATTTCTCAAGCCATCTTGGCCCTCTTGATTTTTTTTTGGCACGTTTGCTTCTAATTTTGGCATAGTATATTTATTCAGTTTTTGCCCCTGTTAGTATTAAAGTTTGAACCTTTTACATGTCTTTGCTTTTTCCAAAGGTTTCTTTCTTCTGCAGATGTGTTTGTTATCAATGTGGCATGTAGTATATTCCTTGTTCTTTATCTGTTATTCTGATGCCTTCAATTTCACATTACGTAATAAGAGAAGTTTGTTCAACTGATTGGTTTTTCTACTAATGACCATCTGTCGTGTCTGTAATTATTGTAAGTTAAATATTTTACTTGGTGGTTCGTTTTTACCGGGTTTGACTCCTTTTTACCATGATTCAGTTGAACAGATGGTATCAGGATTAAGGCAGCTAAGAGCTGCTACGGCAGTTTACTGTCATAAATATGAGTTTTTCTTAGTTGATACTTGATTCTATTTTATTCTTTTCTGTTCTTTTCTGTCCTTAGAGGGGCTGAATATTTTATTTTAATTTAAAGACGATCGTGGCAGCATCTTTTTCAAAATATTCAGACTTTCCTGATTCTTTGTATTGTAACGTGTCCGAGTGGTCTGAATAACTATATATTCATGAAACTGAATGTTCCTTTGTGACTTTCCTAGTCGTTTGATTAGACAAATAATAGTTAAGATATGAAATATATACAGAGCTTATTTAAGATTGATTATAACAATGGTTGGCTGTCTCAAATAATCAACGTTTAATTAATTTGAGAATCAAATATATTAAAACAAACTGATTTTAACATACTGGACACAAAAATATCCCAATACTCTATACGAAATTTAACAAGTCAGACCTATCTTACTTCTATATTTTCAACTCTGAGCTTCAACTTAAAAATATATATCTTCCTCCTGATGATCTTATATGTGAAACCGGTGGAGGATTCAATCAAAATAATTCTTAATGCTTGTTATTATACATATATCAATCCACAGACACATATATAAGAGAGATCTATGTTTGTCCACATCGTTTAACTAAAGGGAGTAATTCAAGTAATAACCAAGTTATAAATAACACGTATACATCTCCTTATAAACATTTATAAATAGCCTTTTTATTACCCGAAAACTTGATAAAATATTTTTTAAAAAAAAAAAAAAAAAAAAAATACACATACTATGATTAATTAATTAGATAAAAATAAAAAAGCTATTTAGAATTAACAAATATTTATTTACCTCAATATCTTTTCTAGAAATTATCAAGGGGAAACAACTTCTAAAGACGTGGTAAAGCTCAACCAAATTTTAACGCTCTAATTAGAAAAACATTACAGTATATTGATAGATTGATAGTATAGTATCTGATCTACTAAATATGAACCAAAAAAAGAGGTCACCGACCTTAGAACAAAGATATGAGTGTTTTATTAGTATAACCTATAAAACAGCAATTTAGGATGAAATTTCACCCATGAAAACTAAGTCTGTTTTTTTCTTCTTTAAATGAATTATAATTATTAGTAAATGATATGTCATTATATTGATGAAACATTAAATTTAATGAGACAAAATAAATTTAGGGTTTTCTAGGTATCAATATATTATCAAATACCCTTACATGTTGCTATCAAACCTTTATTTTGAAAAAAAAAAGTACAAACCAACAGTATTTGTTTTAAACTTAATTTTTTCTAATGTTCAAACACTCAGGTTGTTCTTGTCTTTTTTAAAGAGCACTACAGTCGAACCCCGGCTATTCGAAATCCCGGGGATAGGCGTTTTATTTCGAGTAAGGCATGTATTCGAATAACCCAAATCACGACAAACAACGACTATAAATAATGAATTTTTATTTTACAACTTTCATCTTCTTATGCATAAATGATTTCGATATATAGATAATGCATACGTCAATAACAAAGATACATACATTACATACGTACATTTATCAGGTCTGACTAAATCACAAGCGACTACATGTGCCCAATATCAACGCCGTCTTGAAAACAGCAATGGATAATTAATATCTAATTTAGAAACATTCATCTTTTTTCTGCATATATGCATACTTACATACATGAACATTCATCATGTCTGACTAAACCACAAGGAACTGCATGTATCTACATTACATTAACGCCCTCTCCAAAAACGATGTAACCGTGGTCTGCTTGTTACACTTGTTTAAATTTTCCTTTACCAGCGGATCCGAGATACTACAATCATCACCTTTCTGATTGAACTGGACAAACATCCAATCAACTAACTTATGCAAACTGTAAGCGGCCGTCTCCACTTATTTCGGTATTTAGGTACTTATCTATTAGATGAAAGCTTAAAAACAATAGGTCAACAGGCTTATTCCTTAGGAAAATACGTATTAATATAATGGATGGGGGATTTTCAAAGGGAAACTTTAAGTTAGAAGTTGTTAAATATTTATTTATATAACTATAGACCTGTTACCGAAATCCCGTGTACATTTCACGAAGGAATACCGCGTATGCGCTGCAGATTCTGTTCCTCTTAATCGTTAAAGTTTTTTCTTTGAAGGGCGTAACGACATTTGTCGTGCGAAATATGTACATTACAGTAGACAATTACTCCAATATTCATCCTAACACCGGTTCAAATTTGCGGTTGGCAACAGTATTGAAAACTTTCCAGTTGGAATATATCACGCATTTATATTTCGATATGACTTTTCCATCATCTAGCGTTTCTAATTAACGAAAAGTGTTATATTTACATTACCGATGTGAGTGTAAAATTTACTCGTGTGTGATAATAGAACTGTTGCGATCGTCTTTAATGTCTGATAATGGTTCGAATATATATGAACTTAATTCAGTAGATCATTTTTAAGTGTACCAATAACCACTGATAGTATCTGACGTCAAAAGTTGATGTGATTATTAGTATGTTACATGGATTTGTATCGGGCTTCAAGCTTTCTATCCCAGATACTTCCATGGGTTATTGTTAATAACCGAAATCTGCATAACTTACCTATTCAAAATTAGTTACGATCCCCTTTGCATAAAAAAAAACTATATTCGTCCGTATGGTAAATGCGCACATGAAATTACAGTTACAGTATATCACAGAGATTTTTTTATGTTTTCGTGTCACAGACTCACAAAATTGATTTTAGCACTTTTTATTAATCTCAGCATACCTGTGTTTTAGAGTTATAATCAATTATTCGATCATTTTTTCAAGAAGTTCTTCGTTTTCAAATAATCGAGAATCGAATGCTCTGAAAGTGGGAGTATAGTCAAGTGACTGGGCGTCACACACAACTAAAAACTACCTGTGCAAAATTATTTTATAATCAGGCCAAGAAGAGTTTTTTAAAGTATACGCTTATTTCTTTTTCCTTTTCGTTGCCATGGCAACAATAATTATGCATGGAATTTGGTTCTTTAACAGCTTTGAAAGGGGATCACCCAAGGAAAATTCTTAAAAAGTTTTATCAAAATTGTACAAGCAGTTAAGAAGATGTCATTTGAAGAAAAAGACTGACGGCGAACGGACGCCGGAACAGTAACAAAACCTCACACTGAGGTGAAAACATTCTTGGGCTATATTTTTAGAATATACTTTTTGCTTCTTTTTGATTTAGAAACATATACTTCTACATATGTAAAGTCTTATGACCTGTAGAGGACAGAGATAGAGGAAAGGGACAGAGAGAGAGGCAGTATGCTCATTTCTGTACAAACCAAGTCAAAACAGATTTCGTTTATCTGAGCCTTATGGGATATAGGATAACCCGATTCAAAAACTTATCAGTATGAGTCTGTGTATTGAAAACAGTCTAAAAAGCCGTCATTTCAATTATTTTAACTAAGAATGTTTTTCATTAGTAAACAAATATTTTGAAATTCAAACCTTGACGAGGCCCGGCACCGACATCCAGAATCTTTTATTCGGGATGACCTCGGTCCCCCTTGCCTTCCGTATAAATACTTGAAACAATGCTCCCGCCACCAGGTATATTAACAGCACACTAAATACTCTGTCAAACAAAAGGTGGATGAGGTTCTTATTACAGTAATCTCTAGTGTTTCCAGGATGTTTTTTATATCTCCCGATTGTTTTGTTTATAATGATGGGGTCAGAGAAGCTAACTCTTGTCTATACTCGCTTGCTATAAATGTACATATGTATATGCACTTGAATATAAACTAGTAAGTTAGTTCCAGTTTTACTTTGAGACCCAATATTTTAAAGAAATCCCTTAATGAGACATACATCAAATCTCAACCAATAGGAATATAAATACTCAAATGCATTTGGTATACACTTACATGACAATGAAAATGATTCCACCCAAGTTTGACGATGACGAAGCGACGGGTAAACAGGGGTTTAGTGGACCAGTTTCGTCACAGGCATTCGGGCATGCGCACACAGATGTCAGCGTTAGACTCTACGGCAGTATGTATATCATGTTGATACAGATACTTGGTCACCTGCTCCCTCCCTTCTCCGCCCCACCAACCCCACACACTATTTTGTCTTTAAGTGTGTGTGTGTGTGTGAGAGGGGATGGGGCGAGCATATGTTGGCCGGTGAATAGCATGTCATAACATTCTCTTGTAATAATGAGTTATGGTCGCTTACTTCTACATAGATTTAAATCCAAGCCTTTTAAGAAGAAAAACATGAAAAGGGCCATTGTACTGGCATCGACTAACAATTGTTATTTTATAATGCGTGTTGTAGTAATAATCGCGTTGCCAAAAACATTCGCTCGTTAATTAGATCCCCAGTGTTTCAAAAGGAATGTTAAATACTCAAAAACATAATTATTTTTATCAACTGATTTTATATCGTTTGAAAATAAGATATATTTTACTTACATACGTCCCCAGGCCTTGCTGTCCCACGGCTGTCAGACTGGGTTCACACTGGTTCATGTCACAAACTAAGCTCACCTGGGTCACACTAAGCGTGAGAAACTAGATTTTAAAATAATTACTTGATCTGTACGTTGTTTTTAACTGCAGACTTGTATTCTAATCAGAATTAGCCCCCTCCACACGTAGAAGAATATGACGTTTTCAATCAAATAGTATCATCTTTATGAAATTGGTTACATTTCTTTACAATTTCATTAGCTATATCTTCACAGACTGTTGTTGTTGTTGTATTGGGTTTTACCGTCGCTGCGATAGTATTTCAATCATATAGCGACGTCCAGCTAATTACAGGTGGAGGAAGACCCCGAGTACACAGAGGTACCCGGGTAGAACCACCGACCTACCGCAAGCCAGCTGGAAGGCTTCCTCACATGAAAAATCCGAAGCCCTACCGGGATTCGAACCCACTTCACAGACTGTACTATAAGCATAAAGTTATTTAAAGTCTATTGATATCCACTGATATGAAGTTAGGAACTCCTATACAAACCACTGATTGACGTTTTAGGTTATCGCTACCCCTTGCACGACCCATTGTAGGTCTGATCAGTGATTCGATGTGGTCGTAAATGTACAACATCCGTATATATTGACTGTTTTACTTTAAATAAATCAAGTGATATCTGGATACTCACGACAGTATGCCCACGCCTGCTCTGTAGCCCAGGGTGACATCATCGCCGATAGTTGAAAACTGGGCTGTCGTTGGAAGGCCGATCACCGAACTGGACCCCACTGTGTTAGTCACACATGCCTTGAAAAGTAGGTATTGATAAATGTATTTTATGCCTTTTTTTTTGGTGAAATGACGAGACATTTATGAACTGGAAACGATATTAAATGTAATACCTATTATCACTAAGTGAAAACTCCGCTAATAATAATTCTGTTGATTTTTTTTTTAAATTATAGCTTTCGCGAAAAATAAGCAAATTAGTTTCGTATCACAGCCGGTTCATAAGATGAGGCAAATCTTTAAAAAAAATATAAGTGAAGATGAAATGAGCATAACATTTTTCCTTTGATGCGAGTTGATGCAAAATTTACTGCTTGTGACAGCCTAAAATGACGTAACATGCCACGTAGTATGGCAACACTGCTAACGTCTACTTTATTTTAATATCTTATGGCTAAATATAGAAAATATGTAGATGTAATGGTATGGGAAAAAATGAGGAAAAAAATTGATTTGCACACTCTGTATAAGGATGAATACTGAGGACCACTTACAGGAATCGTATCGAGAATACAATTATTTTGAGTGGTCACAATACTGTGTAGATATTTGATAAACCGAGTGTCCGCCATGACTGTGCGGTTATCTGGATACCTGCATGGTTTTTATCAGTTAATGCATGGGCGTGGAAACTCCGCCCACTAAAATGTGTGCGGTATCCAGTTTTAACATGGGTACTACAGAAAACTACCTAGGCCGTGTTACAATTCCTTATATTAAACCCGTTATCTCATATAGACTCATTTTGATGCAATAGCAACAGAGCAAACCCAGATCAGATAGCTCCTATAGGACCTGTCTGAACAGCTCCTATAGGACCTGTCTGAATAGAATAGCTCCTATAGGACCTGTCTGAACAGCTCCTATAAGACCTGTCTGAATAGCTCCTATAGGACCTGTCTGAATAGCTCCTATAGGACCTGTCTGAACAGCTCCTATAGGACCTGTCTGAATAGCCCCTATAGGACCTGTCTGAATAGCTCCTATAGGACCTGTCTGAATAGCTCCTATAGGACCTGTCTGAATAGCTCCTATAGGAGCTGTATGATTTTACTCATCAGTTACTACACAGTCCGAGTGGAAAAGAAAAAAAAATCATGATTTCATTTACCATTCTAAATTCAGTTAATTAATATTCATCAAGTTATAAATTAGTACAAGAATATTCATGAGTAAAGGGACATAGCTCCTGACCTAATTGGTCGATATCAGCTATGATCGAACTGTATCTTTAGACATTGTCATGAAGATAAGAAATGATTATGCTAGAGGGTAAACAAACAATATATATAAGGATAGTTCCAGGACTGATTGGTGGCAGGATCATGCGACTGAGTACATATCTACTGCGTGATACTGCAGTGTGAGAGCAAGTAGACAGTCACCAAATGACTGAAATACTTCTGGGGGCAGGTTAAACCCAAACAAAACAAACAAACAGGCCTTGAGTCGAAAAAATGATAACGTTAATTCCCGACCGTGGGCCGATTTCGAAACGGGTACGCCTTATTTAATTAAAGAATTCAGGGAGAGCAGTTGGGGTAGCGTTAATGATATGAATAATAGCAAATAAGAATGACAACAATATTCACCGGATGCTCATTTCAATAGAGCGAATTTTACAAATTGTGAAAACTTCGAAAAGTAGAAATTGGTGTCTAGCCCATGATGACCTTTTCTGACTTCCTGACTTCTCTGGTTACTCTTCAATCATATTTTTCGAGTTTAAGCACTTTTTATCGGAAACTGCATTCAAGTTAGGGTTGTGTGCTTTTGAATTCTGCCGTAAACCAATCGGTGTGTGTGTGTGAACGGCGGATTTATACCTTTTAGAACAAGTTTGACACAATCGTCTGTCACTTACAATGTCTGTTTTACCGCCATATAAAATGACATTGTGGATCAGCATCGATTAACGAATCGGCCCACGATTTTCGAGGCGGCCCACGGTTAAGGTCAACTTGTTTGATTAATAATGATGGCAATGATGAGGATGGTGATATCGTTATATTACTGTGGTCTATAATTTTGACTACACACAGCGGCATTCTGACAGTCATCTCCATCGGCGTAGGGATAGCACGGATTGTACGAATACGTGTTTCCGTCCTGGCCCTGGACACCCTTGAACCTGTAAAAATATAATTGTCTTTTTTTTAAAAAATTTTTAAAAAAAAAATGGAAATAAAAACTGTAACGTTACTTGATAAGATTTTTTTCTTGCAGTAATTTGTTACATTTATATATTAAGGCTCTTTTAAAAATATCCTCTTGATCCACATTTATTAAATTCATTATAATGTACAAAATAAATGCGACATGTTTATATTAAAAATCCTGTTCTTTCATGTTCTGGGTCTTTAAGACATGATATTAAGAATCGCAAAAACGATATCCTAACTATAGTATAATACATGGACAATCATGGTAACGTTTACAAAAGTTTTATAATCTGTAACTTTTATCTATGATATATATATATATATATAGAGGGGGTTTAAACTACAAAATACATTTTTATTATGAAAAGCGTAAATCAATTACCAAAACTTGGCTAAACATTTCTATATATAATACAGAAACAGGACTGAGATGTAGAAAAAAAATGTTATATCCTTCGTTTTTTTCCAATCTAGTTTCTATTTACTTTTATATAATTTTATTTTTATTATTATTATTATTATTTTATTGTTTTTTTTTACAATGTTAAAATTTGCTTTTTAAATTAAATTGCAAAGTAGAATAGTGAAAGTTTTTTTCACAGATTTTGAGTTGTGAGTTTAAATTAGCTGCTCATGCAGCCCATATGACGTCATCAGGTATTGCATCATCACGTAGTACAGTCTCAGAGATTTTGAGTTTTAAAGGTTTATGCCCTGTAATTCACTTCCGGTTAAGGTATTTACCCCATAATAAGCATCAAAGCCATGTATATAACTTCACATTATAAGCTTTTAAAATGTCAAACCATGAAAATCTTAAAGGCAAATTGACATTTTATGACATATAACAGAATTTTTTTTATTACCTCCCCTTTATAATTTTGTTGTCATGAGTTATCCTCCCCTGAAAACTACAAAAAGTGATTTTCTCCATTTTCCTACGGTAAAGTTTAGATGTTTTCCTGAAATTTGAATCAGAATCATATAAAGCATCTTTCTACCGTGAGATTTTCTCGAACATCAAAATTCAATTTTTCATATTCACAGAAATTGTATATTTCCCAAAGACTTCAATGTTAACTTAAATACAGATTATCTCCCCTACATCTAATAAAACCTGAAAAAAACTCTCGGTAAAACATTTTTATTTTTGAATGTCTTCAAAGAAGCAAAGTTTCGTAGAAATATTTCCATCCAGTGGCAAGATATGGAATATTGGTATTAGAGGGGTTACACCTTAATTTATATGCCGCCCCTGTGACGTCACTCGAGTATTTCAGACCTAACCCGCACCCTACATCGCTCGGTTTTTCGCAACTCGGAGCCCCATCCAATTGCGATACACGCACTCTCCTTACTTTTTTTTTTATTATCTGCTGCCCCTGTGACATCACCCGGATATTTTACACCAAACCTGCACCCTACATCGCTGGTATTGCACAACTCGGAGCCCCATCCCATTGCGATTCACGCACCCTCCTTATTCTTGTTTTTTTATTATTATTATTTCCAGCTTCCCATGTGAAATCACCCGGTTATTTCACACCCAACCTGTACCCTACATCGCTCGGTATTGCACAACTCGGAGCCCCATCCCATTGCCATTCACGCACCCTCCTTATTCTTGTTTTTATTACTACTGCCCCTGTGAAATCACTCGATTATTTTACTCCCAAGCCGCACCCTATATCACTCGTTATTATACAATCGAAGCCCCATCCCATAGCAATTTACACACCCTTCTTATTCTTTTTTTTATTCCTGCTGCCCCTGTGAAATCACCCGAGTATTTCACACCCAAGCCGCACCCTACATTGCTCGGTATTGTACAACTCAGAGCACCATCCAATTGCGATTCACACACGCTCCTTATTCTTTTTTTTATTACCTTCTGTCCCTGTGACATCACCCGATTATTGCACACCCAACTCGCACCCTACATCACTCAGTAATGCACAACTCGGTTTCGAAAGATTTTACCATTAAGAAAAGGTCACGATACATAAGCTTAAAAACGTAATTTCTATTATAAAAGCACTGATCATGCTGTCTATGTATTTCGAAAAATATTTACCAATCTGCGTAAACAATAACCGGAAAGACATGAGTGTATACCAGTGAAATATAACGCCTCGGGAATAACACATATACTTTCGCATTACGATATAAATAAATAGGTATTACTATGTTAAAAAAGGTATATATACGTTTTGTCAGAAACACTTTTTCAAACGATTTTATACGTTTGTGATCATTCTATCGATAAGCTTCGGCAATATATAGACCGACTTAAACATACAAATAAACATAATTAATACGTCCTATCCCTTTATTGTTTGACACAACAATGCAGTATTATACGGGCGCGGCATGGGACACGTGGGAATGTCGTCGTGTATTTGAAATTACGTTATACGAGTAATAGTAGAAATGTATTGAGCTCTTTTTAATTAATTTATTCATTTTACTCTCGAAGTTCCACCTTATTTACCAGGGTTCCAATGATCTGATTGTCCTCAGAATGTATAACAACAAATTTGACCTACTTTCTCGGTGGGCGGCCATCTTTGTTACTATTTTAAGTAACTCATTTGCATATAAGCATTTTAGGGTATGACGCGTAGTGGCCATGTTGAAGGCGGCCATTTTATTTCTTATGTGTGTATTGCGCATGCGTGGCGGCCATTTTAGGTTATAGTATGACATCATGAGCTATATTTAGAATGACATCATGATCTATAGTTAGAATGACCTTATCGGTAGAATGACCTCATGTTTGTATCAGTGATGTGCAGAGCTGACTTGTACATTCGACCTAGGGCTTAATCACGGGCAATGAGAGTCTGGTCCTTAGCCCTAGGCGGAGACTCATTGTGTACAATGGACAATTCAAACACCGTATGAGAAAAAAATGACGTAGAATGTCGTCATTTCCGGTTTTAAAGGATCATGGACTTCCGATAAAGCGAATTTATAGACAGACAGACAGACAGACAGACAGACAGATAAATAGTTTATTAAAGTGTCATATGTCGACATTTACAATATAAAACATAAAATTAACACACATCAATATTGACATCCAGCCGCTCCGCGACTTATAAGACACTATAAAATCTATAAAACTTAATAATATCAAATATATTTGAAACATATTTATACAAGAGTTTTAAACAAATATTAAAACAACATAAAAGACAAATCCTCACATACATGTGTACCAATATAAAAGGACCTTAATTTTTTTTTTTTTTTTTTTTTTTTTTTTTAAGATTGAAACCTATTCTAAATTCAAATAAAAATCTTCCGTCTATAAAACATTTTGGAGACTGAGGTTCCAAATGAAAATTGCATGTGTTTAGACTGCATTAAAAATTTTAATTTATCATCTATACTAAGAGTCATAAAATTTGGATTAATGTCAAACGCTTTTTTGAATAATTTTGCTCTGATGTCTGAGTACAAATCACATTTTAAAACAAAATTAGTTTCGTCTTCAATAAAACCACATTCACATAGTGTACATAATCTGTTTTCAAGAGAGATTTTAGGTTTAAAATAACGGCCTGTTTCAACGTACAATGGTAAACTACATGAGCGCAATTTAAAAAGAATTCGACGGTGGTCCCTAGGTAATGGTAAAATACAATAATTCGCTGGAGATAAATCTGTCTTATACTTTCTGTAAGTTCGGAGTTTATCTGTTTTGTGTAGGCTTTCAAACCATTCCTCCGTGTCTCTAACAATTAAGGTTTCTTTCACTTTTGCAATTATATGCTTTATAGACCAGGATGTGGAGTTAATAACATTTAAAACATTTAGGTTGTCACCTATTTTAAGAAACCTGTTTTCCCACCCTTTTCTATATGACTTAGACCAGTTAAAAACTTTTTTTAATAAGCGCCCAGCCTCAGCGCGTTCCAGTTTGACATACAGTCTAAAGCATTCAAGTTTAACGTTTACAAAACAAGAATTCCATCCCATATCGCCTCTCAGAGCTACATTTGATGCGTATTTACCGCCTCCTAAAAAGTAACGGCAGGCCTTATGCTGTACCATTTGAATTCCCCGATAATCTGCAGTGCCCCAGACTCCAGCTGCATAGAATAGCACTGGCTCTACAAGTGATTTATACAGTTTTGTAAAAACTTCATATGTCATGCCGCCTGCGTTTATACATTTTGTATAAAGAGCAGAAAGTGCCCTGCTAGCAGATTTACTCAATTCTGTCACCGTTTTCGTCATATTTAAGTGTTCATCATCCATACCCCAAGGTATTTGTAAGTACTTGTGTAACCTATTGTATTGTCCCCACAAGTGAACGAAAAATCACAACAAGGGATAGAGGGATTCCTGAAATGAATGACTTTAGTTTTCTCGGGATTAACAGTTAACCTCCATTTGTAACACCATCTGTTTACGGCATCGAGCATAGTTTGTAGGCTGTTTTGATCTGGGGCCAACAATAAAATATCATCGGCATAAACCAATGTAGATATCATTATATCATCAACATTTATTCCACAGTTAAGACTATTGATTTCATTTATAAGATCAATGACATACATGGAAAATAGGGTCGCCGAAATTTTACAACCTTGTTTCAACCCAACTGACACCGGGAACCAAGGCGATAACATACCGTTTATCCTAACAGAGCAATTAACCTCTGTATAAAGAGATTTTATAGCAGTAAACATTTTCCCTGTAATACCAACAGACAATAGTTTATACCACAGGCAATCTCTCTGTACACTGTCAAATGCCTTTTTAAAGTCTATGAAGCACGCAAAAGAGGACCTACGTGAAATCTTTCGATTATTAACAATGGAATAAAGTGTATATATGTGTTCTAAGCAACTTCTCTTTTTTCTAAACCCATTTTGTTGTCAGCATAGATAGTATAGATTTCACTTAGAGCTTTTCATAGCTCTAAAAATATTTAAATCAATGGAAAACTAAGGGAAAAAGGGTCGATTTTAACATTTGATGACGTCATTTCCGGTTTTAAAGCTCATGGACTTCCGGTTAAGAGAGTTCAAAGTATACATCTCACTTAGAGCTTTTCAAAGCTATACAAAATATTCAAATCGATGGAAAAAGTTAGGGAGCTAGAATTGATTTTAACATAAAATGACGTCAGTTCCGGTTTTTATTCATCATGGACTTCCGGTTAAGAGAGTTCAAAGTAAAGATCTCACTTTGAGCTTTCCATAGCTATGAAAATTATTCAAATCGGTTAACAAATAAGGGAGATACTACCTTTAGCATTGTACATTTTAAAACAATGGGAAATCAATAAAATCGATAATTGACAGATTATTTTGAAGCTACTTACTATTTGTATGCTCAAATGACTAAATGTTAGTGGAAAAAAAAAAAGGAAAATATTGATTTTTGATAAATCGATAAATAATCAAAATCGGATCAATCAATGTGTTTAGACTTAATTCGCTCTAAAACAATATCAATAAATTGATTTCTGAAATCAAAATAACAAAATTCGTTCATTTGTTCCATACTTAAACTGCAAACTGATAGAGGTAATGTCTTTTTAATTATAATATGTTCCCTGTTGACACGGTCCCAGCTCTTTCACCCCGCATTAGGATTATGTCGATTACACACAAACTTGTTTTTTAAGTTAAATTCGAGTGGCCTAAATCATACATTTCGTTCACACACATCATAAAACATAATCTTTTTCACATACGCGTAGAGTACAAAGTTTTTTTCTATGAATGTTCTTAGAGTGATCAGTTGGGATCTTTTGTGCAGGAAATTTCTAAAAACTAATGGATATACATGTCATTAACTTTTTGGAAAATCTGTTGTGTGATATAAAAATTGGATACTGAGGGAAAAAGGTAGGTGATTTATAAATTAAAAAGTTTACCTTACTCGGCATGTCCATTTCATTTCCAGAGAAAAGTCGTCACCATGAACACATTCTATGATTTTGTTTGAATAGTGTGTGTGTGTGTGTGTGTGTGTGTGTGATTATGAAATGTACTGCTTTAAATGATTTCAGTATTCGCAAAGAAGTCATTATGTTGAAATAACGTGTACAGACATGTTCAAATATGATGTTCCATGCCCTACACGCCTGAATTCAGAGAATTGATCTTTATTTCTGACTGATTATTTCATGTTGAAATAACGTGTACAGACATGTTCAAATATTATGTTCCACGCCCTACACGTCTGAATTCAGGAATTGATCTTTATTTCTGACTGATTGTTTCATGTTGAAATAACGTGTACAGACATGTTCAAAAATGATGTTCCATGGCCTACACGTCTAATTCAGGGAATTGATCTTTATTTTTGACTGATAGTTTCATGTTTAAAGGAATACGCTCGGCTGATAACAACTAGGTTTTAATTGAAAGATATTGATGTAAATAAACCAATTTAATTACTCATTTCATTGAATCAATCGTAATAAGAAAGAAATTGCAAGTTAAAGACGTCTTTTTACACCAATTTGCTCCGAGACATGGGCGCAGACATTGTTTACGTCTCGTGGTCTCGCGAGACTTTTTTTACAACAATCGTGACGTCACAGACACACTTCCGGTTGCGTACATACATTGAAATATAGAAGGAAATTACGTGTGTTGTGGAGAAATTTTACCCCCCCAAAAAAACAGGAAGGCAAAAAGTAATTATAATTACTTAAAGGACATTTTAAGTGTATATTTTATTTATCTTATAATTTTAGTGCTCATATACGTTGCGATTGTGGACTTAATCGATCCTGTTCTTATTATATTTGTTTGAAAAATGTTTATTATTTGAATATGATGAAAATATATTATTAAAAGATTAAACTATGATCATTTTATTGTTTTCTTACTCGTGAGTTAGAGAGTCTGGAGCCCTCGTCCTATGACCTTTGTATGCCAGAATGGTAATGAATGCAACTTCTAAAACAGAATCATTCAGAACTAAGGTGTGAAAGTCCGTATGGTCCGTAATGCACGTAAGTTCATCTAAATTTCCAACAACCAAGTCACTCGATTTGCAACATACATTTTCTATATTGGATGGCATCATAACACAGTTATCACACAGACAAAAGTCCTCAGCACATAAATATTCCTCCTCCCGTACGTCATTGTCTTGAAGCAGTTGCAGCTCTTCCTCCATATATTCGGGCTCAAAGTCGTAAGGAACTACACACTCCATTTTAAGAAAT
>CM037785.1:50820126-50870126 GCA_021229015.1 Solen grandis | reverse complement strand
TGCTTGATAATTGAAATTGATAGAGTCTGAAACTGTAGAATTGGCATTTTAAATATAATTAAATTTGGCTGAGGACTTGTAGCCATAAACATTGCTTCTAATTAAGTGAGTTAAAATGATGTGAATGAACGAGGAGAGAATATAAAGTGAAAATTTAGCTTCAACAATTCAAAGGAAATAATTCTAAGACTTACAGATCAGATATACCCACATTCATTTAAATATTACAGCCATAAACACTGATTTCAAATATTTTATCTCATGGACATTAGCATTGTCTTGAAGTTAAATCTAGATTTGTTAAAGAAATAAAGATCTTAGAGTGAAAAAAAACTGTGTTTGAGTGCTTCAAACTCAGGTGATGTTAGTTTGATATCCAGACATTTGTTTCAGAAATATGATGTTAAATTACTTTTCATCTTGATAAAATAACCATACTAATCCAAGTCCTGGTGAATTTGAAATCCCAAACACCATATGGGATGTTCATATTCTTTAAAAACAGGCAACTGCAAAAGCATGCAGGTATTTGCTTTGGGATATATCTCCCCATGTAAGAATGTGATTGATGGTAATGAATTAAAACCAAGTGGTGGGACGCGATAAATACTGCGTGCGAACGTGAGAACTATTACGTGCGCACGTAATAGCTACTACGTGCGCACGTAAAACTACTACGTGCGCACGTAATATAAAAAATATCTTCCATGTCCCCTTATGCCACCGTATATTACGATATATTAAGATTGATTTGATTTGTTATAGTCCGATGACGTCTGTATAGAAATGAGATTACCTAGCACCTGTTAGTTTACGGTAATCTCTCGTCGGATATGACGATAAAATTTGAATTGAATATTTGAAAGTCAGTTTAGAGCTTTTGTGTGCATTCGTGCCTGTGAAAGCAATACACACGAGTATCTATAAAACTGACTGCGGTTGTTGCTAATAGTTACTGTTCCTATTCGAAATTAAGATGGAACAATGATTTGACCAAGGCATGGTTGCATGCAAAGCCATTTCATATTTATTCACAGAGAAAATCTTTTATTTACGCTACTCCCATTGCTAGAAATGCATGGTTTGTGGTTTACCTGCGCATTGATGTCTTTTTTTTTATATATTTCAGTAAACTCTGTGTGTGTGTGTGTGTGTGTGTGTGTGTGTGTGTGTGTGTTTACGGTATAAAAAAACTTTAAAGAATTTGACAAAAGAGTCTCTTACGCATTATTTTGACAGACTTGGTCACATGTGTTTTTTCCTGTGCATGCACGCCGGATGGCCCGAATATACCCGCCGCCGGACGCCATCGCCGTGCAGGTGGCTTGGGCGATCTGGTCTGCGAAATCGTACGCCACCGCGAAATTGTCAGGAGCATCCGTCGACTGCTGCACACAATCTTAATCAGAAAAAAAAATATTGTAAGATCTAACACAAGTATCTTCATCTACACAAGTATCTTCATCTACACAAGTATCTTCATCTACACAAGTATCTTCATCTACACAAGTATCTTCATCTACACAAGTATCTTCATCTTGAACAATATCATCAGCATGTCGTCAATATCAAGAAAAATATCACATAACCGTCGTCAATAATGGAAATCATCGTCATCATCGTCTTGAACGATATCACCATTATTGTCGTTAATAATGGAAACCATCGTCATCATCGTCTTGAACGATATCACCATTATCGTCGTCAATAATGGAAATCATCGTCATCATCGTCTTGAACGATATCACCATTATCGTCGTCAATAATGGAAATCATCGTCATCATCATCTTGAACGATATCACCATTATCGTCGTCAATAATGGAAATCATCGTCATCATCATCTTGAACGATATCACCATTATCGTCGTCAATAATGGAAATCATCTTCATCATCATCTTGAACGATATCACTATTATCGTCGTCAATAATGGAAATCATCGTCATCATCGTCTTGAACGATATCACCATTATCGTCGTCAATAATGGAAATCATCGTCATCATCGTCTTGAACGATATCACTATTATCGTCGTCAATAATGGAAATCATCGTCATCATCGTCTTGAACGATATCATCATTATCGTCGTCAATAATGGAAATCATCGTCATCATCGTCTTGAACGATATCATCATGATGCCTTTTATATATATATATATATATATATATATATATATATATATATATATATATATATATTGTTTTCTCATCTTTTACCGCATTCGAACTATAAACATTTGCTTGCGAATAACTCCTTGATTGATCAGGTTTTATAGTTGTTATTACTCATCTTTATAATAGACTTAAGAGGACCTGAAAAGTATTCGACTTATTTTGATTGAATATTGCTATTCAGTCTGATCGGGCTTTTCTCTGATGAAACATGGTGCATTGTGGGTATCCGGTAAGCGCAATAATTAATACATTTCGCACCAATACTACCTTGGTTCGATCCTGGGTCGGTCAGCTTTTTATTTGAAATGGTATTTGGTCGCTAATATTGGTTTATACAATACTTCCACAACTGATAAAACACGAACATCATCACCAGTGGTGCCAGGGATATTTTTATAAGCGATAAATGAAGCATGTCATCAATACAGAATATATAGTTACGGTATCTCACCCGCAAATTGAACGGCGTTACACGGCCTACTTTCGGTCTCCTCGTGAATTTCCGCCTCAGTGTTCCCGTCCACCCAGGGGTCAGACACCCGTACACGTGTCTGTACGCGTCCGCTGTTGTCCCCGGTGCAGTTGGAGAAACACTGACCCCACGTTGACCAGCTTCCCCACAATGGATTCTGCATCACTTCACGTAGAAAAATAAATGGCACTCGTGACAGTATGGAACGCCGGCACTGTTTTAGTATTATTACTCATCATTCATATTTGTGATTAAATTGTTTACCAATATCTTTACATGTTGTGGAACGTATTTATATAGCGGTACAATTATCGTTATATGTCGTGCGTTTGCTCTTATATTTGGACATACTTTTTATCATGTATGTAGATACAATGACGGAAAGTTTAAAATGTATGAAATATCTCATAACCTTGGGAATTGTAAGAATCAAATTTTATTTCTTTTTCGGGTATGTGAAAGGTGAACAATATATGCAAAAGGTTGTGAATTACAATGGCGGTAAGCTATGATGTAAAGCCACCCTCCTAAGTCAAAGTCAAAAAAGATAATTTAAAAAGAGATCGGCTATAACTTACCGTACATCTTATATCATGAAGGCAATGTATTGAACGATATGCATTCTTTATTGTTTGATATTCATCATTTATTATTTACGTACATCGTTTATTATTTTATGTCATATATTATTCAGATCATGTGCTTTATATTTGCATTCTGTGCATTTTTTATATCATGTCGCTGAATATCTCTATTTCATTCTATAGAAATTTTTATACTCTGTGGTGACATTTTTATATCTTGTGCAAACTTTGTATAGTAAATTTACTCATATTATATCTTATTTTTTTAATTTTTATGATTTGATTTTTTTTTACTTTTCTCGAAATCATGAATGTTATTTTCGTGAAATATAACGAAACTAATATGATATATTCAAAACTAGTCATAAGTGATAAAAGTAAATCCGGCCTATATCAGCCGAAATCTACTTCTGGTGGCAGTGGTTATCGACAACTGTAAGGGGAGGTAACTACTGCGGCGGAGTTTGTTATATCATGTGGATATTTTAAGCGATATGATATTTTGCCCCGACACCGGCAGACAAAAGCAAGGCGACCCATAGTATTCAAATGTCTTTATTAATATTGCACAATGATTTTAGCCATATAAAGGGGCCTCCGTGGTAAAGTCGCTGACTTTAATACTCACTCAGCCACTCACTGCGTGGGTTCGAATCCTGGCAGGGTCATTCGGATTTTCATGTGAGGAAGCCTTCCAGCTGGCTTGGGGTAGGTCGGTGGTTCTACCTGGATACCTCCATTCATTCGGGGTCTTCCTACACCTGTAATTAGCTGGACGTCGCTATATGACTGAAAAACTGTCGAAGCGACGGTAAACTCAAATAGTCAAGTCAAGTCAAGTCTAGTCATGAAGAAATATCAATATTTGTTAATAATAATGATTATGAGCAAATATTAGAATTTAATTTTAAGCGTGACTTTATAAGAAGAGATATTCCTTGAAAGATACGCTGCGTAGAAGTTTGTATAATATTCGCTTGCAAATATCCTCTCATACCTAATCTTATTGCCGATCATCAAGAAGTTTTGAAATTATATCATATTAAGGTAAAAGAAACGAGAAATATCTTTAAAAAAGATATTTGGCGTAGCTAAATAATTGTCAATAGTAACATGTAAAACAGATTAAAACTACTATAAAGTTGGAAACGTTAGCAAAAATGTTTATAAATACCAAGATTATGGGAGGTATTGTGAAGACTATATAACAAAAAGGATTAAATTTATAAACTAAAAAAAGCTAATCACCAATTCCAATAAATATTATGCACTTGCTGTTTTTTTTTTTGTTGTTTTTTTAAGACAATTCATATGTAACCAAGTGAAACCGAAAGATCATAAATCGCGTATATCCGATTGTTGTTTCCAGATCCGCATAATAAACTGCACAACTTCTCCGCTGTAGTTATATGTACCTTCCCTGAATTTTACAACTTGGGAGAAATTGTGGTTTAAAAACAGACATACGCCCGCTTCTTATTTAGTTGTTAAAACAACATTCCTAAATTGGTATGGAAGATTTAAATTTTCATTACTGTGTTACCTTTCATGTTTAAACTGAAAAAGAAACCCGTTATATCAAGTAGAAAGATATATACAACCTGAACCTCTTAAACTGCAATATCCTAAACATCCTAAAAATAAATTATACAAGTTAATGATAGCATTGCATTTACCCTGGCTTCATTTAATCATTCGCATACCAACATTTGATTGGTTGAAGAAGTAGGTCAAAATCAATATTATACAGCTACACCGAAAAATAATTTAATCAGACAATACTCACACTTTCCTGTTAATGCTTGATATCTCGTTGAAATCTCATGCAAACGAGACTTAAGATCCTGGTTCTCTTTTTGCTCCACTCGAATTTCTCCTTGCAAGATTTTAACATCTCCTTCCAAAGTAGAAATAACGTAAGTGTAAGTGAATGAGTTTTTTTTGTTGTTTTTTTTCTAAGTATCATTACGTTTCAACATCGTTAGTCATTTCATGGCGGCCAGTTAATGGCGCTTTGCTGATTAAACCGACGTTATCGCCCATCAGTGAGAAGTTATTGCCCATGGGAATAGAACTGATGTTTATTAACAAAATATGTTAAAGGATTCAAAGTATATGTTAAGATCATGGTGAAAACAAAAACAAATATACCCCTTTAATGTCCGAGTAATTTCGATCAAGTTTGGTCATTTCCTAAATACAAAAGAGAGAGATTATGAATTTCACTGACCTTGAAGCTCTTCCACAGCATTCCAGGATTTCTTTTGCGCATCTTCGAGTTGTACCAACATATGCAGAAGTTTGTAGTCATAATCAAACCGCGAGAAACACTTTGGTTCTTCAGAGTTTTCCAGAAAATTTGGACTTGTCAAAAATGCAGCCCTGACGCAGAAAACGCAGATACCAACCAACAGAAACGTCAACATATTCATCGTTCGGAAGCACCGCTTGAAACTATGAGTGAGGTTTTCTCAAAGCATACAATTTATACCGAACGAGAACCGAGGTTATCCTAAAATAGCTGGTCGTTTTTATCCGGCAATTTCCGGTTTTACGAAGAATTCGAAAGATTGATAGAAGCAAGCTAATGATAAACTATCAAAACAAACAATAGAGATAAGAAACATCTGCTTATGCGCACATGCGTTGTATTAGCAATCAAAACAAGTTTACAAGATGGGAATTTTGACATGCTATCTCTTTTAAATGATGAGAAGTTGTATTCTGTCTTGTATACGTATACACTTGTGAACATGTTTTGTTGTAATAAATTAAACTATACTTTTTTCAAATAAAAATTACAATCGATGCGTTGGAAAAAAAAACGCTTATTTAATTTAATTTATGACTGTAAATTGATACCCAAAACAAATAGTTTTCAACCAAAATGATCACGATATTGTCTCACAGATACAAAGGAAATTGGTTTAAATTGTCAGTTTATAACAGCGTTGTAATATTTAAATACGGCCAGGTGTTTACGAATCAAGAGAGCCAAGATGACCCTATAACGTTCTCCCATATAATATTGCCATTTGAGACTGAAGTTCCAACATATCTTTTAAGGTAGGATACTTGTAATGGTTACATATTTATGCTATACTGAAGTACGCCACTTGGTCAACTTATGTGCATGTTTTATCAAGTTTGACCGTCTAATAATTATGGTTTTAGCATTTTTGCATTTTAGCTCATCTCGGCAAATTCGTCTCTGTAAAACCAGGACACTGGTGCAATTAATACAGGAAAAAAATAGATTTTGTTAAATTTTTTATTATCGCTACACAAATCCATAAAATATAAATAAAATTATATGATCCAGAGGTTGACATTTATAATCAGGGAAAGGAAGAAAACTGAAAGTTCCGTAGATAAATTGTATTCTGTTACCAAAGATAATGACACAGGGACATTAAAAATCAATATTTCTGCAGCAATGACTGTCTTTAATACAAAACGTGTTAACGTTTTGACCAGTTAATATATAGGAGCATCAATAGTGGGTAAGCAGAAATAATTTTTATTCTATTCTTCATAACATGTGTGTAAATTTCAAGGTATGCTTCCAGGTAATCTTTCGAGGATATTGAAAAAAAGATGGTATGGTGTCCCAAAATTTTCCATGAAAAAAAATACAAATGTGATAATGACAAAAGAAGAAAGAAAAATAAAGAATTTTGCTCCTGGTGGTATTTAAACCAGCGGCTCATATATTTTAATCACAAACGCCTAATCAGAAGTTTGTCATGTAAGCGTAATTATCTATTGTACAACGATGGTACGATCAAACAAGTGCGTGTATAGCTTGCCTGCTAGAGACACTGAGTTGAATATCCGATATTGAAATTCCCACGATAAGTTACAATACGTTGCGTTGTTTACAACTGAATCTTTGACCCTTTCCCTCATAGAGGAAACCATGAAAAGACCTATGCGAACAGCATAAAACCAGATCAGCCTGCGAGTAACTCGCAGGCTGATCAGGTTTTATGCTGTTCGCTGCTCCTCAGTGGTCTGGAAATGAGGATTTTGTAATTAAATTTGGTAAGGTTTAAATGTGGTTTTCTGCAGATCAGGCTTTATGTGATACCTATTGAGTGCGTCAAAATGAGTATATATGAGGGAAAGGGTTAACATAACCAGATACTAGATGAACAAAAAGGAGAAAAGAGTAACGGACAATATATTTTAATACTTGTCTATCTTCATTGGAGTACATAAGGTAAAGTCCCTGTAATGGTTCCGCTATGTCTTGGACCACTTAACCTCTACCAAGATATCCAAGGTACCCTAATGAATCATTAGGAAACCTTGGTTATATCCGTGAAAGGCCATGAGGTCCGAAATGTAGCGGAACCATTACAGGGACTTTACCTTCATCATCACATACACATGACTGAAAATAAAGCCTGAAATCTTTTAAGAATTCAAATGCCATATTCTGTCAGTAATATGTTATGGTCATATAATCTTTCAAAGTTAAATATTACTAAATAAATGAAGATGTTTTTTTTTTCTCTTTTGGAATCACTAAATGGTAATCCGTTTATTTTCCAAAATAACACAAAATAAGCACATATACATTACAGTTAATTGAAATAAGCTTAATTAGCATACAACATATATATTTTACAAACGAATACAGCAAATTGACATAAGCTTAATTAGCATACAACATATATATTTTACAAACGAATACAGTAAATTGACATAAGCTTAATTAGCATACAACATATATATTTTACAAACGAATACAGTAAATTGACATAAGCTTAATTAGCATACAACATATATATTTTACAAACGAATACAGTAAATTGACATAAGCTTAATTAGCATACAACATATATATTTTACAAAAGAATACAGCAAATTGACATAAGCTTAATTAGCATACAACATATATATTTTACAAACGAATACAGTAAATTGACATAAGCTTAATTAGCATACAACATATATATTTTACAAACGAATACAGTAAATTGACATAAGCTTAATTAGCATACAACATATATATTTTACAAACGAATACAGTAAATTGACATAAGCTTAATTAGCATACAACATATATATTTTACAAACGAATACAGTAAATTGACATAAGCTTAATTAGCATACAACATATATATTTTACAAACGAATACAGTAAATTGACATAAGCTTAATTAGCATACAACATATATATTTTACAAACGAATACAGTAAATTGACATAAGCTTAATTAGCATACAACATATATATTTTACAAACGAATACAGTAAATTGACATAAGCTTAATTAGCATACAACATATATATTTTACAAACGAATACAGTAAATTGACATAAGCTTAATTAGCATACAACATATATATTTTACAAACGAATACAGTAAATTGACATAAGCTTAATTAGCATACAACATATATATTTTACAAAAGAATACAGCAAATTGACATAAGCTTAATTAGCATACAACATATATATTTTACAAACGAATACAGTAAATTGACATAAGCTTAATTAGCATACAACATATATATTTTACAAACGAATACAGTAAATTGACATAAGCTTAATTAGCATACAACATATATATTTTACAAACGAATACAGTAAATTGACATAAGGTTTATTATACAATAAAGCGTTGGAAATATATATTTTAGAAAATAAGTTTAATGAAGATGCTATTTGAAGAACAAGTTACTTTTTATAATGAAATATACATAATTCCTGATATATACTGGTCTTGTAATGTAACTTGGCTGAGAAATTATGGTTATATACAATGAGTATACAAATTCAAGTGTCACGCTAATTACGGATGACTTTTAAGTCGGATAGAATCTTTTTATACGTTTCTCCAGACATTAGAGGCATCTCCGTAGCCGAGAGGGTAATGTCGCTGACTTTAACACTCACTCAGCCCCTCACCGCGTGGGTTCGAATCCCGGCAGTGTCATTCGGATTTTCATGTGAAGAAGTCTTCCAGCTGGCTTGCGGTAGGTCGGTGGTTCCATCCGGATGCCTCAGGGTCTTCTTCCACCTTTAATTAGCTGGACGTTGCTATATGACTGAGATACTGTCGAAGCGACGGTAAACTCAAAAAGTCAAGTCAATAGTCAAGTCATACGCTCTCCTCGGTCTTCTATTGTCTGTAGAAATGTCTTAATTTAGCCCCGACAAATTCGAAGTATGTTTTTGAAATTCTTTAAATATTAACTGCAACTGAATATAAAATGAAATCTAACATTTGAGGTGCATAACGTCTTTAAAAGTTATCATATTTTTTTCCATTTGAATACAAAACACAAGACCCTTGTGCCAACTGCGCTGTCAGCGCTTTGATTTCTATCACGCTATTCTAGAAGATAACACGGCAACACGTGCAACACGGGCATAGTAGGATATTTATCCGTTGAAAACAACTTGTGTTAACACAGGATCCTGTGTATTATTGTGCACAAACGGCAGAACTGGAGGGAACAGGGACCCTATACAATATCGATATGAAATATATAGTCACACAGAGGTAAGATCAGTTAATTTATTAATGTAAATGTACTGTATATGTCCCTTGCGTGTATTGTATTTAGGTTTCCTTCTAAAGCATGCACAATGGCTGAATTTCTTGAAAGTAAGTATCATAAAATGAACCTATTTAATGTGTCATGACTGTTATCAAAATAAAAGAAAAAAAATCCCTAGGAATTATTTTTATTTTGCTTCTAATGAAAAAAGGTCTGACTGGGGAGATGTATACATTTAGAAATTTACTTAGTTGTAACAATAAATCACTCTGTTTACCGAAGTTATAGGTAAATATGAAATTGGATTGAACCGTGTAATTAAATAACTAATTAAATAAGAGAAAATAATCTCACTTTACCAATTGAGACTTTTCAACCTCAAACGGACTAAGTACATAGTCAGAATCGTCCTTTTTTTCTAGCCCATTGGTAGTGTACATAGTACTGACCCAACCCAGAAACTATTGACAAAGATTAGTATGATTTGTAATATGTTAACTCACAACAATAAAAAAAGAAACACATGTGAGATTAAACATAAACTTTAGCTTCATTTGTTTTTTTTTTTCTATTGGGGTTTACCGTCGCTGCGATAGTATTTCAATCATATAGCGACGTCCAGCTAAATACAGTTGGAGGAAGACCCCGAGTACACAGAGGTACGCGGGTAGAACCACCGACCTACCGCGAGCCAGCTGGAAGGCTTCCTCACATGAAAAATCCGAAGTCCCTACCGGGATTCGAACCCACAGTGGTGAGGGGCTGAGAGATTTTTAGTTCACGACTGTAACCGCTCGGCCATGGCGGCCCAAGCTTCATTTGAGATTTCGTCATGTATAAAATATGTATTTCAGCACATATTTGGCTCGTATGTTCAAAACCCATTTCCTACATAATACATATACAAGGTATTTAACGGTCACGTGACATTACATGGCGGTAAACGGAAAAAACATCGCTCTGTGAAAAAGTTGTTTTAAGGGTATTTAACGGTCACGTGACATTACATGGCGGTAAACGGAAAAAACATCGCTCTGTGAAAAAATTGTTTTAAGGGCTGAACATGGATATATTTTGCAATTTAAAGTGAATCAAAACATTTGGATAACATAAGTGATTACGTGTGTGGGATTTAAAACCATAAAATAAGTTATTAAAGTGACATTTGGCTTGTCATTGGGAGATCGGACTGAACAAAGAAACTATCGGACGTAATCGGACACAAAGAAACATTAAGAAACCGTCACAAATGGAAACAGGAATACACAGAATATTGCAAACTGGTAAATATAATTTTCAATATAAACTCCCGTAAAAATTAAATCATTTAAGAAAATATATTGCAAAGGTATATCTTATTATACAAACATTTGATCAACCAATTTATACAATGCAAAATGGGAAGAAAAAAAAAGCCGACAAAGAAGGGGACGAGAAAATAAAACAGACAAAAGTATCAAATATAAGTCAAACAGTCCCTCCTCCTAAACCAACAAACATTATTTTGGGTCAAACGAGAGAAGTACTGTTTAACCATCATCAATCGCCAAATATGTTCGGTGTACAAACATATGAGACCGTGAACATGCCACCAGAACATACTGCAATGAATAATATCATGGGCATGCAGCACGTGCAAAACGCCCAGCACAGTAATTTTCAAGATCAAGGTCATCTGTACCATGTAAACAATGCTGTAACTGGGTCACAAAACATACACCGACAGCAAAACGCATTAATAAGCAACACCATCCCAGCACAGACAGACGGCGGAACACCGATGGGCGACAGCAATATGCCAACAAATGACTGCCATACAGAATACCCTTGATCATCAAATTTTAAAATGGCAAACAGTCGAATACCATCTTACTACCCAAAATGAAAAGTTATTGCAAATGGAGGAAAAAATAGCAAACTTAACAGCCTTAAAAGGAGACGTCTTACAAACTAACAATAAGATACAGTTATTGCAAAATGATGTCATAGATGTAAAATAAAAAATCTCAGAATATGACAATACAATACAGCAATACAGTGACATGTGTGACGACATCACCAGCAATACGACAAGCTTAGATGCGTCATTGAACAAAATCATTAGACAAATACAGACATTAAAACAAAAACAACAAGAAATGGTCAAAAAACAACAGTCAATAACAAATCTTGTGACCGATATTCATTGGCCAAGCATGCGAGAAAATCTAATCTTCTCAGGCATTCCAGAATGTGATAACTATACTGACCAAGGAGAGAATTGTGAACAAATAATAAAAGATTTCATTCTCCAAGAAATGCACATTGAGAAAGATATTCAGTTTGATAGAGTACATCGCCTAGGTAAATTTAATAAAAATCATGAATTCCCTCGCCCAATTGTAGCCAAATTTACTTTTCACAAAGACAAGGAACTAGTAAGAGAAACAGTCCATAAAACTCTAAAAAAACAGCAAATATTTTGTCAAAGAGCATTTCCCACGTGAAATGGAACAAAAACGTAAACAGTTATACAGCGTTGCGAAACAAGCACGTGAGGATCCAAAGTGCGCCTCGTGCGTGACAAACTTTTTATTAATAACAGAGAATACACACTTAATGAACAACACTCAAATACTAGACGACACGTGAAACAATGGAGGACGACAGATTCACAGTCACGGGGAACCAGAGTCTTTGTCAGGAGTAATACTCAAACATCGACTACAACAAAGCTTTCAGACTATTCACACACAAACAAGTTTAACACACTTGAGAATATCCAGCACGAGAACACACCAAACTCGCGAGATCCTTTTCGTGGCAAAAAAAGGCAACGTCCCCCCTTGATGAACATATCTTGCTGAAAAAAGCGCACACCGATGATCTTTCCGACAGTGACCAAAGCTCCATTATCGTCGACCTTGATTGTACCCAGCCACCATGCTCAAAAACGTTAATAAACACAACAGATCAAAAATCGTCTGGTGCACGTGCAACCGGAGATTGTGAGAAGTATGCATAGCGGTCAGCGGTAGACGGCTGCTTTCTACCGAGCAGTGAATCACGTGACGGATTGAGTGACCCAAGTAGTGCTCGTGCTAATTATAGACAAACTTCGTCCGGTAATACAGTCAGAAATCACATTAATCATAGCACGCTCAAAATTCTGTCTTGGAATGTATGTGGCTTAACTGCTAAACTAAATGATCCAGAGTTCGTGTCTTTTATAAGCGAATATGATGTAGTAGGTTTGCAGGAAACTAATAAAGTATTAATTTCTGGTTACCATTCTTTCCTATTCCATCGCCAAAATATGGCTCGTTATCGGTCAGGTGGTCTAGCACTCCTAGTTAAATCTGATTTAGCACCTTTTGTGTCAGTTTTGACGGTAACACTGATTGTGATCTAATTAATTTTTTTACAATATCCAAATGCATTTATTCATCAGACGATAACGAGGCTGAAGATTTAAAATGTGGACTGGTTTACATTTCGCCGCACGGCACGAGATATGCGAGCCGTGACCCATATTTTGAGATACAGAATGAACTCTATCGATACTGTCAAAACAGCAAGCATGTGCTTCTGTTTGGAGATTTTAATTCAAGATGTGGAAATTTGTGTGACTTCACCAAGTTTGATGACTACTACTGATTATTAACCAAAATGTAAGCAATTCTTTTGATCTATTTTCTGACGAAGAGCACATATTTAATAACGTCAGTCTTTGCAGAGAAATCAAGCTGACGACAATGTAAATTACTATGGGAGACAATTAATCGAATTTTGTAAAAGAAATAATATATTTATCATCAATGGCAGATTAGGGCAACAATCTTCCTCTCCTACATGCAGGGGGACCAGCACTGTAGACTATTTCCTGTCTACTTCATATGTCTTTAAGCATATAAATTATTTCCATGAACATGACTTTTGTTACCTTTTTACCGGCATACACTGTCCAATCAGTTTAAAATTAAACACTAAAACAAAGGAAAGCCAAAATAAATCAGAGTATGTTAAACCGACGACCACAAAAACCTGGGATAACAAAAAAGCTGCTTTATTTATAAACAATCTTGATACAGTCAAAATAGAGGAAATAACAACAAGCCTTACAACATTGACTAACGAAAATATATGTAACAAAAATAATATTGACTCAGTAGTTTCGAAATTGGAAAATATATTACACGAATGTTCAGAAAAAAACATTCGGAATAGTGAGTAACAACACCTCGCAAAACTTAAGCAATCCTACAAAAGCATCTAAATTTCCCTGGTTTGATAAAATATGCAGAAAACAAAGAGATATATATCATAAGACGAGGAAAACATATAACAAGTATAAAACACCATTCTTTAAAAATATGTTAAAGCCAGAATTATAACAAGAGGGCCATGATGGCCCTGAATCGCTCACCTGATTATAAATGAGCAACATATGTTGGATTTTTCATACTGACCTACTTTTTGACCCCACATAACCCACTTTCGAACTTGTTCAAGATTTTATGGAAACATACATACTGACCAAGTTTCATAAAGACTGGGCCAAAAATGTGGCCTCTAGAGTGTTATCAAGGTTTTTCTAAGATTTGACCTCATGACCTACTTTTTGACCCCACATGACCCAATTTCAAACTTGTCCAAGATTTTATGGAGACAAACATTCTGACCAAGTTTCATGAGGATTGGGCTAAAAATGTGGCCTCTAGAGTGTTAACAAGGTTTTTATAAGACTTGACCTCCTGACCTACTTTTTGACCCCACATGACCCAAATTTCAAACTTGTCCAAGATTTATGGAACAAACATTCTGACAAGTTTCATAGATTGGCCAAAAATGTGGCCTCTAGAGTGTTAACAAGGTTTTTTAAGATTTGACCTCATGAACTACTTTTTGACCGCACATGACACAATTTCGAATTTGTACAATATTTTATAGAGAGAAACATTCTGACCAAGTTTTAGTTTAACAAGGTTTTTCTAGATTTGACCTCGTGACCTACTTTTTGACCCCACATGACCCAAATTCAAAGTTGTCCAAGATTTTATGGAGACAAACATTCTGACCAAGTTTCATGAGGATTGGGCTAAAAATGTGGCCTCTAGAGTGTTAACAAGGATTTTATAAGACTTGACATCCTGACCTACTTTTTGACCCTACATGACCCAATTTCAAACTTGTCCAAGATTTTATGGAACAAACATTCTGACTAAGTTTCATAAAGATTGGGCAAAAAAAATCAAATGAAGATGCTAGAGTGCAAACAATGTGCAATCTGGCTTTTTTGAATTTTTAAAGGGGCATAACTCCTGACCTAATGGTATGATATCAGCCATAATCAAACTTGGCCGAGATTTTATGGTTATAAACATTGATATAAAGTTTGAAGATAATTGCTAATGAAATGAATATGCTAGAGTGCAAACAATGTGAAATCTGGCTTTTTTGAATTTTAAAAGGGGCATAACTCCTGACCTAATGGTACGATGTCAGCCATAATCAAACTTGGCCGTGATTTTATGGTTATAAACATTGATATAAAGTTTGAAGATAATTGCTAATGAAATGAAGATGCTAAAGTGCAAACAATGTGAAATCTGGCTTTTTTAAATTTTAAAAGGGGCATAACTCCTGACCTAATGTTCCGATATAAGCCATAATCAAACTTGGCCGTGATTTTATGTTTATAAACATTGATATAAAGTTTGAAGATAATTGCTCATGAAATGAAGATGCTAGAGTGCAAACAATGTGAAATCTGGCTTTTTTTAATTTGAAAAGGGGCATAACTCCTGACCTAATGTTCCGATATCAGCCATAATCGAACTTGGCCGTGATCTTATGGTTATAAACATTGATATAAAGTTTGAAGTAATTGCTCATGAAATGAAGATGCTAGAGTGCAAACAATGTGAAATCTGGCTTTTTTGAATTTTAAAAGGGGCATAACTCCTGACCTAATGGTACGATGTCAGCCATAATCGAACTTGGCCGTGATTTTATGGTTATAAACATTGATATAAAGTTTGAAGATAATTGCTAATGAAATGAAGATGCTAGAGTGCAAACAATGTGAAATCTGGCTTTTTTGAATTTTAAAAGGGGCATAACTCCTGACCTAATGTTCCGATATCAGCCATAATCAAACTTGGCCGTGATTTTATGTTTATAAACATTGATATAAAGTTTGAAGATAATTGCTAATGAAATGAAGATGCTAGAGTGCAAACAATGTGAAATCTGGCTTTTTTTAATTTGAAAAGGGGCATAACTCCTGACCTAATGGTACAATATCAGCCATAATCGAACTTGGCCGTGATCTTATGGTTATAAACATTGATATAAAGTTTGAAGATAATTGCTCATGAAATGAAGATGCTAGAGTGCAAACAATGTGAAATCTGGCTTTTTTGAATTTTAAAAGGGGCATAACTCCTGACCTAATGTTCCGATATCAGCCATAATCGAACTTGGCCGTGATTTTATAGTTATAAACATTGTTCTAAAGTTTGAAGATAATTGCTCATAAAATGAAGATGCTAGAGTGCAAACGAATAAATTGTGGACGACGGACGACGGACGGACGACGGACATTCATCGATCCTAAAAGCTCATCCTGAGCACACGTGCTCAGGTGAGCTAAAAATGCATTACATAAAGCTAAAATTTCTTTCAAAAATAAGAAAGTAGACAGAATACGACAATGTAAAAACACTGACACTAGGAAGTACTGGAAATTATTAAATACAAAAAAATAAAATATCTGAAGAAACAGCACCATTGTCTGATCTATATGAATTCTTCGAAAGCGTAAATGAAAATTATAATGAGAACGAAGAAGATCAAGGGAAAGTGAGATCTGACACTGAGGACGAAATAAACAATGAAATTAATGTACCAATCACACAGGAAGAAATCTTAACAGCAATTAAAAATCTACAAAATAACAAAGCTCCTGGAGTAGATAACATCATAAATGAACAAATAAAAAATTCAGCGCATTTACTTTTACCAGTATATGAAAAACTATTCAATTTAATATTTGACCATGGTATCATACCGGAGAACTGGACAATAGGTATTATTAAACCAATATATAAAAACAAGGGTGATCCAAAATCAGCAGAAAACTATAGGCCTATAACATTACTAAGCTGTCTGGGAAAATTATTTACAAGTATAATAAACAAAAGATTAAATGATTACGCCAGCAAATACAATACTATACATGAAGTTCAATCAGGGTTTAGAAAAAACTTATCAACAACTGATAACCTATTTATTCTTAAAAGTCTTATAGATATTGTTAACTCTGATAAAAAGAAATTATCCTGTTGTTTTATAGATTTCAAACAAGCATTCGATACCGTATGGAGAACAGGCCTCTGGCAAAAATTAAAAAAAGAAAGAATTAACGGAAAATGTTTTAACGTTATATATAATCTATATGAAAATATTAAGTCTAAAGTTAAAACCAATAAGGGAGAAACATCATATTTTAATAGCTATATCGGAGTAAGACAAGGAGAAAACCTTTCGCCATTTTTATTTAATTTATTCCTAAATGATCTAGACACATTCTTACAATACAATGGTATAAATGGAGTATATAAAGACATTACAATAAATAATGCAATATATTTTTTTTTCAACGACACTGTCTTGATAAGTGATAACGAAAATGATCTACAAAATAAAAAATTATGATTTTAAGCAAAGATAGAATAAATAAAAAAAGTGCATAAATTCAAATTAGGTGACAAAATTTTAGATGTAGTAAACGATTACAAATACTTAGGAATATTTTTAAAAAAAAAACAACTAAAGATTATATAACAGAGCAAACAAACAAAGCAATGTTTTCACTACTAAAACAAATCAAAACTTTATCCCTTCCTTATAATATACGAATTGAACTTTTTTTTTAAAAAAAACACTATAAAACCAATACTGTTGTACGCAAGTGAAATTTGGGGCTTTGGAAACATTAAATCATTGGAAACAATACAACTAAGATTTTATTAGTATGTCTTCAATCTTAAACGATCAACACCAACAAATATGATTTATGGTGAACTAGGTATTACTCCTCTTTCAGTAGATATTATGAAACGAACTTTGTCATACTGGAGTAAAATAATAACGAATATACATAGTAATAATGAAATACTCAAGCTATCATCAAAAATGTATTTAACCATACACAATCTATACTTGCATGAATCTGTAAAATCCGAATGGATGAAATATATAGAGACATCACTGTGTAACTTAGGCTTCTCTGGTATTTGGTATGATCAATTTTTGCCAAACTATAAATGGTTCATAGCAGCAGCAAACACAAAGATTAAAGACATATTTATTCAAAAATGGGGTTCTGAAATAAAAAACCTTTCTTATAATGATTTATACAAATACTATAAAAATACCTATGAAAGTAGTAAATATATTAACATTTTATCAAATAATCAAACTCAATATCTTATTCGTTTTTTAACAAGAAACCATAATTTACCCATAGAAAAGGGAAGATGCACAACATACCTATAAATGGAAGAAAATGTAATCAATGTCGTGTACTTGGGGATGAGTTTCATTTTTTATTTAACTGTCCGTTATTTGAAAGCATACAAAAAAATACATAAACAAGTACAACAAAAAAAAAATCCAAGCATGTTTAAATTTTTGCAGCTACTTTCAAGCAAAAATTCTCCTATACTTGAAAAACTATGCATTTTTATTAAAAAGAATCATGAATTATTTTAAGAATGATGATAGATAACTTTATATGTAGGTAAAATCTCTATGATAAGAACTCTATTATTATATAGACAAATGTCTATATATGCGTACAAGCTTTATGTACTTTTTAACAGTGTTTGATTTGCACATATGATAGTTTTATTTTAAAGTGAGTAAACTTTATATTCATCATTAAATGTTTTAGTAAGGAAATGTGTGTGTGTGTGTGTGTGTGTGTGTGTGTGTGTGTGTGTGGGGGGGGGGGAATGTGAGATTATAACACCCTATACAAGTTCTTGGAAGCGGATTTATTACTACAAAGCAAATTTATTTATTTTAATTCTCCTCGCTCCATAATAAACTACACTGACACATATTGCAGGTAAAAGTGCACATGTATTTTATCCATAATCATGGATTTGCAATTATGTATGATGTATTTACATTGTTAGTTATTTACATACTATATATTTAAGTATATATGTATATCAATTAAACCATCTCTATGTGAATATACGTATGTTTGTGCATGTATGATGTAATTTCATTTAGATGTACCCCTTGTTCATCTTTTAGTTTCGCTTTCGGGAAAGATGAAATTGTCCAAGGGATTCAATGTTTAGTATATGGTACAGTTATATTACTTGTTTATCTATGTGAATATAAAATATTAATATTTTGTGCCCGAAAAGTGAATGATTGTGTGGCCGTTTACCCTGTGTGCGTGAAATTATTATTGCATTTTTTGTATATTTTGTATTGCTTATTTTATTCACAATGTTTGTGAATATAAGCTTAGTTATGAAAGTTATGAAACTCGCCAGGAAATGGATTTTGGACATACGAGCCAAATACCTATGGTTAAATTGGTTGTTCTGCCTCAGGTTTACCTTTTTCAATGGAGATGACTTTACATCATCATACTTCCCTTGCTTGGTGCTTAACATATAAGGGTAGTTCCAGGATTGGTTAGCCCGATGATCATGTGACTGGGTGTGGTATCGTGCAGCTTGTCTACGGCGTGATATCGCAGTGTGGCAACACTTTAACTGGCTCATGTAGACAGATGTCCCCAAATGACGTTGATATCATCATCAGTGATTGCATCACTCCGCAAGATTTATAATCTCAATTGGGTAAAACGTTAATGGGAAGTTAAACAAACTTTGTGACATACATTTATGACATTTTTTTTAAAAACTTTTTCTTCATATTTAACCTTTGTAATTTAGTCTTGCGGCGAATCTATTGGTTATGTATAAGTTTGGCCTATATAATACTTTTTGTTTTCTCTTTTATTCAAAATGCAGCAGTCCAGTGCAGTTACTATGGAGACGGGAGCAAAAAATCCTGGGCCCAGCCGTTGAAAGAGGAGATAGCTTTGGGAAAAAGCTAAGTAGCTTTCTAACAATTAACTCCCAAATGATGTGTCTTCATTATGCCAATTAGCCTACTGTCTCCCCAAATACGTTCATTTCAAAGATTGCAGACCTGCAAAGCAATGGAATAAAAAACGACGTTTCATATTCTTACTTATTGTTTCCATAACCCCAACATTCCACCCAAGTGTTCATTTGGTGATTATTTTTCAATTTTCTCATTTTGAAAACAATGTTTTATCTCATTTTACCAAGTTATTACATTCCTGCAGATAACCTGACCCGAATTGCACAAGCCGTACTTTGCGCCAAGAAATACTTGAATACTTAGAGGCGAATTTCATCTTTTTGTATCTCATAAAGAAATACTTAAGTGTTTATTTCTTAACAAGTACTGGTAATAATTCAGATTAGATTAGCGTTCATTTCTTAACAAGTATTGGTAATAATTCAGGAATTAGGTTATTTCTTAACAAGTATTGGTAATAATTCAGGTTAGATTAGCGTTCATTTCTTAACAAGTATTGGTAATAATTCAGGTTAGATTAGCGTTCATTTCTTAACAAGTATTGGTAATAATTCAGTTAGATTAGCGTTCATTTCTAAAAATTATTTTATTAATACTTAGTGATATGTAGTGTAGAATTGGTGTCAGATTTTAATCCTCATTTTCCCTCAGTCCTTTGTTATTTCACGTTCTGTAAGCAGAGGTGACACATAAGGGTCGCTTTCCCGTCGTCCGTCCGTCTGTCTGTCCATCACAACTCTCCCGTCACGCTTCAGCAGATAACACGTGTGTTCCAAAGAACGCTCTTGTTTTGAAATTTTATGTACACTGATAATTCTATTTTGTTTACATTTAAATTTAGACCAAATTATAATCTTTTATTTAAAATTTCAAGTTGAATATTTTGACTTTATAGAATGGCTTATATTCATGAGTTGTTTATCTGGAGTCTTATGTGTCCTTCCTGTCCAAATTCAGGACCACACGAAATGTTTTACAATTGCCAATGAAAAATTCTTTAAAGGTAATGATTTCTGTCGGACTGGTGTAAACGAAAATAAATTTAAAGTTTGGCACACAATTTGATAAAATGAATTAGTTAACAAACTCATAATTACATGTAGATGAATAAAAGTATTATGATTGTTTGGTCTTGATTTGTTGGGCTCCTTCGGGCCAAGATCTCTTCGGTTTCCTCCCACAATAATGACCACATATGCCAGAGTCATCGAGAGTGATAAATATAAATTGTGATAACTTGTTTCGTAATCGATGTAAAATATATAAAGTTTAAACTTTGGGGTCAATGGTCGGATTCCACCAGCAATTCTTAGCGCTAAGTTATACTTAAATACTTAAGGGCGAATAATTTTGGTTTCTGTTACATAAATATTTCATTTCTTAACAGGATATCGGCTTAGTCAATTACTTGAATACTTTATGAAGTAGTTATGGTGGAATATGCATCTACCTAATTAAAGAAAATTAAGTATTACTTACAGCTAAGTATTGTTGGTGGAATTCGAGCGATAATTATAACTTAACTCATTTTTATATATATAAAAGATAAGTCATTATTCATATGGAATTATGTTTAATCAAAGTCACTTCATATATTTCGTAGAACCTGTATTAGGCCAACTTCGATGCAACATTACAAGGATGTACCTTGATTTTGCCAATTAAATGTTGTTCATATACTTTGATTCCATGCAGAGATCTGTTTGCTTTGGCAATAAGAAAAGATAATGACTTTGATGGGATTGTTCCTCTTTCATTTATGAATCATTTTATCAAGGTCAATGCTTTTTCGACCATCCCCGGTAGCCAAGTGGTTAGACCATCTGCCTCGGAAGCGGGAGTTCGTTGATTCGTTCCTCGGCCGCAACATATCAAAGTCGTAAAAATGGTACTGGTAATAGCACCCTTGCTTGGCGCTCAGCATATAAGGGTAGTTGCAGGACTGGTTGGCCCGGTGTCAGGGTGATGTGACTGGGTGTGGTTGTTGCTGTTTGAGGAGCTTTGTTTTCCATTTCCATTCAATATCATTATTTTACATTCCATTAGGGTAGGGAACAAAACTCCTACTCAGTAGCTCTTTAGTCAAATACATATATACTACGATGTAAAAATATCGAGGATATAAATATATTACAATCTAACAATACCCTTGACATAAATATATGACGATGTTACTTATTCAAGACATAAATATATCATAATCAAACAATACCACGCCATAAATATATGACGATGTAATAATATCCAGGAATATATATAATACAATCTTACCATGTCCGGGACATAAATATATGAGGATATTAAAAATTTCGTGACATGAATATGTAACAAACCAACAATATCCAGGACATATGACGAAAATACAATATGTTGTTTTGAGGCCCTAGATAATGTGTGAACGATAACTTGTTAGACCAATATTACTTAACAAGCATGCCCAAGTTACATATAAAATACATTTTCATTCCCTTCCAATAATTAAACAAAATCTGGGTCATCCTTTTTTTATATATTTTTTTTCGTAAGCCCTACCGTCAACGTAAAAAGTGTAATATGCAATCCTTCGTCTCGCACTTTCTTCAGCTTCGGGGAAGGTTTCTTCCGTTTTTCCGCCGCTTCTGTTGGGAATTATTCATTTACTTAGCAGGGTGTGCCCTTTAAGGTTTTCCACTGCTTCCTTAGTGGTTCTCTCTCTTTGAAGTAAGTGAACTTAGCAAGGATGGGCCTGTCATTGCCATGAATCTTACCGCCGGCGCCCGGTGCTCACGTTCCCTGCCACTTTCATCTTCTCATGGATAAAGTGCCGTAGGTTCGGACTCCCTGTTTCTCTTTGGGGGCTTCCGGAATGACTTGAAAAACTAGGTTGTTTTTGGTAGGTTTTGGGTCTTCATATGTAGTTACTGAAATAGTCCATCTCATCCCCCATTTCTTACTACTGATGAAGTGGGGCAAAATTTGTTCGAGTGAAGTCATATTTTCATACATTTTGGGTCTTCTTAAATTATGTAGTTACTGAAATAGTCCATCTCACCCCCTATTTCTTACTACTTATGAAGTGGGGCAAAATTTGTTCCAGTGAAGTTATATTTTCATACATTTTTGGTCTTCATATGTAGTTACTGAAATAGTCCATCTAACCCCCTATTTCTTACTACTTATGAAGTGGGGCAAAATTTGTTCCAGTGAAGTTATATTTTCATACATTTTTGGTCTTCATATGTAGTTACTGAAATAGTCCATCTCACCCCCTATTTCTTACTACTTATGAAGTGGGGCAAAATTTGTTCCAGTGAAGTTATATTTTCATACGTTTTTGGTCTTCATATGTAGTTACTGAAATAGTCCATCTCACCCCCTATTTCTTACTACTTATGAAGTGGGGCAAAATTTGTTCCAGTGAAGTTATATTTTCATACATTTTTGGTCTTCATATGTAGTTACTGAAATAGTCCATCTCACCCCCATTTCTTACTACTTATGAAGTGGGGCAAAATTTGTTCCAGTAAAGTTATATTTTCATACATTTTTGGTCTTCATATGTAGTTACTGAAATAGTCCATCTCACCCCCTATTTCTTACTACTTATGAAGTGGGGCAAAATTTGTTCCAGTGAAGTTATATTTTCATACATTTTTGGTCTTCATATGTAGTTACTGAAATAGTCCATCTCACCCCCTATTTCTTACTACTTATGAAGTGGGGCAAAATTTGTTCCTGTGAAGTTATATTTTCATACATTTTGGGTCTTCATATGTAGTTACTGAAATAGTCCATCTCACCCCCTATTTCTTACTACTTATGAAGTGGGGCAAAATTTGTTCCAGTGAAGTTATATTTTCATACATTTTTGGTCTTCATATGTAGTTACTGAAATAGTCCATCTCACCCCCTATTTCTTACTACTGATGAAGTGGGGCAAAATTTGTTCCAGTGAAGTTATATTTTCATACGTTTTTGGTCTTCATATGTAGTTACTGAAATAGTCCATCTCACCCCCATTTCTTACTACTTATGAAGTGGGGCAAAATTTGTTCCAGTAAAGTTATATTTTCATACATTTTGGGTCTTCATATGTAGTTACTGAAATAGTCCATCTCACCCCCTATTTCTTACTACTTATGAAGTGGGGCAAAATTTGTTCCAGTGAAGTTATATTTTCATACATTTTTTGGTCTTCATATGTAGTTACTGAAATAGTCCATCTCACCCCCTATTTCTTACTACCTATGAGGTGGGGCAAAATTTGTTTCTTATGAAGTGGGGCAAAATTTGTTCATAAGTTATATTCTATTTTGGTCTTCATATGTAGTTACTGAAAAACCTTCCCCTTTTTTTTTTTTATTCATTTATTTTCTTATTTCTACGTTTTCGGTCTTCATACCACGTTTGTTAACCTTTCATCGTGTTTTTAGCTCGACTTATCAAATGAGGGCTATTGCGTAAAGTCGCTGACTTTAACACTCACTCAGCCCCTCACCGCGGGGGTTCAAATCCCGGCAGGGTCATTCAGATTTTCATGTGAGGAAGCCTTCCAGCTGGCTTGCGGTAGGTGGGTGGTTTTACCCAGATGCCTCTGTGCATCTGGGGGTCTTCCTCCACCTGTAATTATCTGGACGTCGCTATATGACTGAAATACTGTTGAAGCGACGGTAAACTCAAATAGTCAAGTCGAGAGCAGTGGGACACTTTGGATCATTTAATGAATACATGGTGACCATACTAGGTGTTGTCCATTACATGCAGGGTATCTGACCCAGTGGGACACTTAGGGATATTCAAAAAATACATGGTGACTATACTAGGTGTTGTCCATTACATGCAGGGTATCTGACCCAGTGGCCATTAATGCAGGGTAATGGCCAGTGGGACACTAATACATGGTGCATACAGTGTTATAATGGATATTGGTGCATGAGTAACATTAGGGGGGCTTGGGTCATTTAAAGAACACATAGTGACCATAACAGGTGTTGTCCATTGTGTACAGGGTAACTGACCCAGTGGGACACTTTGGGTGGAGTATCAGTATCAGGAACTTGTCACTGGTGGCACAAGAGGTTATTAAGGTTCGAGCTCAAAATTCACCCAGCGCCTCACCTAGTATAGGACAAAATCCCACTTCTCCTCCTCATTAACTGCTCTGTCAATCACAATCACAATGGACATATGCCATATTATGTATTTATCAAAATGAGTTACTTCTTAGTCTGCTTTTATCCATGAAATTAAATCAATAAAATTATGCCAATTGACCTTCACTTGCTGCCAACGAGCCTTATTACCCACCCACCTGCACCCGCCATTTAGTAATCATGTGATATCTAAACAAACGAACAGCAGAAGTGTTATCAATACATTTAAGTTTATTTCAATAATCAAGACATCTACAACATGTCAGATTTTATCTGGAACTACAATTCATACATGCCATATTTTCAGTATGTCTCCCAGGGAGGTTTTGAAATTTTCACAGGGAGATTTGGGGTCCAGGCAGGGAGATTTTACAACATAAATCGAAGAGACGTTCTTAATAAAAAATGAAGAAAATACACATTTGATTAGCCCTTCATTAAATTCATTAACAGTTTATATTATATACTGTTTATTGCATTTAATGAAAATACCATTATAAATATATATCTAAAAAAATCACAAAATTTATTAATAGATCTAATTCAAATAGAAAAGTTAACTTTCCACAGGCACTGTTTCACATTAAATGCAACACTACCTTGTAACAGATCGGAGATCATGCCATTTACATCAAACACATTTAAATTGATACAGTATCTTTGATTTATTGAATGATTTCTGATCATATGGTTTTAATTAATGGGGATGAATAAAGATGAAGAGTTAGATCATATTTTATAATATTTTCACCTTCCGTCTGTGTGTTGTTGTTTTTTCTAAATTAAATTGCTTTTAGCAAAAAATATTATTTAGCTTAAAATATTTATCGTGTACGGTATGGTGATATGAAGTGGTTACCAAACTCTTCCGATTAGCACATCTTATTATAGTAAATTATTCAGCAGACTATATCCGTTGTTTATCAAGTCAGCATCAGTGTGTAAATTGCACTTCATTTGCAATTTATCGCTAGTTGAGGTGTACTTTCTATGATGTGTCTATATGATGCGTTTTGTTAAGATTTAAATGATTGGTAAACAACTGATCTAATTATCATTTATTGTTTACACTTCCGGTAAGTAAGGATTAGCTATTCTCCGGGACCTTTTTATCCATGTTAAGATATAATAAAGCAATCATTTACGTCTTTATTACAGTGTACCATTCTAACCTTACCTGAGGCATGGTCTAAAGGTATTATTGTCCCAATTTATAAACAAGAGGGCCAAGATGGCCCTAAAGACGCTCACCTGAAAAAATTGCCTTCATTGCCTGTACAAGTTACTAAATTATAGCATAGTTGTACTGTCAGAATACATAATCTATGACATCATTTCAGTTCAATGAACAAAACAGTGCCTGTGGTTAAAATTTGAAGTCATACTTGACTGAGAGATAGTATGGCTTTAACATACAAATTTAAACATTAAAAGGGACATAACTCCTGAACTGTGGCCTTTAGTGTGTAAACATTTTCGGTCCGGCCCGGCCCATTTTGAACTGGTTCGAGATATCATCAAGACAAACATTCTGACCAAGTTTGAGGAAGATTGGATTAAAATTGTAGCCTCTAGTGTGTAAACAAGATTTTTCTAAGATTTAACCTACTGACCTACTTTTTGATCCAACCTGACCCATTTTCAAAAGGGTTCAAGATATCATCAAGACAAACATTCTGACCAAGTTTGAAGAAGATTGGATCAAAATTGTGGTCTCTAGTGTGTAAAAAAGATTTTTCTAAGATTTGACCTACTGACCTTTTGATCCAACCTGACCCATTTTCAAAAGGGTTCAAGATATCATCAAGACAAACATTCTGACCAAGTTTGGGGAAGATTGGATCAAAATTGTGGCCTCTAGTGTGTAAACATCAAAATTGTTGACGGATGACGGACGACTGACGACGGACAATCAAGTATCCCAAAAGCTCACCCTCAGCTATGCTCAGGTGAGCTTAAAAGGTGGCGAAAATAACCCTTCAAATTATAGAGGCATTACTTTAGTAAACATAATTGCTAAGATATTTTCCTTAACACTACGTAATAGATTGAATAAATGGTGTGAGAGTGAGGATGTTTTTATAAATGAACAATATGGTTTTCGTGATAATCGTTTTACAGCTGATGCGATTTATTTACTTCATTCAATTATCCAGAAAGTATTATCTAAAAAAGAAAGATTATGGTGTGTTTTTATTGATTACCAGAGAGCATTTGATACGGTTAATAGGGACGCATTATGGATTAAATTAGTTCAGTCTGGTATCAGCTGTAAAATGATTAACATGTTAAAAAGCATTTATAATGTTGTGAAATGCTGTGTGAAAATTTCACCTACTATGCCTTTGTCTGATTTTTTTGACGTTACTGTCGGCTTAAAGCAAGGGGAGCCATTATCTTCGATACTTTTCATCCTCTTTATTAATGATATAATTAAAAATATTGATTTAAATGATATGGTAAACCAAGATCTCGATCTATTGTCTATGTATTTAATTCTGTTTGCTGATGATATTGTACTATTTACAACAAACCCAATAAGTTTACAAGCACAAATAAATAATATCTGTAAGTATTCAGATAAATGGGGTCTTAAAATAAATATTAATAAGACAAAAGTATGTATATTTGAGAGAAAGAAAAGTAATTTTAACATTGAATTCTTCATTAACGACGATAAGATTGAAATTGTTGACAGTTTTATTTATTTGGGTGTAAAATTTACATACACAGGTAATCTTAAATGTGCCGTTAAAACATTGTCGGATCAAGCCCTCAGGGCATATCAAAACTTACTTTCACTTTTCGATAGAGTCAGTATGAATGTTAAAACCAAGCTACATATGTTTGATTCCCTGATTGTTCCAATTTTTTTATACGGTTCTGAGGTATGGGGAGTATATAATTATACAGAAATTGATAAGATACATTTACGATTTTGTAAATACATCTTAGGAGTCCGTAATCAGACACCTACTTCAGCAGTGTACGGGGAATTAGGAAGATTTCCTTTATCTATTCTAGCTGAAGAAAGGTCAATTAAATTTTGGTTAAAAATAATGAAATCGTCAAATACATCATTAAAACACATGTATACGGATCAGTGTAATAATATTTTTGGTGCTTGTTGGTCAAAACGTATAAACTCTATAATTGAGCATCTTGGTTTCTCAAACCTGTTGTATGAATTTGATAGTACTATGAATTATTTTCCTATGATTAAAGATAATTTTCAAAATTATTACACATAATTAATAACGAATCATATAGAAAGCAGTTCACTCGACTAAGACTGTGCTCACATGACTTAGAAATTGAATTGGGAAGACATAATAGAATAGAAAGAGAAAATAGGTTATGTAAATTATGCAATATGAATGCAACTGAATCTGAATATCATTTCTTTCTATGTTGTTCCAGATATTCTGATGTTCGTAAAAAATATTTAGGTAGTGTATCATGGCCTACTGTTAATAAATTTGTTTTCATGATGTCTACAAAAAGTAAAAAACTGCTACATAAAATATCAAAATTTATAAAAGAAGCGTTTGATATTCGAAAAAATACCCTTAACAATTTTGCTGTTTCTTAAATGTATAATATTGTTTTGTATATCTTTGTATTTGTGTCTTTGCCATACTTCAAAATATATATTGTAAATGGCCAAAGGCAAATTTGATTTGCTGATTTATGCCAATAAACTTGAAACTTGAAACTCATTCTAGCTTTAGTATTGCCTTGATAGCCGCTAATTACCCGACGATAATTGTTTCAACTGATAGACTGGCGAATCTGCTACCTGTCTGAATCATGCAATTTGATTGGGTAAGGACGATCACACATTGCCTGTGGCTGTACAGCACACTGGTCAGGACTGATACTAACACATGTTCTTACGTTATCTTCCTGATGCTGTATCATAGCTTGGTAATAAAATGGATTATACTGAGTTCAAAGGGAAACCAGTTTGATTTAAGTCAGACCGGGAGATTTTCACCTCCCGGCAGGAGATCGGGAGACAAGTCAAAATCCCAGGAGATTTAATCTCCCGCTGAGAGATATGGCATGTATGCTACATATGAACATAAAAATATATAATTTGATACAAGTTACATCTACATTAGCTTATATAAACATGAATATAGAGCTTGAAGGACAATTATGTCAGAATGTTGGATATATTTCCAACAACAGTAAAAAATGGCCAAAAAGCAACATACTTTTAATCAAGTACTTTACACAAACACACTCTTACATAAAAAGTTACAAGTCTGATATTCTTAAAAGTTTTGACACCAAATGACAAAAAAAAATAGCATTAGTACCTCCCTCTCCTTAGCAAACATTTATATACATTTCATGACTTACATTGTAGATGTTGAAATAATATTCAGAAAATAAGAGGGCCATTAAGGCTCTGGGATTGCTCACATGAGAACCAGGTATTAGTCGGAGGAAAAGAAACAGTAATATCTTATGATATGGAAAATGGACTCTGCCCCCTGCCTGCCATATTTTTAGACGGATCCAAATAATTTTAACAGTCTTGGTAGAGAGTGACCCAAGGAACATCTGTGCTTGAAAAACATTGAAATCCATTATGAACTTATGGACAAGAAGATTTTTCAAATTTGTACTATATACATATAAGGAAAATGGGCTCTGCCCCTGGCAGCCATGTTTTTTTACCAATCCAAATAATTTTTACATCATAATAGAACAGAACAGAACAGAACAGATATTTTATTAAGACTTGTACAAAGTACATCATCTTTTTCACATATATAATAAAAGTATTCAGTTCATGTGATCTAGCAGGTAACAAAAAATATATGTAATAATGGATACTACTAATGATTCTATGTAGAAAAATAAATAAAGTAAAAAAGAACAAATGGGGGAAAAAAAAAGAAGTGTATAATAGAGAGGGACCCAAGGAACATCAGTTCAAAAAATCTTTGAAATCACAACTAGTACTTTTGGTTAAGAAGATTTTTCAAATTTGTTCTAAATACATATACAGAAAACAGGCTCTGCCCTCTAGTAGCAGATCCTTTTAGTGGCAATGTTTTTTGATTTTTACAATCTTGGCAGCAAGTCACCCAAGAATTATCTGTGCCAAAAATCCCTGAAATCCAATGAGTAACTTTGGACAAAAAGAATTTGTACTATATACATATAAGGGAAACAGACACCGCCCCCTGGCATCCATATTTTTTTACCAATCCAAATAATTTTCTTGGTCAAGGAACATCTGTGCAAAAATACTTTAAAATCCTGACACTATTTTTGGAGATGATTTTTGAAGTTTTCACATTTTTCCCCTTCTTAATTGCCTTGGCAACCAGACTTTGGCATGGAATTTAATTCTTTGAACAACTTTGGAAGAGGACTACCCAAGGAACATTCCTGAGTTTAATGAAAATTGGCCCAGTAGTTTAGGAGGAAATGTGGTTTAAGTTAACTCTTGGAGCCAGACACCGGACATTCATCTGTCACAAAATCTATTGCCTGTTAGTGTTTTACACGTTAAAATTGCAAAGTTGGGGGTTTTAAAATACTAAATATCTATGGGTTTTTCACAAAAATCAAAAATTCTGTGTTTTAAAATTTGTGTTTATTAAGTAAAATTGCGATAGAGGTCGGATTTCCATGGAGCATGCCTTATTTGAGATTTATTGTGATGGACAAAAAATGATCTTCAGGGGAGGGCACTCTTGGGTTTCTAAGTCTTGCAATTATCTCCTCCTTCAGTCAACATATTATCACAATTTTACTGAATATAATTTATAACAGTTGTTCAATTTAGAGTATATATGTTAATAAAGACATATGGACAAAAATGTAGAACTAAGACTTGCATTTTGGCACAAATGAAATAAAACATGGACGGAATGCTAGATATAATTGATAAATTTTACCATAAATTTAAACTTAAATAAATAATTAAAAAAACATACACAAAATTCACAAATAACAAAATTAAGGTCTGATAAAAGTTTTGAAAAAACTAGTTTTCCAAATTGTTTTCTATTCAACAATGAACATGTTGAAAAATAAAGGCACTTTGATTTTTAACATTCTCCTAATGTAGACACATTATGACATTATGGAAAATAGAGCAGAACCAGATGAAACAGTTCCTTCCAGAGGCTGTTTGATCAGGGTCATCTTTGTTTGCTCATACAATTACAAGTATTGTAGCTCAGTTGACACTGCAGGCATGGCAAAGAAACTTTCATTGTTTTATGCAATTATCATTCAAAGTTCAGTGAATTAAATCAAATCATAAATTTGTGCATAAACATTTATGAGGTAATTGAGGGATGAACATGAAGTTAAAAAATACCCAGGAAGTCCCAAAGGAACAATTTCAAAATGTCCTAGCTAGACGCTGCAGATCCCTCATCATGTGCCCCATTAGAATGCAAAACTAACATAATATGGTCCCACATGGCACCCAAATGGGCAGGAAGAGAGAGGGGGATAGGGATTTTTTTGTATTTACTTTTCACTGACAAATTACATTGTATATAAAACAAGGTTCAATTCCACCAACAATTCTTAGTGCTAAGTAAAACTTAAATTCTTAAGGGTGAATTTCGTTAGTTTTGTTTCACTAATAAAAATACCCAAATGTTTCATTTATCAATTATTGTTAGTAATGAAGGTAATAATTCAATTCAAGTGAGTCATGTACCTGAATATTTCATAAAATCGTAATGGTGGAATGTGTATCTACCTAGTTTAAGAATTTAAGTATTACTTAGCGCTAAGTATTGCTAGTGGAATTTGACCTTGATATTTTTCGTCATTTTAAGTGACCCTGACCCTCGACCTCCTTGTGAAATATCCAGGGGAGATTTGTTACTTCTCAGCATTCTTTCATCCACAAAGATGGCGCAGTCTTTCATTTAGTTCCTTCTCCTTCTTCAGCAATGCAGTTGTGTGTTTCTTAAAAGCATCAAACTCCTGTGAAACAGATATAAGAACATTACAAATATACCCAGCAAAGTTAGGAATGTCCATTTTTTAATATAAATGAGTCCACCCTATGTTCATATAACCAATTGTTGACTATATTTGAGAGATACTACCGGTAGTCATTTTCTGAATACAAATTCACAGTCAAGTAAAGTTTATATAAACAAAAAACCACCCATGTGACACATTTTAATCACTAATTTATGGATTTTAAAAGGCAGAAAAAAATCAGGTGATTTAATATATACAGCTAAAAAAAAAAGAAAAATGAATTAAAATTTAATTTTATATAAAATATAAAAAATATAAAATATATAAAAACAGTATTTTATATATTAATCAACCTGACAGTTGTTTAAATCTAGTTTAGTATGACTATGTCGGGAAAGTGTAATTATATGTTTTATTTTTCACTTAATTACATGGAAAGATACTGTCTAACCTTGCTTGATTTCTGCCACCAATACTTAGAGCTAGTATATGTTACTTAAAACCTTAAATAAGGCAGAAAACTTCCATCATTTATGTTCTACAAAATATTGAAGTAAATGACAAAACTGACACAAGCTTACCATATTAACAATATAAAGAAATTAAATACATGTATTTAAATACAGTTGAAACTGTATTAGTAGCCACCTGTACTAAGCAGTCAACCTTCACTTATAATATTACCAAGCTGCAGCATTTTGTCATGTATCAAACCTTCATTAAGTGGCCACCTGTATTAAGCAGTCAACCTTCACTTATAATATTACCAAGCTGCAGCATTTTGTCATGTATCAAACCTTCATTAAGTGGCCACCTCTGTTAAGCAGTCAACCTTCACTTATAATATTACCAAGCTGCAGCATTTTGTCATGTATCAAACCTTCATTAAGTAGCCACCTCTGTTAAGCATTTTGTCATATATCAAACCTTCATTAAGTAGCCACCTCTGTTAAGCAGTCAACCTTCACTTATAATATTACCAAGCTGCAGCATTTTGTCATATATCAAACCTTCATTAAGTAGCCACCTCTGTTAAGCAGTCAACCTTCACTTATAATATTACCAAGCTGCAGCATTTTGTCATATATCAAACCTTCATTAAGTAGCCACCTCTGTTAAGCAGTCAACCTTCACTTATAATATTACCAAGCTGCAGCATTTTGTCATATATCAAACCTTCATTAAGTGGCCACCTCTGTTAAGCAGCCACTTTCTCTTGTTCCCTTTACTGACTGCTTAAGACAGGTTTGACTGTATTCTTATCAGGAAAACCAGATTTAAGAAATACCCTCTTTATTATTACTTAGTGGTAGGTAACATTGGTGCCCTGAATGACAAAACAATCTTGAAAACAACACAAGGAAATGATAATGTATATACATGTGTTTGGGCCCTAAGCCTGGACTCATGCTGTGAGCGTGCCAAATGACTCAAATCAGACTCATAATTTTCAAATTTAGCCTTTCCCCTGGCAAATGATTTTTTAATTTTTTTAAATTACGTAAGCCAATTTATATTTTGTAAATGACCTAAGTGTGTCTGGTTATCAGTAAAGATAAAGGTGTTTAAACTTTATTTATTTTACAATGATCATGTAACATGTTCTTACAACTTAAATAAATCATTCTCAATGGCTTGGATGACCGCGTATGTGGTCATGATTGTGGGAGGAAACCGCAACACCTGGAGAAAACCCACGTATCTGGACGGGTGACCACCGTATCCTTTCACGTACGTCACCCAGGATCAAACCTGGGACGCATTGGTGAGAAGTGAAGTGCGTTACCACTACGCTATCCAGGCACCCTGGTAAAGTTCAGGGTAACAGTGTGTGTGTTTGTGAGGAACATTAATATAATATGCACAGTATTCTTCCAAGTGTAAACTCAAAATATCTGGTGCAAGTGTAGTACCAGTGATGACACATACACAAAGTATAACATGACACCAACATATTTACAGACATGTGAATACCTAGATGTAGCTTTGTGATATTTATAAACAAAACGTTTTAATCAGTTGCCATTTTATCACTTGCAACAAATGAAAACATTTTTAATTTATATCAAAGCAGAAGGAAGATACTTCACTAAACAGACTAAACTTGTTTCTTATATACCTGTTACAACCAATTTATGTTTCAGATTATGAAAAAACCAGATAAGAACAAGTAATTGGTGTTGCACACAACACAGGAGTCCTTTACCAATGAGGTGTATAATTTTTCTGTCACCATAGCGACCAAAATTTTGTTCCAGGAAAAACAAAACAAAGTGACCTGCAGAATCTCCATACTGCCAACTATATATATACATGTATACCAAGTTCCATAATATTATCTTAAATGGTTTTTAAGTTATGGTGGGATCCAGATTTCTGTACATTCGGTCAGACAGATGGAGGGCAAACACTGGTATGAGACTAATAAAAGCAATTCTCAGTCTGATCAGGTTTTACTATGGTATCAACTCATCATTCTTAAAGGTTAATAAGTTTCAAACTGCATGCATTGCATAGGCTGATCTGGGTATATATATATTCCATATTGTATCCAATAGGTAAAGGATTGTTGTTGTTTGCGTTCATGCTCAGGGGTATTGTGCATGGTGCTGCAGTTTTTGACAATAGGTAAAGGGTGATTCTTACAGTTTCCATTAGGAAAATATGATTCTAGACAGTTTCTATTAGAACAAAAAGAGAAAACATTTCTTTTGGAAATGTATAAAAGTGTATTACATCAGTGCAAGTTTATTATTTGTGTCAAAATTACATCATTACATTTATACATGACAAATACACTTATTCATGGCAAAGTAGGTGCTGAAAATGTTTGTGAAACATTTTTAATGTACAAAAGCAATTTCAAAGAGAGAAACATTATAAAGTCCTCATTTCCAGACCACTGAGGAGCAGCAAACAGCATAAAACCTGATCAGCCTGCGAGTTACTCACAGGCTGATCTAGTTTTATGTTGTTCGCATAGGTCTTTTCATGGTTTCCTCTATGAGGGAAAGGGTTAAACAGTTATATTTTGCTTCTACAAGTAACTCTTCTTCATTAAACAACAACAAAATAATTTTCAAACAGGGTTCAACCAGACTTGATACTTTATTCAGTATTGTTGCAATGTTGATTTTTGTTGACATGCTTTCTATTTCACAGGGGGTGGGGGTAACAATCCAATCTGGTTTAATCTGAATTACACAGGTTACTTCTTGGTAATATAAAGAAAATCAGTAACACAGAAAAAACTAGAACTGTGTCCAAAGGACACGGATGCCCCCACTGTGCAGATGTGCTCGTAAACAAGAGCAGCTTCATTTAATGTCTACAAAATTCTGTTCTTATTATAGCGTTTCAGTTGAAATTTCCTCAATTATGTATTAATGATAAAAAAGTTACCTAACTCTTGAGGCATCATATTTGGTTTCTTTACAGATGGAATACAATATTAGTGTCTGAATAAAACAAAACTTTGAAACACATGTCTGGTCTCCTAAAACTGCAGGAACACAATGCTGTGATCAGAGAAATATGTTGGGTATACAGTTACTTTTGGCTGTGGCAACTCATCTTTTACATAGACAAGATCAATAATAGATCCACTTAAGTGTGTTGGTAATGTCACACACTGGCGATAATTAAGCAGAGATTCAGATAGTCTTCTGTACCAAACTGAATCAATTTAATTATTTATATGGTATATAGTGAACAAATCAACAAAGGGCCATAATTCTGTTAAATTTGGTCGCCGCAAAAAATTACTTCCTTTACTTCCATCTACACATTAAGGTTGTTCATCCCTGGAAGTTTAAGCAAAATCTGCCATCCGGTTGAAGAGGAGTTGCGTTCACAAAATTTCTATATGGTATATAGTGAACAAATCAACAAAGGGCCATAATTCTGTTAAATTTGGTCGCCGCGAAAATTCCTTTCTTTACTACCATCTACACATTAAGGTTGTTCATCCCTGGAAGTTTAAGCAAAATCTGCCATCCGGTTGAAGAGGAGTTGCGTTCACAAAATTTCTATATGGTATATAGTGAACAAATCAACAAAGGGCCATAATTCTGTTAAATTTGGTCGCCGCGAAAATTCCTTTCTTTACTACCATCTACACATTAAGGTTGTTCATCCCTGGAAGTTTAAGCAAAATCTGCCATCCGGTTTAAGAGGAGTTGCGTTCACAAGATTTCGGGACATACGGACGGACTGACGGACTGATGGACTGACGGACTGACGGACTGACGGACGGACGGACGGACAAGTGCAACGCTATATGCACCCCACTTTGTGGGGGCATAAAAATCCAATTCAGTGAAAACTTTTAACTTAAAATACTTTATGAAGAGGACTGATTATTCAATATTACAAAATAATTCCAAACCTTGGATAAACCCTGTTGAACATAATAAGCTTAGATATGCATAGTGCCATGTGTAATATTGCGTGGTATCCCACATTTATTAAGTTTTACTCATCAGTCAGTGGGGACTTGACAATGCTATAAAAGTGGCCATTTTTGTCAGGTTTTCTTGTCATAACTATCTTATGACTGTACCCAATGCGCCTTTTATCCTGTAAAAAAAAACGTGCCTTTGTATGAAATTATTCATTTGTATGTGAAACAAGTTATCACAGCTGATAAGTATGTCCCTCTTTACAAAGCCTTGGGTTAGATCAGTTCTTTAACATGACCTGTGAAAGTCTGCAAGCATCTTGTCTCTCCTACTTCTGCTACTAGGCTACAGGTTTGAACACACAACCTTCAGATCTGGTGTCATTGTACAATACCATTATACCACAGTGTCATAGTTTCTCTCTCTCCAGAATCCAGAAACAATATTATATATCATTTTCAGAATTTATATGATTATTATATAATCTGTAAGATGATATTTAATAAGTACAGAATTATAGGTGTTATCCAGCTGAAATTAGGCAATCAATTTGATATTTATTAGAATAAATGATATCCATTTATATAGAAAGTGAAGAGGTTTTTCTTTCTTTTAATTTTTTAATATCAGATAGTCACTAAAAGAAAAGGTACTTGTAGATGGTCTGCTTGCAATAAATTTATCCAGTTTTGTCAGTGTAAGTTTAAGCCTTTCCTTAAACATAACTAGATCAACTGCTTACAAAAAAGTTGTCTAAAATCCATATGGGTAAACCAAACCAACCACTGATCACATGATATCCCTGTACAGTGATTGGATCATCTAATAACTTAATTTGAATAAGTAAATAAATGTTACAAAGGTTCATAAATTAGACTTAACTTGAAACAACAAACATGCTCACATGGTGAAAACAATACAAATAATGCTTAAATTTACCATGGCTTTTGAATCCTTTAGTTAAAAGAAAAGTAAATTACTTTATGAATGTACAGATGAAAGTCATTCTGAATTATCATCACTGTCATCAGGCATCAATGGTTATAAAATGTTAATGGCATAACTATAAAAGTCCTATCAGTACTTTGAAAATGTAACACACTTGTACTGAACAGGTCCATTAGAGCTCTCTTTATTACAATACCATTGCCATACGTCAGGAACCAGTATTAACTATATCAATGTGTATCATCAATAGACCTGGAACCAGTATTATCTATGGTATATAAGCAGGAACCGCTGAACAATATAAAATATAGAGCTGCTTCGAAGCGCATTCAGAATGATCAATGAACAAATTTACTGTGGTGTTGGCAGGTTGATCTAAGATTACCTTTGAAGTTTCTGCCAGTCTTGACTCTGCTCCATCTAATTCGTCCTTCAGTTTTCGTACCTGCTTGTTCACATTTACTGATGCAGCCTCGCGCCTGAAATAAGTTTCATTTTCTTGTGTACATGAACCTCTTGATAAATTACATTCATATTTGTTTCCTCGGAAATTTAACATTTTGCATTAAATTCATGATCAGTGAACATGATAGAAAGCACAAACAAATTTTGAATAAAATTTGAAAATGTTTTAATGAATGAATGTAGTGAAATTCTATAATTTAAATACCACTCTGGCACACCCAATTAATATAGAATTTGTTACATTAGAATTTCCATCCACACTTAGTACACTTAGCATCTCCCCACTGTGGGTTCGAGTCCAAGCAGGGTTCATTATACTTTCATGTGAGGAAGTCTTACATCTGATATGCAGTAAGTTGATGGTTCTAGGGTGCACTCTCTGTTCTTTATTTATGGCAAATTTGAGTCCAAATTTCAGCCCCATACCCCAAATAAAATTTATATATTTTTTTCCAAATGTAGTCAAAATTTCATAATGGTAAAACTGAATTTACGGTTTTAAAAAACAAAAACTAAACTATCTGACAGGGCTATGAAATAACTGAAACATCAAAATTAAAGAGAATTATTGTGTTTTAAAGCAATGGAATGTGGAATGTTTAGTACATTGCATCCTTCTTTTCCTTTAACAGTTCACAAAAGGAGTCATGAAAATTCCCAGTTTGACCATTTATACACATTTTCCCTGAATGCCTAATCTAAAAAAGCGACCGTGTTCCCCCACCTGTAATTAGCTAGATGTTGCTATAAGACTGAAACACTGCTTCAGGGATGGTCAGCTGTAATTACATTTTGTAGCTAGATGTTGCTATAAGACTGAAACACTGCTTCAGGGATGGTCAGCTGTAATTACATTTTGTAGCTAGATGTTGCTATAAGACTGAAACACTGCTTCAGGGATGGTCAGCTCAAGCTTCATAACAACACTTTATATGGCAAGCTTTGTTTGTTTGTTTGTTAGGTTTTGGAGACGATGTCTACTTGAGACAGATATAGTGCTGCCACACTGCAGTATCACGCTGTAGACATGTGGCATGATACCACACCCAATCACATTATCCTGACACCAGGCCAACCAGTCCTGCAACTACCCTTATTTGCTGAGCGCCAAGCATGGGAGCGTATAACAGTACCATTTTTTATGACTTTGGTTTGTTGCGGCCGGGGATTGAACCCACGACCTCCTGCTCCCGAGGCGGTTGCTCTAACCACTCGGCCACTGTGGACGGTACGGCAAGCTTTGTACCTAACCAAAAGGTTGGCTGTAACTTCCATATTCCTGCAGTACTGTTTAACAATCACACAAAATCAGTCAAAAATACTTCAGATCGATATTCAGACATTTGACCTTGACCTCTGGTATGATCTTTTCTCAAGGTCAAGCAATTATATGTTTTTAAAAATACAAAGACTTTTAATTATGTTTCAAGGAACAGAAACTAAGAAAAGAAACACATTAGTATATTTCAAACAGAAACTAAGAAAAACTAATTTTATTTATAAAAAAACAAGATCCATGTTGACATGGCAGTGCTTGCTTGTTAGAAGATATGTTGGAGAGTAGAATAATTCATTTTTAAAAGAATATTTTTGGTAATTAAGACTGATGTTTGAAGTGATTATAGATATGAAATCCATGTAAAGACCTTTGAATTCCCCTATTTTGAGGTCTACAGGTAAAATGTCAAGGTCACTAGGACATAAATTAGCCTGAAAAATAACAAAGGGCAATAATTTAAAAATATGAAATGTAGAGTTATCATTCTTGTGCACTGCACTTCTCCTCAATGAGATCTATCCACCTATAAAGTATCAAGTTGATACCTCAAATACTTTTTGACTTATGCTCCGGGGAAAAACATGGAAAAACTGACGGACAGACAGACGGATGGATGAAGACTTTTACCATATCCCCGCTAAAGGAGACACAAGGAAGAACACCTACTCAAACTTTTCCTCCATATTCCTGACAGCCTTCTCCATTTCCTCAATTCGTTTCTTCAGCTGTTTGTTGTCTGTCTGTTCTTTCTGTGAATCAAAGAAAAAGATTGCCATTCAATAATTCTTACTTCAATTTTGGAAATCTTGCACATGGAATGTATTACTATGGGAGGAGACTTACAACTATGCCTCTATCCAAGTTCACAGCATATTGTGTAGCTCATCTAAAACGCCATTTAACTCGACATATTCAGGTCTCAAAAGTGATAAACACATAGATACATATTTACATACGTTAAAACAATAATACTGAAGCTATCTTAAACTTTGATAAAATTGATCTTTGAAAACAACCTTTGCAGCATTAAACCACTATCCCTCTTGTCAATTTAAACAACAGTGTCTATATCTCTTCTATAGGACATCTGACATGTTCTGGGGTAGACCAATATTATGATGCTGTACTTGGGCTTCACACATAGTGTTCTATATAATATGGGATATAGATTTTCTTGCAGCATGCTGCACCTATACCTGACTTTCCATTCATAAATTAATATTGTGTTGGCAAACATTACATCAAATGTCTTTAAACTTGATGAGTTTCCTATACAGTATATACAGTATGATTATAACCATCTATTCATGTACTAATTTTCATTTACCTAGCGTGTATAATGTAAAAGCCATAGTTTGACTATTTCCATCACCATAGCATCCACAACTATGATCCTAGGAAAAAACAAACAAAGGGACGTGCATTATCTCCATATTGCCATCTCTTCATAAAAATTATCTCAAGTTTCGTCAACTAAACTTACACGTTTTTTATGTTATTAAGGGATCAAGATTTTCAGTCAGCCAGACAGAGAGCATTGACCCCTGAGGATGACTACAAAAAAAAACAACACTGAACAGACCTGAATGATTTTCCCACGCTGCATTGCAAGATCAAGCAATTCATCCTTCTCCTTAGTCAGCTGCTGTAGCCGCGCTGACGATTCCGTCTCTGCATTTTGCCGACTGTCAATCTGTGTCTGCAGTTTGTAATTAGCACCTGCACAAAACAAGATGTCAATAATTACAGCCAATCATAGCCTGCATTTCATTTTGAACATATCAGCAATTACAGCCAATCATAGTCTGCCTTTCATTTTGTACATGTCAGCAATCACAGCCAATCATAGCCTGCCTTTCATTTTGTACATATCAGCAATCACAGCCAATTATAGCCTGCCTTTCATTTTGTACATGTCAGCAATTACAGCCAATCATAGCCTGCCTTTCACTTTGAACATATCAGCAATTAAAGCCAGTCATAGTCTGCCTTTCATTTTGTGCATGTCAGCAATCACAGCCAATCATAGCCTGCCTTTCTTTTTGTGCATGCACATTACAAAGGATTGAACATGGTAAAAATGAAGACTTTAATTATTATGCTGTAATGTCATCGATTTTCTTCTTTCTATAATTGGTACCGTAAAAGGACCCATTTGTAATATTATTGGGTTCATAGAAAGACAATGAGTACTGTATCCTAACTACTTAATAAACAAACTAACAATCCTATAAATACAAGTACAGTGAATGTTGCTAAGTGATAATCCTGAGTGGAGTGAGAAGACTGGCTGGGCTTGTTTGTTTATAAGATGCTTAATGAGGGTCCGTCTACAGTATTAACTGTTTAATGGTTCGGACCCCGGAGTGTGACCCAAACTCCTTAAAGATGAATTTGTATGGCGAAATAGGTCGAATTTTGAAAAGCCTCACAGGTGTGAGGTAAGTACTTAATAAAATCAAGAATTTTGAAGCCAAAGTGGGAATGACAAACTCGGCTAATTCAGCCTAGATGTTGTCATCCCCTGTGACAAAGGTGAAGGGGATGTGACTGGCTGGGCTTATCAGGTGTGCCCTTATCAGGTGTGCCCTTTATATAGTGCTTAAGGGAGGGAACTGTGGTTAGTATAGCCATACTGTTACACCATTTACAATATAGAAGGGACCCAAATTGATTCACAATTCAAAAGTGTATTTCTGATAGAGGCATGGTTGAAACCATTCCTACTCAGCTGAATTAATTTCAAAAGTGCTTCTCTTCCAGAGAATAACTCAGTTACTTGAAAATATAAACCATTCCCTACCATTTTGCAGAAATAGCCCACATTTTCTTCTCACAACATCAGCAGAAACGCTGCTACCTTTTTTCACAATTTTGAGAAAAAAATGCAAACTTTTCACAAACAAAGGGGTACCGGACCCATTCACAATCCCAGGAAAAAATCACTGAATGTAAATTATTTGTTTGTTTATTGGGTTAAATATCCTACCAACAGTATTTCAGACATTTTTCAGTCTATTTGAGACATTATATATATATAGTGCTGCCACACTGTAATATCATGCCATAGACATGTTGCATGATACCACACCCAGTCAAATTATCCTGACACTGAGCCAACCAGTCCTGAACTACCCTTATATGCTGAGCACCAAGCAAGGGAGCTATACCAGTACCATTTTTTATGACTTTAGTATGTCATGGCCAGTGATCGAACCTGCGACCTCCTGACTCCAGGGCGGACTCTCTTACGACTTGGCCACTGGGAGCTGTTATTTGTACCTACCTGGAAAAAAGACAAGTGCTGCCAGCATTATAAGCTATTGCTTAAAATGTATTAGTTATTTTAGAATTAAGATTATAAGTATTTTAGTGGCGAGTTCTCACTATGTCTTAATTTGAAGCCCTGGACAAAACACTCCAGATTTCCTGAGCAGCTCCCAACATTTCCACAAATCTTTCTAAGAGACATTTCCATTTTTTTTCTTCATTTTTTATGAGAACCATGTAATAGGAAAAGGTCAGCATTACCATTAATAATTTAATCTCAACTCACCTTTTAATCTTTCTTCTGTATCATTGAGTTTGTGCTGCAATGCCTTGATATCTGCCTTCAGCTTTTCCTGAAGTGCCCTGATCTCCCCCCTTAATGACTCCTCTCTATTTCTAGCCTCTTGTATTGACTGTCTGGAACACATTGTTAGCTTCTTTATAGACAGTATTAAAATTTAATGTCATTTTAACAACATCTGTGGCCATTTACTGTACGTTAACCTAACCATATGTTCTCCAACTAGAACTATCACTGAAAGTAATGAATACCCCTGTTAGACAAGCCTTGACTAAGCAGTCAACTGTATTGATTTAAATCTTATTAGAACTAATTATTTTAATGTGGCATCTATGTTAGACCTTTTTAATGCTGTTTCTGTTGATACCTTGATCGCTTTTATTAAAGACGTTGGTATATATAACAAGCTTTGATTAAACGTGTTTACTCTCCTGCTGTATGGGATTCACTTGGGTATAGTTTTGTGACTTCTCATAATTTTAAGCATTTTTAGACACCGTATGACGTCTTTTGACTGTTGAGGTCTCTTTAAATCAATATTCTATTCTATTCTTGACTAAGCAGTGGAATAAGACACAAGAGGAGATGGGTTGCAATGAGGGCAGGATGGGACAATGAACATTATTCCTGTATAGCTCTGTTTCACTTTGTGAGGGGAATATTTTGCCAGCAACTCATTTAATTTACAGAGGTCAAGCCAGCCTTAAACCAGAGACCTTCCAGTTTTACCAATCTAGTGCTTTGCCTATCCTGCAAACTGCCCAACAAGGCTAGAACATTATTGATTAAGACATGAAAACAATGTGCTAAAAGATAACAAATCATCAATTTGAATGAACAAACATTTACTGACAAAAACTGGTCATAATTGATAAATTACTTATCAGAACATTTGAGGAAGAAGAAATGTACTTAACAAAGAGAACTAGATGCCCAAGGGAAAAGTGCAGATGCCAATTAATTTAAGCTTGACCTCCAAAGTATGACCTTGAAATTTAAGCTATGATTCTGGTTCTTGCACACAACACACCGTCTCACTTAGCTTGACATTTATGCCACTTTATTTGAGAATCCCTCTATTCATGGCGAAGTAACACTGCTGGAAAACTGCCCCCCCCAAAAACAAATGAACTCATTTTTATTATTAGCTTGTCTATTTTTGAAGAAAAAAATACAAGCTATTGTCGTAACACCAGCATCTACATTGTCATCGTCATCGTTGTCTGGAATCTAAATGTTGGCCATAACTTTTCTACTATTCAATAAACAACTTTCATTTATGGTATGCATATTCATCTTGACAAGGCCTATCCAGACATATGCAAATTTTTCACCTATTGACCTTGTCCTATTTTTGCTGTAACTTTTGAAAACTTTAAAATGCCTATCATTTCAAACTTTACCAAAGGCACTACATTTCGGAAACCTTTCCATCAATGTTACACCTTTGGACTATTAACCCTGACCTTTGATCTTTGACTTTTTTAAATGTTTAACAAAAAACTTAAACGTTGGCCGTTATTCTTATTTGACATACAACTTTTATTTTTGGCATGCATATTCATTTTTGCAAGGGCTATTCAGATATACCTCAATATTTCATCTATCGACCTTGACCTATGACCTATTTTTGCTGTAACTTCTGAAAACTTTAAAATGCCTGTCATTTCAGAACCGTTACCAACAGGGCACTGATATTTCACATGTGAATTCCTTGTGAAAAGACCTTTTCATCAATGTTACACTTTTGGACTTTTGACCTTGACCTTTGAACTTTGATCAAGTTTTGAAATGTTTAACAAAACATTAATATTGGCCATAACTTTTTACTATTTGACATACATACATCTTTTATATTTGGCATGCATATTCATCTTGACAAGGGTTATTCAGGTATACCTCAATATTTTATCTATTGACCTTGACCTGTGACCTTATTTTGCCATAACTTTGGACAAGTTTTATAATAGATATTTCTTTGTCATTTTTCAATATCTTTTTTTAAAAAACTTTGTATACTGGTTTGTCATCATATGAACCTGTGCAGGTGTGATTTGGGTCATGATCTTTAGGCAGATAAAAAAATGTCTTTAAATTTTACAGTTTTGCGTTGAATATCAGAAACATAGTGGATTAACAATTGTGATTTTTTGTTTACATATTTTACATCTTTGTGTTGTATACATTCTATTCCATGCATAGGTCAAGGTCATCCTTCAAGGTCAAAGGTCAAATTTAAAGGGTATGGTACTTCAACTTTGCATTTAAAGACTTACAGTTTTAGTTGTGATTTTCAAGGTCAACTTTTTTTAATGTTTAACAAAAAAATGCAACGTTGGCAAAAACAGACAAGCATTGGCACCTGCATGCGGTGCTCTTGTCTAACCTTGACCTTTGAGCTAGGAATCTGGTTCTTATGCACAACACACTGTCTTACTTAGCTTGACATTTGTTTCAAGTTATTTGAGAATCCCTCCGTCCACGGCAAAAGTAACATTCTGGACAAGAAAAAATGAACTTGTTTTTGACCTTTGACCTCAAAGTATGACCTTGACCTTTATGCTTGTAAGCGACACACTGTCTCACTCAATCTCATATCCTAAAGTCATATCCTAATTTGCGCTCCTTTACTATCTGCGATTAGGATCTGACAACATCGCATTAGGGTTCACATCAGATTGACCTTTTAAGTAATTTATATGCATAAACAAGTCCTCGATTTTAAACCAATTAAATAATGCATTTCTAACTGACTTCGGTAAAACATTTGTCAAAGGTTGAGAAAAATGTGCAAACCCAGGGCCTTTTATTTACAGAGCAAATACTCTACTGAATGAGCTACCCGGCTGCTTACACATCTTTCTACCCTACTGTGAGATAAATGCGGCTACTTCCTCTGGTTATACAGAACGATTCTGTAGCCACCGATTTGATTGGCTTATACAAAGGTCTATCTGAGGCGACCCTCTATACGATGTGGTCAGATCCAGTTAGCATACTGAATCTGATTTCAATGAGATTGCGTCTCACTTAGCTGAACATTTGTGCTAAGTAATTTGAGAATCCCTCCATCCATGGCAAGTACCAGCCCTGACAAGCAAAAATGAACTCGTTTTTGAACTCTGACCTCAAAGTATGACCTTGACCTTTGAGCTAGGAAAGTAAGGGACACCATTTCACTTAGCTTGACATTTGTGTCAAGTTATTTGAGAATCCCTCCTTCCATGGCAAAGTTACAGCCCGGACAAGATAAAATCTGGACAGACGTACACACATACATATATGCCAAACCGCCTTTGTGACAACTAAATCGAGCTAACCGCAAGTGGGCTCAACAAAAATGAGGGAGAAGTTTCCAGGTTCATGCAAATTACCCAATACCTACTCCCTTTCCCTCTCTACCGTTTGAATAATATAAAATAATTTTTTTACCTATACTTTGTATCAGCCGTAGCAAACTGCTCTTTTGCTGTTGCCAGCTTTCCTTCTAATAAATGTATTTTGTCGTCCTTCTCCACTATTGCCTTAGAAAACAATCTAGAATTTTCATCTCTGAGTCTGTCATTTTCAGATCGAAGTTCAGAATTCACACGTTTGTATTCATCTTTGTATTTTATTATTTCCTCGTGGTTTGTGGCAAGATCGTTGAAACGTGCATCTAAGAGGTTAAACTTTCTAATTTCATGCTGCAACTGTTCATTAGCATTCTCTCGAAATTCCTCATGCTCTTTGATAATTCTTTCCAAAGTTTGTATCCTCGTAACTGATTCATCTGAGCGACCTTTTAGGATCATTATCAACTGAGACTGTTCATCAATTCTTGATCGCAGCATTGCGTTTTCTGTCTTGTCATCTTTGTGCAGTCCTTTTAACTTGGCCAAATTTGGAAGCTCCTGGTTACCCTGAGGATTGAGGATAAAAGAAGGTCATATCACAACATAATTCACTCACAAATAATATATCCATAGTCAGTGAAACTTAAGGGTTAAAATGTTCCTAAATTGTAAAAATAACATTTTGAAGATTTTGTAGATATTTTCCGTCTTATTTCAGTGTACTATAAAAGTGACTGCTGACCTTTAATTTTTACAAAAGGCACAATTTTTTAATTTTCAAAGGTCAAAACCCTGTCTTCTGAGTTAAAAGAGAGGCCTGATATATCATGTTTATTTACCTTTTTTTTTTTTTTTTTTTTGTAATTAAAAACAATATCATTTTTGTCAATGGTATAGGGGTTAAAGCATCAGCCTGGAGAGCAGGAAGTTGTGGATTCAATCCCCAACTGCTGGACAGCAGGGTTATTAAAAATAGTACTGGTATAGCTCCCTTGCTTGGTCCTGTGTAAGGATAATGTGACTGGATGTGGTATCATGCCACATGTCTATGGTATGATACCACTATATCCGTCTCAAATAGAGTCTCCAAATGACTGAAATACTGAAAAAACACAATAAACAAAGAATTTTCTCTCTTGTTCCTTATATCTTTAGCATTCCAAAATTTATCTCTTTATCTCTAAACATGTATACCATTGCTCAATCGACCACCTTTATCTATAAGCGCATCACCTGCCTTAGACCAAATTGTGTAACCATAATTTATGATATTGTTCTACTTTTGGTTTGGCTATATCCCCTATGGGCGTGACAACCAGTATCAATAATAGCATGTTTTGCCGAGTGGCTCTTTGATGGGACTATGCCTGCCTAATTAAGCCACCTTCTCTCGCATGATTTTTACTTTCTAAACTGTTTACAAATAGTCTGATGTGCAGTCCTGCCTGTTACACTCATGAGAAGGGTTGGCATTATACAGATAGCTTGATGAAATAGAAAACCATTGGTGGACAAATTAAGGATAAGAATAGATGTATACCCCTCAGTACAGACAGATATTGACTGTTTAGAGTTATTATCCAAGTAGATGTATATGTAAATACTGGATAGAAGCAGTCTAGAAATCTGGATTTACAGACAATCAGTACATAAGATTTACCTGTATATATGGTAGTAATTGGTTCACACAAATCAGTAAATGTCTGTATGTTATTATTTAAGTATGTGACATGGCAGGTTATCATTCATACCATATTACTACACTCAACAAAAAAAGAAACCTGACACTTTTAGTTTTTAAATATTTTGCACATCTGCGAATTTATCCAAATTGTGTATATTGCACAAACATGTACTATCGACACACTTTACATGTGCATCATTTCGTCGTCATGGTATCAGTCAAATGCAGCTAGGTGTTAAATTTCCGTTTTTGCATGTGGGGCTCATGCAAGTGGAACGGTTACCGGTAGACAGCGTTACAAAGCACTATACATGTCATCAGTGATCACACAGTGAAATTCACATCTAAAGTTGACAAGTTTTACAATGCCACGGTTTTCAGAAGCCGAGAGAAATAGGGCTATTGGAATGCTCCAGGGCGGTGCTTCAGTTGTCAACGTTAGCAGAACCATTAACTGCAGTCGCAACACAGTTCATGAGCTTGTTAGATGTTTTATGCAAACAGGTGGTGTGTCCGACCATCCCAGTCAGGTAGACCAAGGGCAAGTACCCGAAGGGATGATCGTGCCATTATCTTAATGCACTTACGTAACCACTTCAGACCCGCGACCTTGATGGCACCTTTGACCCCTATCATTGAAATTATGTAATTTAACCAACTTTAATCATGACCAATAAAACCAAAATGCATATCTGGGTTGGGAATGGATCATTTTAACATGCCCAAAAGTTGTCATGCTGTTGTTGTCATGCTGAAAAAATGATTAAAACATACACTGTCAGGTTTATTTTTTTGTTGAGTATAGTTCAAACAATGCACTTGCTATCAAATAAGGTGTGGTGTTGTTCTCTTAAGTTTGGGTTCATAAGTCACCTTTGTTAGGTGAAAACCAACTTACAAGGATGCAACCATTGCAATATCTTATAAACAACTTGTGAAAAATAGTTTATAATCACTGCCACTATATTTTATGTGATATGTGTTGAACATTATACATTGATTAATTAAATACCGGCAGATCCTAATATGAAAAGAATAACAAACAATATATTCTTATATCTAATATACACAAAATTTTATTGCATTTATTGTGTTAATCATTTTGATTTATTTTAACTGAATATATTTATTTTAATTGAATATATATATAAGTATTTTAAAAAATAATTTATCAAAACCAACAAACAATTAACAGTATAACAGTATAAATTATTTTATGAATTAAATTCTTTACTGATTGGGGCCGAGAGGATAAAGTCGCTGACTTTAACACTCACTCAGCCCCTTACCCAGCAGGGTCATTTGGATTTTCATGTGAGGAAGTCTTCCTGCTGGCTTGCAGTAGGTCGGTGGTTTTACCCAGATGCCTCAGTGCATTCAGGGTCTTCCTCCACCTGTAATTAGCTGGACGTAGCTATATGACTGGAATACTCTGGAAGCAACGGTGAACTCAAAAATCAATCATTTAAAGATAAGTCTGGTATGTGAATCATCTTATTCTTGAACAAGTGCTTAAAAAATATCGAGAAAATAAAAAAAAACGTCATTTTTTTTTTATAAAAGACCAGCTGGAAAAACTAAGTACACTAAAGTTCAGTAGACAGACTGGGTTACCACATACAACTATAAATCAATGACTATGTAAACCATCTCACCTCATTTCTGTCACCAGAATCAGGTTGACTTGCCATCTGACCATTTATTTTGACAGAATACTCCATTTTTGAAGGCCAAAAGATCAAAAGCACAAAATGTATATGTATTAATTGGATGAATATCTTCTGAATGATGCTACATATCAAAATTTAACAATGTATACACAAATCTTCGATCGTGTACAAATGTGATGCTCTGAATAAACAAACACTCGCGAAAACTAATTTTTCAAACTTTGTTTCCTTCCATGGACAAAATAATATATCCGAGCTATACTTTCTCTCTTTAAAATCAATTTGATGTCAAAGCATACGGTGGTTAAAAAATATCAAACATCGACATGAGTATCCGATAAATACTATTTGAAGAAGATGTCTGAATTTTGTTCGAGAACTTGACAACGATGACGCCGGAAGTTTCATTAGCACAAGTTTAAAATGCGGCTACATGTAGGCTGGGGAAAAAGCCGGTATCGTCTTTAGAAAAGCCGGTACCCGGTATCGTATTAAACAACAGTATTCCGGGATTGGTTCACCTGCCTTAGGTGTCAATACATATTTGCGATCGACACATACCTATTATCATAGTCTTAGATATGCATGCATGCATAATTGAATTATGGGATCTGGTATATATTTTAATTGTTTAGGATTGGATTTGTAGCACTGT
>CM037785.1:50787169-50820026 GCA_021229015.1 Solen grandis | reverse complement strand
TTCTTTTAAACCTGATCTGAGTCATACAGATACATGGGTAAGTTTTCAGGAATTTTCCTGAGTTTCAGGATTTTCAGATTGGCAAATGACTTCTTATTACCAACCGGTATAACTAATAAAACCATAAAAAATGGATAAAATTAGGAACTTCCAACTTTTACCTATGCAGATATAATGACCAACAAGTTGAATAGAAAGAACAAGTTTGACAACTACTGGAATTCGAACCCACAACCCCCAGTTTCAAGGCATTGCCTATCTATGGATGTGTGAATATAAAAAAAGAGTGTAGTTGACAGGTAAAGAGTTAATTCATGTAGCCTACAGTAGGCCTAGATCTACTCATAGATATCTTTCATTTATTTATTTCATTTTTTTCTTTATTTTTTATTATTCAATATCGGACCAGACCTCATTTTATTAACTGCTATGTAAAGGATAGAATCTGTTAAGACAGACCGATTTGAAACTGCACAATTGTGCATCTTGAATAAACATGCTTAGTTAAATGCTGATAAAACGTTATACATGCACTGATGTCGAAGATGACAAGTTTGTTATTTTATCTTTCCTTTTCTTCTCCTGTTTTTGTTATACTCGTGGTTTGCTCAAAATAATAGGTTAACTATAGTGTAGCATTTTGAACATAATATATACAAATTTCGAAATGACCGGTCAAGGTGGCCAAGTGGTAAGAGCATCTGTCCCAGAATGTTTGATCCCTGGCTGCGACATATAGGTCTTATGCTTGGCGCTCAGCATAAATACAGGGTAGTTCCAGGACTGATTTGCCCGGTGTCAGGATAATGTGACTGGGTGTAACATTATACCACATGTCTACAGCGTGATACTGCAGTGTGGCAGCTCTTTATCTCTCAAGTAAACATAGTCTCCAAATGACTGAAATAGTGTCGACAGGACGTAAACAAACACACAAAATTAAATACATATTTTTCACCGGGTAGTGACATCAACCCCAGCCAAACTATGAAATCAGCCTTGTCTTCAATGGTAGTTCGTATAATGTTTCTATTGTATTCAAGGCATTTGTACAAAAGGGAAAGCTTTCGTGGGTCATGTATATAACTGTTGGGCGGCTAGCCAAGCGAACAAAAACGACACAGTAATTATTATGTATTCATGGCACTATAAGGAATAATTATGGCACATTTGCAATATTGCATGTTTTAGAAACGTTTGCTGAAATGAAATATGCTCAAATTATAGGTAGTCACCAGGATTTTAACAACTTGGATAAACTAAATTAAAACGGAATCTAAATATTAGCTATTGAAAATAAACTTAAACCCCGGTTTTAATTTAGTTCACCAGAGCACAACTTGCTCAGGGTGAGCTATTGGGATCTTTTTCATGACCTTCCCAGGCGCTAAGTACTGGCCCAACCCAGGAACCTTCGAGTGGGATTACTGTATGTTGTAAGAACTTGCTTCTTATCGTCGTAAAATAAATGAGTTTAACCTAAGCTAACAGCAGCACCACCAATTTTATTATCAGCAGAAGTATTAATATTCACCAAATCAATTCCAAGATTAATATTTTTACGTACAATCGTACTACAAATTACATTTCAGTTGGCTATGTGAAACCGACTCTTATAAGTTCAGCATTGTTATATTTAATATTACATTTGTAAGTGATCATTCTTGTGTTAAACATCTAGTTATCACATAATTTGACTTCTTCATTTGAACGTATGATGACTATAGAGATGGTCTCATTTCTTTAACATCTGTCATTTATTATCCACGAATTTTTCATGGTAATTTTACTCATTTAGTAAATTAGAAAACAAGTGGATACATATATCCCGAACCTTACATAAAAAAATGCATACAGTCTCCGTTCCATGCATGTATATAATTTCAATCAATATAATTGTTCAAAACTCGTGTATCATTTAGATGGTTTGTCACTGACCTATTCTACACATGTATTTATACATTTCACCTGTGTGAAGGCAGCACGTGCAGCTCTCACTAATTGTGCAGAATTGTCTCGATGTTCAATCGCTAGAACAAAATGAGTAACATATGGAGAAATGTGATAAACTATCACGATCAGCACGTGCAGCACTGGCTTTCATTCTATGTGTTATCACTTAATGTTACAAAGTGGGCCTTAAACTTGTTGTTGTTGTTGTATTGGGATTTATCGTCGCTGCGATAGAATTTCAATCATTTAGCGACGTCAAGCTAATTACAGGTGGAGGAAGACCCCGAGTACACAGAAGTACCCAGGTAGAACCACCGACCTACCGCAAGCCAGCTGGCTTAAACTTTTGCAGGACGCGTCAGCGATCACTTGCATCTCCATGTAGTATGTGGTGGATGAAGATGGGGTTGAGACAGCTGTTCTTGTTTATGTGTCACTGTGGAGAGGTACTTCTGTCATAAGCGGCATCGTGTGATGGGACTTTGCTCTTCTGGATCCCAATGTTGATCCAGCATAGAGCAACAAATCTTTCACAATAGTGTGTAGTCCTATAAATAAGCCATAGCGTATCGATTTTACTATTTTGACATTTCCTTGATACGCTTGAAAGTAAAAATGTTAAAAATCAGTCTATTAAATGTTGAAGGGGAATTATGATATGTGAAGGCTTATTTATAGGACTAAATAGTTTGGTACCTTGTCGAAATCCGGACGGCAAGATAGTTTTGTTTTCAATGCCGTGGCATTGAGCGCTGATGAAAGGAAAAAAACTTTCACGTTACGATCTCTGGAAGGATAATATATATAGCTACAACGTGGTAAGTTTTTTTATATTGTTTTCAAGTTAATTACATTTTAAATTTACGTATTTGCTTGACTGTCTAAAAGCCTAAGTACCCATCGATAGCTCACGTTGTAGTAAAATCGATTTTAAATGAAATTGGAAAAGGAATTTGCAACGTGTTCACTATCTACTTTAATTACAAAACTATCTAGATCTGTGATCCCCTAGAAAGGGTGGAATCCACCCACTCTCGACTTATCCTGTGTTGGACCATAACCGATCCGCAGTCGGTATATTAATACTGGACCAAGGCAAACTTAACTACAGACAGTTTGTGAATGTCGTTGATATTGATGATGATGATGATGATGATGATGGGAATTGGTGATGTTAGATTTTGATATCATTCGGGCACCTTCATACGATTGCAAAACCAATCAAACTTAAGGCAAAATTACTGCTCTCTCTCTCTCTCTATATATATAATATACATGTATATATATTGTCCATTGCATCAATTATTTAGAAAATGTAAGTGGGGGGTAGAAAATGTAAGGGGGGGGGGGGGGGGGGGGGCGGCTGTCTCGGTAAAGGGTCTTTTTATTTATAGGTATATGTAATTTTTGTATCGTACATATTGTCTTATTATAGTTCGGGTTTGAAATGGAATGATTCTTGGATTTTATATTCTTGATTTAGTCGCGTTTGTAATAACCGTATTTATCGAAAGAATGATTTGATCTGTCATTAAGTCCCATGGTAGTTTTAACATTTGCATGTATATTTTTGGGTTATTGCTAAACAACCGACTTGATTCACAGATTGATTGATATTATGTTCGGAGGGTTACTGTAAAAAAGCCTGTTAATTGTATTATTTGTATGTACATTTTATATCTTAAGTCAGTCAGTTGTTCCATTGTTCAACTAATTTTGTTTGGATACAAAACACTTTCATTTTACGTTTGATAAGCTGAGACGAGTGATAATGAAAATTGTAGCAAACTGATATAAAACCTGATCAGCCTGCAAGCCACAGGTTGTTTTGAAAGTGTACATGTGGTTTAACTCCTTTCTGGGGCCGCCGTGGCCGAACGGTTACAGTCTGGACTACAAATCTCTCAGCCCCTCACCGCTGTGAGTTCGAATCCCGGTAGGGACTTCGGATTTTTCATGTGAGGAAGCCTTCCAGCTGGCTTGCGGTAGGTCGGTGGTTCTACCGCGGTACCTCTATGTACTCGGGTCTTCCTCCACCTGTACTGAGCTGGACGTCGCTATATGATTGAAATACTATCGCAGCGACGGTAAACCCCAATACAACAACAACAACTCCTTTCTTTGATCACTATAATATATTGATGAAAAACAAGATAATATTGAATGTTGAAATTATCAATATTGTTAAATGATTATTATTGACCTTTTTTTTTCATTTCAGGAATTGGCAAACGCATCTGGCGTCATAGATCCCCTGCAGCATACAACATCAAACCATTAATTTAAAAAAATCTTTGTCAACAAATCTCACCAATCTTGCTAATACTATTCCAAAAGTCTCTTGATACAGGTACCCTCCCCAAGGTATGGACATCTGCAAACGTGACCCCTCTATTCAAGAAAGGAAACAAAGAAGATCCAGCAAATTATAGACCAACATCTTTAACATGTATTCTTTGTAAGGTGCTTGAACATATTGTAGCTTCAAATTTAACAAAGCACTTCAATAAGCATAATATACTTTATGACTTACAGCATGGTTTCAGAGAAAAACGTTCCTGTGAAACACAACTCCTGCAACTTACTGACCAACTAGCGAGAACTCTTGTTAATGGACAACAGACTGATTTAGTTCTTTTAGATTTTAGTAAAGCTTTTGACAAGGTCAGCCACTTAAAGTTATTGTACAAATTACAGGAACATGGAGTCAATAATTCAACCCTGTTGTGGATAAAATCTTTTCTCATAGGCAGAACACAAAAAGTCGTTTTGGAGGGAGATGCTCATCAGAAGTCCCAGTAACATCAGAGTACCTCAGGGATCTGTACTTGGCCCACTTCTCTTTCTGTTATATATAAATGATCTTCCAGATACCATAACTTCTCAAGTTCGTTTATTTGCAGATGACACTGCCGTTTACCTAGCTATAAAACAACAAGCAGGACTGTATTACACTTCAGAAAGACCTCGACAAGCTGGTGCAGTGGGAAAAGAAATGGGAAAATGGAATTTAATCCCAGTAAATGCATTGTTTTTAAATATTACTAAAAAGAAGAAAGCACTTTCCTTTGATTACAGATTACATGGACAAGCTTTAGAAACAGTGGATAATGCCAAATACTTAGGAGTTACAATATCAAAAGATCTCTCTTGGAATAACATATTGACAACATTACTTCTCTGCTAATAAAACTCTTGGTTTCCTCCACAGAAACATCCAGACAAAGAATAAGGAAGTTAGAGAAGCAGCTTACAAAACATTGGTTAGACCTCAAGTAGAATATGCCTCTACAGTCTGGAGTCCTCATACACAGACATATATAGATAAAAATAGAAAAAGTACAACGCAGAGCAGTCCGATGGGTTAATAATAACTATTCTTATTACGACAGTGTCACCAGCATGCAGAAGGAACTTGACTGGCAAACCCTTCAGTACAGACGTGATGTCACCAGACTTCTTATGTTTTACAAAATAGTAAATAACCTTGTTGCTGTCCCATTACCTGCATATCTTGAAAGACCAGCGAGGATATCCCGCCACTTACACTCTTTATCTTACAGGCAAATTCATACTCCAGCTAGCTACTTTAAATATTCCTTTTTTCCTTATACAGTGATACTTTGGAACAGCTTACCAGAAAATATAGTCTCACAAAATGATCTTTTAGCATTTAAACAAAAGCTCTTCTCGTTTCAGATAGTAGACCGTCCCTGAATCAACAAAAAGATGTTTTTACCAGATCTTAAACCTAACATATTCACCTTTTTTTCAGAAAATTTTCTCACCCTAACAAAATTTTTATTTTAACAGTTTTATCCTTGCACAGACGCGCACCTGCCAGTAATACCCGAAAGGGGAGTTTGTGCAGTATATATAGATAGATAGATAGCATCCATTCTGTCTCTACAAAGTCAGCAACCAGCCTCCAACCTTGAGCCTCAGAGAGACAGTGATAGTTTAGGTTGAGCACTTCATGCAATGGAGACGTTGGTTTGTCCATGGCGAATATTGGAGAAGTCACCAGGTAAGCTCTTACACAGAGGCTGTCGCCAAGGCGATCCCATTTCACCTTATATTTTATATTATGTGCAGAGGTGTTTGCATCACTTATAAGAGATAATAAAGATATTAAAGGCATAAGATGTGGTAATGTGGAATATAAAATCTCTCAATATGCTGATGATACGTCCCTGATTCTTGATGGCACAGAAAAATCACTTCTAACTGCAATTTTATGCTGATATCTCCGGCCTTTGTGGATAAAACTAAAGCAATTTGGATTGGCAGTATTAAAAACAGTTCTTACAACCCTGTACCTGATATAAATATATGTTGGGATACAGAATTTACACTTCTTGGTGTAAACTTTACTACTGATCTTTACAATATAACTAAATTAAACTATGATAAAAAAATTGAAGAAACTAAGGACTTATTTATAAGATGGTCACATAGAATCCTTACACCAATAGGCACAATTACAGTCATTAAATCCTAGCACTTTCAAATTAAACCATCTTATATTAGCATTACCAAATCCAGACAAAGATATTATCAATTCCTTACAAACACTATTTTTTCCAATTTCTATGGGATGGTAAACCACATAAGATAAGAAGAGAAGTTACATATAGAGATTATAGTAAGGGGGATTAAGGATGATTAATTTGGATAAATTTATAATTTCTCTTAAACAACATGGATCAGAAAAATGATATTTAACATTAGCAAATGCTTGTATATTGAACAAACATGAAATGAGTGTTAGATAATAAATTAAAATTTGGTTCAGAGTATATCAAAGAAAAAATAGCACTTATCGACAATCCATTTTGGAAAGATGTATACTTATCATACTATAATTTTACTTCATCAATAAAATCAACTAACCCAAAAGAGTTATCAGAAGAATATATCTTACTAAACATAAATATAAAGGTCGGAGAAAAAGCTTTTTATAGAAAGAAATTTCTAGAAAATAATATACTTACAATTAATGATCTCCTTACTAAAGATGGTTCTTTTATAACCTTTGATGACTTTGTTGATAAACATGGGCATGTAACTATGTTTTTAGAATATGCCAGTATTATTAACTCTATTAAGAGCTATATTAAAAAACTAAAAATTGATTCACCATTATACAAATTAGATGAACCATTATTACCCTTACCTTTATCAATACTTCTTAAAAATAAAAAAGGATGTAGAAATATTTATGATAATTTGAAACTTAAAAATATTGTCCCTACATCAGTGGATAAATGGGTCACAACTATTGGTGGAAATACAATTTCTTCAGATATTTTACAAAATTTTAATATTCCTTTTAAATGTTGCAAAGATACTTCTCTACAATGGTTTCAAAGTAGAATCAATCATAGAATTTTAGGTACGAATTATTTGTTGAAAAAAATGGAGATAAAAGAAAGTGAAATGTGTTCCATTTGTCATCAAGAACCTGAGACATTGATTCATCTATTTTATAACTGTCCTTTTGTAAATGATTTTTTGGAAAGAATTGTGGAATTTATTAAAAACTCACTGTCCACAAATTTCTAATTATTTTAAAATTAAGGATATCATGTTTGGAAACAAATATTTCAAATCTGTTGTAAATACAGTAATTATTTTAGGCAAATACTTATTTTAAAATAAAAGATACAAATCAAAAACCTAATGTTGTAAAGTTTATAAAAAATATTGCTCAACAATATTATATTGAATGTAATATCGCATGTAATAACAACAGAAGAACTGAATTTGAAAACAGATGGAAACCTTTAAGACCCTTGTTAAACTTTTTATTATAAAGACCAAAATATTTATACATTTTACTTTCATGAACAATTTATGACTAGAACAAGATGAAGTTTATCATCAACATCAATATTGACTTTCCTTTTCATATTTTCTACAGATTTGTATCTACCTTTCCTTCTTTATTACAAAGTACTACAAGCTTTAATATTGTATAACTGACTGGTAATTGAATATGAATATTAATATTTAGGGAAATGTAAAATATCAAGACCTTTATTGTACTTTATATATGTTATATTGTGTTGATTAGGGATGTAATCGATTATTAAGATATCGAAATATCAACGAATAACCATTTTGATTTTAAGTTGATTCCATTCTAAAATATCGAATACCAAAAATGTTTTTACCAGCCAAATTATTTACTGCCAAACTTAACCAGAAAATGAGTTCATGGAAATAAAAAATCTCTCTACCTAGATGGCAGGTGAATAGATACATCAATAGTTTTCAATACATTGTTGATTCCTATATTTCGATATATCGATATGAATTTATTTTAGTCTTTGACATCCCTAAATGGTAATTCAGAATTGTTTTTGTGAACATTATGTATGTTATGTACATATTAGTAAAATTAAAAATTAAAAAAAAGAAAAGCTCTTATTACTACAGGTCGTATTACTACAGTTTCATACCATCATCATATTTTTCTACTTTAAACGACTACAACTATTCATTATCATCATCTTCCCCGACTACTACTGACACATACATATCATTATTAGCTCATCTGATTTTTGAGGGAAAAAATTAACTTCAATTGTCATCAATCTTGCGTCGTCTGCATTGGCGTCGGCGTTCACCTTGGTTCAGTTTTATGTTTACGTCAAATTTTTCACATATGAAGTATCAAAATTATTGCTTTGAAACTTGGAACACTTGTTTACCATCATCAGTTGACTATTGGCTGCAAGAACCATGATTCTATTTTGATATTTTGCAAGAATTATGTCCCTTTTACACTGTTTGTGAACGAGCTGCTTTAAAGATCATCACTGCTTTTTTAAATTTTACATCTCTATTCACAGTTGGTCGAGGATAATGCAAGATGGTTCAACTACCAAAATGATCTTGATACCGTTCAGATCAGGTCTTTAGATGGTACCATGCACCACCACCAGAATGGTACAGACGAAAGCGTGGTCTCTTCCGTTATGCCGTATGTAAGTTTGTTCGAATTTATTAGTATGAATGGTAAACCCATAAAATATTAGAATCGTTTCAAGTTATTTATGAGTAGAGGAAGTTAATGTAAAAACGAAATAAAAAATACTAATGCAAACTTATTTTTATGGCTCACAAAATAAACAGAACGTATAGCTGTTATATTGTTGTACTCTGAAATACAGAATGAAATGACGTAATTTAAGTCAAATGATGTCATGTTTTTAGATGCATTAAAACTAGTGAAGAGCAATTGTATAATTAGATTATCATTATAAAAAATCCTAAATGATTCATATTTTCTTGAAGGTTTCTCTCCTTTTTAACATCCATCTATCCTTTCACTTTTTTTTTATGTTTACAAATGTTGTTACAGAAAATTACATTTCTATTCCACAGTGCTAATGGGTGACTCCAACAGTGGTTTGGTTAATACCAACCAATTCCTCCAGTCAGATGAAGTGTTAAAGTTCGCTTCAGCAATGACCAACAGTGCCTGGTGTACAAACCAAGTTTTTCCTGCCAAAGTCAGTTTTTTCCACAGGAAAGACTGCACTAGCTCAGGATTATACCAACTACAACTGCAATCTTTTAGAAAGTGGGGAAATCAGACAATCCGTTCCTTCATAAGCAGAATAAGAAATACAATGTATATCGAGTTTGATCTCTTGTATCTAAGTCTCTGCTTACGAAAGAAAAGCTATATTTTCCTGGATTTGGGGTCTTCATATGTAGTTACTGAAATAGTCCAGCTCACCCCCTATTTCTTACTACTTATGAAGTGTGGCAAAATTTGTTCAAGTGCAGTTACTGAAATAGTCCAGCTCACCCCTTATTTCTTACTACTTATGAAGTATGGCAAAATTTGTTCCAGTGAAGTTATATACTCATAGGTTTGGGGTCTTCATACGTAGTTACTGAAATAGTCAAGCTCACCCATTATTTCTTACTACTTACGAAGTATGGCAAAATTTGTTCAAGTGAAGTTATATTCTGATAGGTTTGGGGTCTTCATACGTAGTTACCGAAATAGTCCAGCTCACCAACTATTTTTTACTACTTATGAAGTGGGGCAAAATTTGTTCGAGAGAAGTTATTTTCTTATACGTTTGCGGTCTTCATACGTAGTTACTGAAATAGTCCAGCTCACCGACTATTTCTTACTACTTACGAAGTGGGGCAAAATTTTTCAGTAAAGTAATTTCTATAGGTTTTGGGTCTTCATACATAGTTACTGAAATAGTCCAGCTCACCCCTTATTTCTTACTACTTATGAAGTGTGGCAAAATTTGTTCGAGTGAAGTTATGTTCTGATAGGTTTGGGGTCTTCATACATAGTTACTGAAATAGTCCAGCTCACCCACTATTTCTTACTACTTATGAAGTGAGGCAAAATTTGTTCGAGTGAAGTTATGTTCTGATAGGTTTGGGGTCTTCATACATAGTTACTGAAATAGTCCAGCTTACCAACTATTTCTTACTACTTATGAAGTGGGGCAAAATTTGTTCAAGTGAAGTTATATTCTCATAAGTTTGGGGTCTTCATACGTAGTTACTGAAATAGTCCAGCTCACCCACTATTTCTTACTACTTACGAAGTAGGGGCCGCCGTGGCCGAGAGGTTACAGTCGTGGACTACAAATATCTCAGCCCCTCACCGCTGTGGGTTCGAATCCTGGTAGGGACTTCGGATTTTTCATGTGAGGAAGCCTTCCAGCTGGCTTGCTGTAGGTCGGTGGTTCTACCCGGGTACCACTGTGTACTCGGGGTCTTCCTCCACCTGTAATTTGCTGGACGTCGCTATATGATTGAAATACTATCGCAGCGACGGAAAACCCCAATACAACAACAACAACTTACGAAGTATGGCAAACTTTTTTCGAGTGAGGTTATATTCTAATAGGTTTTTGGTCTTCATACATAGTTTCTGAAATAGTCCATCTCACCCCCTATTTCTTACTACTTATGAAGTGTGGAAAATATTTGTTCAAGTGAAGTTATGTTCTCATTGGTTTGGGGTCTTCATACATAGTTACTAAAATAGTCCAGCACACCCACTATTTCTTGTTGCTTATGAAGTGGGGCAAAATTTGTTCAAGTGAAGATATGTTCTGATAGGTTTGGGGTCTTCATACATAGTTACTGAAATAGTCCATCTCACCCACTATTTCTTATGAAGTGGGGCAAACTTTGTACAAGTGAAGTAATATTCTGATAGGTTTGGGGTCTTCATACGTAGTAACTGAAATAGTCCAGTTCACCCCCTATTTCTTACTACTTATGAAGTGGGGCAAAATTTGTTCAGTGAAGTTATATTCTCATAAGTTTGGGGTCTTCATACGTAGTTACTGAAATAGTCCAGCTCACCCCTATTTCTTACTACTTACGAAGTAGGGGCCGCCGTGGCCGAGAGGTTACAGTCGTGGGGGCGGATTTTTCATGTGAGGAAGCCTTCCAGCTGGCTTGCTGTAGGTCGGTGGTTCTACCCGGGTACCACTGTGTACTCGGGGTCTTCCTCCACCTGTAATTTGCTGGACGTCGCTATATGATTGAAATACTATCGCAGCGACGGAAAACCCCAATACAACAACAACAACTTACGAAGTATGGCAAAATTTGTTCAAGTGAAGTTGTATTGTGATAGGTTTGGGGTCTTCATACGTAGTTACCGAAATAGTCCAGCTCACCCACTATTTCTTACTAATTATGAAATTGGGCAAACTTTTTTCGAGTGAGGTTATATTCAAATAGGTTTGGGGTCTTCATATGTAGTTACTGAAATAGTCCAGCTCACCGACTATTTCTTACTACTTATGAAGTGGGGCAAAATTTGTTCGAGTGAAGTTATATTCTAATAGGTTTTTGGTCTTCATACATAGTTTCTGAAATAGTCCATCTCACCCCCTATTTCTTACTACTTATGAAGTGTGGAAAATATTTGTTCAAGTGAAGTTATGTTCTCATTGGTTTGGGGTCTTCATACTTAGTTACCGAAATAGTCCAGCTCACCCCCTATTTCTTACTACTTATGAAGTGTGGCAAAATTTGTTTGAGTGAAGTTATGTTTTTATAGGTTTGGGGTCTTCATACATAGTTACTAAAATAGTCCAGCACACCCACTATTTCTTGTTGCTTATGAAGTGGGGCAAAATTTGTTCAAGTGAAGATATGTTCTGATAGGTTTGGGGTCTTCATACATAGTTACTGAAATAGTCCAGCTCACCCACTATTTCTTACTACTTATGAAGTGGGGCAAAATTTGTTCAAGTGAAGTTATATTCTCATAGGTTTGGGGTCTTCATACGTAGTTACTGAAATAGTCCAGCTCACCCACTATTTCTTACTACTTATGAAGTGGGGCAAAATTTGTTCAAGTGAAGTTATATTCTATAGGTTTGGGGTCTTCATACGTAGTTACTGAAATAGTCTAGCTCACCCACTATTTCTTACTGCTTATGAAGTGGGGCAAAATTTGTTCAAATGAAGTTATATTCCTATAGGTTTCGGTCTTCATACGTAGTTACTGAAATAGTCCAGCTTAACCCCTATTTCTCACTTCTTATGAAGTGGGGCAAAAATTTTTCTCAGCGAAGTTATATTTAAATAGATTGTTATTGACACTTGGGAATTTCTAGGTTAGACCAGTTTGTCTTTGTTTTGTGGAGGAGAACATGGATTACGGATGTCTGTGATCAATGTGAGGTCAGTGAATAATTCATTTTTACACATTCGTCACAAGAATATCAATAATTTTAAAACACACACACATATTCTAACACAGGAAAATTTAAATATATTATGACCCTTACAGAATAAAGGAATGCCAGACTTCACTTTATACACACTCTAGCATCTTCATTTCTTTAGCAATCTTTTTCAAATGTTTATGGCCATAATCTCAAAGCTGAATTGTATTATGGCTGATATCAGGCAATTCAGTCAGGAGTTATGGTCCATATATAGACTTACACAGGAAAACACTAGAACAATGTTCTCGTCAGAAACCACATGGTGTACCCAGAGTTAAGATAGTTCGTGTGTAACATGGCCTAGTGGACCTCTTCCAATATTTTGGCCCTGGCATCATAATTGGCTTGGCCCAAGGGAGAACATTTGAATTTTCTTAGTTTAAAATTTACCTTTCTTATTATGATTTAAGGAATCTTACAATGGTGTTTGGATTATTTGGATGTTTCAGGTCGTCTGATGTGCTGTTTGTTGGACGGTACCCTGCATGGTACAGACGAACGACGATGACGTGTGCCATGTGTTTTATTTTTAATTTTTATTTATTTATTCATTGTGATAATTGTATGTTATATGTTTTCTCTTCAGCTATTTCATAGACCTGTCAATGTCTGAAAAAGTGACACACAATGTTCAGAAATAAAAGTTTAAGAGTTCTCTGTGTTTGGGGTTCACAGATATCAATTTCGATTGATAACGTCCCCCAGTTTCTGAGCTATTGTGTGTGTGTCAAAATGGGCCATGTGACGCGTCTTGTGTGGTGTGCTTCAGCCTCCATCGCTGGCTAGCCAGTTTTTGGTGAAAAGGGAGCATTGGTCTCCCCAGCCAGTATATAGCCTCTCCATGGTCAAGCCCTGTACAGTGCCTCCTCGTGGCGACACACGTCAACTGAGGACTTTTGTGTCCTCAGGCTGAACTGTAAGGGACGATCTACAAAAACTATACGATAAACATTTAAGTCTATACATTTTGGGTAATGTATCAACTTTGAAAAGGTGTTGGGCAAGACTGTCCTTCAATTCTGACATTATTTTATGTTTACAAACACTTTCAAACGACATTGTAAAGAACTCCCAAATCAATAGAATTCAAGTAATGAATAAATAAACATTTTTCACAGATAACTCCACCTTTATCAAAAATGTTTAAAAAAATATTCCTTTGAAAACCCTATAAAATATCAATTTGAACTGGGATTCTTTAAGAGTACAGAATAATATCAAATTCGTGTTCTATGTAACAATTTAATGCATTCACTCCATGAATGACTTTAGCCACTAATAATGAATTAATGTGCATTATATCATAGAAAATAAAGACTTTATAAACATCCTACAGAAAATTAATAATTAATAGAAAACATAAAATGTGTTGCACTCCCTAATCTATCCTTTTTCAGTATTGGGCAAGTTAGGTTTGACAATAACAGATGATAACTAGATTTGCATACTGCAAATGCAACGGTTTTCGTGATGATCAACAGTTTCAAACCTGATCAGCCAAGTTAAAATACCAGAAAAACAACAAAATGCAAAATGCTTTATATGTGACCAAAACTTAAAGGCATCTCGAAAGGAATGTGATGTCCCACTGAGCCAGGCCCCCATCTGCTGTGATCAGACCTGCTAATTGCTGGTCATCACTGCAGGGAGTCTTTAGCCAATATAGTACCTATATGTTACGGTAAAACCTCTGATGGGTTGATGCATAACTAAATTATCTGCTACAATGGAAGTGAGATAGTAGGCTAGTTTTACACAAAGCAATAAACATATAATGACTTGACTATTTGAGTTTACCGTCGCTTCGACAGTATTTCAGTCATATAGCGACGTCCAGCTAATTACAGGTGGAGGAATGACACGAATGCACGGAGACATCCGGGTAGAACCACCGACCTACCGCAAGCCAGCTGGAAGGCTTCCTCACATGAAAATCCGAATGACCCTGCCGGGATTCAAACCCACGCGGTGAGGGGCAGAGTGAGTGTTAAAGTCAGCGACTTAACCCTCTCGGCCACGGAGGCCCCAAACATATAATGAATGATAGTGATAATATGTGGGTTGTTTAGTTTATGATCCCTTACATAATTATTCTTTATTACATTTATTACTTGGAGTCAATTTTGTAACTGCATGATTATAGGATCATACGGCATTTATTTCAGAATTAAAGTTTTGATATTGAAAATATAGAGATACGCATTTTTGTAGTAATTAAAATGAGCCTGAGGGACATAATTCTGACAATGCAAGATCTTTTTGTTTTTTATTTGCTTTTGCTAGAGACATTTTGTTACATTTTATTCAACAGAATTTCTCTTATTGAATAAACAAGTAATAAAATTTGTGTTGATTTCCGACATATAAACATGTGTTGAGGGAAGAAATGAGAGAATGAAAGAAATGAGTGATACATAACTTATTTAAAAAATTAATGTCCCTTTTTATGATAATTTTACAACTTAAATAAAATAAGAAAGAAAGAACAAAATAAATGAAAAAATGAAAGAAAGAAAGAACAAAATTTTTACAAACTGTGAATGACTACATACAACCCCATGTAGCAACATATGCACTCTTGAACAATACCTGTGACAGACTGTGGCAGCCTGCCTAATCAAAAACAGATGCCCACACAACGGCGGGTGGGTGAATTTTTGCTTGATGATATATATATTATTATACTCAATACCATAATTAATTGAAAACAACCGCCATAACCAATATATTTTGTTACTATATGCTTTGTCCAATGTTATTTACTATGTAAATCTTGGAAATAAACTATTGAATTGAATTGAATAAATGGGGGTGGGGTCACTTATATAAGGGTTTTGAGATGCCTTTAAGCATCCATATATTGGCAATGAGCCAATATGATCTAAGTGTGGCACATTGAACGATTTGATTAATGTTGATCATCACTGTGCGCTCAAAAATGTCTTCCAAAGTGTCCCACTTTTTATACTAAACAGTTAAAAATCAGGTGAGACAGTTGGGAATCCTGCTTATTATTATAAGAACAATAGTTTTTCAGTAGTATAAATGATTTACAATTTATTTGTTATCAAAAATTTTGGTAACGTAACAAGCCATTTGGTTAAACATATATCAGCTTTCACTCTATGCCTCAAAGTTCAGTAATGCACTAGAAGGAACTTTTGGTAAGCTAAAACTTGTTTAAAAGGTGATGTTTGTACATGTACTTAGTTGTTTTGCTATCCAATTCAATAGTGAGTGTGTGGGAGGAATAATAATACATGTAGAATAAAGACACAATTCATCCCCTCTCTCTCCCTCTCTCTCTCTTACCCATGATTCTTTGAGCGCTTTTACACAGGTCATTCAGACCAGTGTTGACACATTGCTCTCATAGTTACACATACACTGTACATTGACCTGTTGCAAGCCAGCTAGCAGAGCTGCATCTAATTATAGAACATAGGTAACTTCTGTCAAATTTTCTCTGTTTTTATTCTGGGTCATGTATTGAAATTCTCTATAAATTCATCAATTCTCACAGATTTCAAAATTCTTTTTTTGTTTAAATTTAAAGGTTAAAATCAATTCAAAGTTTGACCAAACTTCATACTGCCACCAAACAACCAAATCAATCCCGATCTGAAAAAACTAAAATTCTTCAAAAAGTACTTTTTAGAGGCTTTTGATTTTACCCATATTCTTTCGATAAAATATTTTTAGATTTTGAGATATTTAAGGTCAAAGAAAAAACCAATAATCACAATATGACCTTGACCTTTGCATTTTTTGAAAATTTGAAACTGTGAAGTCCCTGGAAACAACAAACAATACAATCTGTGAAAATTTCATAAAGATTGCTTCAAAAATAATGACAGAATCCTCCAAAAACTAAAAAAAATGCCTATTCTCGAAAATTTGTTTCCTCCATATTTTAGTGCACTTTGACCGCTTATTGAAAGCCATTTTATGCATTTTCTGAAATCGCCACCCCATATATTCTGTGCGCAAAGATCTTCGGAATCAATTTCAAAAAACAGAATGAGCGTATCTAATCTCTAACAAAAATGGGCATGTTTTTCGTGGACACACCCTAATTTGCCAGATTTTTTTCAAAGATTCAAACATTCAACCTCTTCTAGCTCAAAAGTTTCAAAGATATGGATATTGCCACTCATCACATTTTAACGGGCAGTTGACAGAGAACAGAATACAAAAAACTGCATACAAATAAAATGTCAAATGACAGAGTTATCGGCAATTATATGTTTTGATGCTAAACGCCACCTAGCGGCAAAACTTAGTACTAAAATGAAAAACAAACTTAGTGGTGCACAACTTCAGATACATGTGAGTATGCATGGAAATTTTCATATATGTAGCACTTCTAATCATGTCGCAACAGCGGCCACAAAAAAAGTGCAAAGAATAATAATAATGGAAAAAAAAAAGGGAAAAAGAAACACAAGAAGAACAGTAGGTTTTCGCGGCTGCGTTGCAGTCCACGAAAACCTAAAAAAAAACATTTTTATTAGCTAAACTTTTCAAAAAGTAGAGCTATTGTCATGACCCTCTTATTAACGTCAACGTTGGTTAAGGTTTTCATTCAGGTCCATTCTCCATAACCATCAAACATATTCACTTCAAACTTGGTATACTAAGTCTTGTTCTCTATCAAAAAAGGTACTCATTTCATAAGGGCAGGTAACTCTAAATAGCTTTTTTTTGTCACACTTTTTGGGGGGTAAGGTCTGGGCTCAATACCTCATGTCACATGTTTTTATGTTAACACTGAAAAATATAATAGTAACAGCTTACATTACCGGTATACCATCCAGCACTCAGAAAAGTTGATCGCGCTGTCTTGGGACATCCCTTGATTTATATTGGATGGCAATCAAATAAACTTGATCAAATGTACATAGTTGTATTAAGCTCACAGACATGCATTCATCAAAGCATTTAAGGCCATACAAATTGTGGAGACATGAAAATATTACTATTTGTAGGAAACTGAACAGATATCATACTTAATAATTATGTATCCAAAGTGCCTAAATGTTAGTATAGTACTTTTTCCAAATTAATACATCAAATTTTGATTTATGCTAATATTGATCAGATACGTCACCCCCCCCCCCCCCCCCCCCCCCCCCCCCCCATTGGCATTTTAAAACATTGCTACACATAGGAATCAGTCCAGTCCTGTCATACTCACGTGAAGACAAGATTGGGTGCAGGGGGTTTTAACCACCTTGAGTTATATCTAATTACCTTCTGCACCAATCACAACAGGTGATCTTTTAAATTGAATCAAGTTAATTACGTCTATGGATACCAGGTTATTGTTTTGATGGAACCTTTTGGTGTTCTACAAAGAGGACTGGGTTCAACTCCCAGGAAACCATATCTTATCCTATGCTCCTAATAAGTCATCATTTATTACTTCTCATTTATCTTTATTTGATCTTTTAGCTCATAAGTGCACATCATGTTCAAGGTGAATTTAATTTCATTCATTCATCTCATGGCTGTCAGGCTGTCTACCATAATTGTTTAATCAAAGTTTATCCCTTGAAAAATGAGACTCCTTATAGTGTGGATACTTTCCTAATATTCTTTACATAGAATTTTTTAAATTATGATCAAGCACAAAGTTTATAACAATTTTGAGAGAAAGCGGCATGGCTTATGAAAATCTCCTCGTTTACACTAGTTGTGATGTTGACACATACAACTGCTTCATGTCATAGTTATTTTTTAAATACACTCATGACTATTTTATTGAGTTCCTGAAGAAGAAAAAATGATTATGAATATTATTTTGGAAACAATCCATTCTACTGGTGCGTTTTATATATAATAAAAAGCACTGAGATAACCCGGTAACTCTATCCAGTACTGGAATAATTCACATGTTCAAATGTCACACACATGAAGAAATGCATAACATTCATTAATGTTAATGCTATAATCATATAATTTATATTTTTAGCTCGACTATTCGAAGAATATGAGAGCTATTGAATCACCCGTGCGTTGCCGTTGACGTTGCAGCTTTAGATAAAAAAATTGCACGCAAGTTACTATCAAGCTTATATCTCAATAACCATTCATGGAATTGACTTGAAAGTTTATGTATATGTTCAGGGGCTTCAGACAATCAAAGTAGATAATTCTTGAATGAATAAAACACAAATTACGGCCCCTTTTTAACTTAGAAAATTTGGTCAAAGGTTTGCATGTAATAGAAAATTTGGTTAAAGTTCTGCATGCAAGCTACTATCCAGCTTATACCTCAATAATCATTCATGGTATTGACTTGAAATTTACAAATATGTTTAGGGACATCAGACAGCCAAGGTAGATAACTCTTGACTGAATTTAATACAAAATACGACCCCTTTTGAACTTAGAACTTTTGGTTTGAATTTTTGCATGCAAGGTACTTTCATGCTTATATCTCAGTACCAAGGCATGGGATTGGTTTGAATTATCTTTAGGGGTATCGTACTATCAAGGTTGATAACTCTTCATGGAATATATTAAAGATTATGTCCCCTTTCTAACTTAGAAATGTTGGTCAAAGGTTTGCATTCAATAGAAAATTTGGTTAAAGTTTTGCATGCAAGCTACTATTCAGCTTATACCTCAAAAATCATTCATGATATTGACTTGAAATTTACTAATATGTTTAGGACATCACACAACCAAGGTAGATAACTCTTGACTGAATTAAACCAATGATATTAAGCAATATGGTTTTATTATGACATAATGTTGTGTTTATTATTATGTATTGATGAATGGTGCACAAATAAAGATAAATATAATACGGTCCCTTTTTAACTTAGAGATTTGAATGCAAGGTACGTTCATGTCTCAGTATCCAGGTATGGGGTTGGTTTGAAACATATCTCTAGGGGTATCAAACTATCAAGGTTGATAACTCCTGATGGAATATATTAAAATTATGTCCCCTTTTAAACTTAGAAAATTGTGCATGCAATAGAAAATGTGGTTTAAGTTTTGCATGCAAGCTACTATCCAATTTATATCTCAGATATTGTTTATGGTATTGTCTTGAAAGTTTATGAGTGTGTTCAGGGACACCTGAAAACCAAGGAGGATAACTCTTTGACTGAATTTAATACAAAGTATGGTCCTTTTCTAACTACCTATAATCGAGTTACCTTCTATAAATAAAGATTTGTCACAATTATTATTTCAAGTTTCGATGGCAATATTATAATGTACCCTTGCAATCTATTTTGGTGTTATGATGTATTTATATACAAAAGGTTCATTTTTTCACATTTTTTTCTGCCAAATATTACACCCTGGTCTAGGCCAGGGCACTGCCGAGTTTTAAATAAATTTACATAGAAACATAATATTATCTATACAGAAAAAAAAAGTAAACAGAACCACGTTGATGTGTTTTGAGATGTTCTAGAAAAGTTTTAATTTCAGCTAGTTTTTCTTTTTAAAGCATGTGCGTATCGTGTCTGGAGTCAGGATTTAATATACGGACATCAATTAACAAATGACACAGGATTATTAGATTAAAATTGCTTGATTTGAATTTCAAAATAATAATGATAGATCAATAATTAGAATTTTTTGCCCAAATATGTAGCGTTATTTATTTTTTAACCATTTGTAACTTTTTTTTTCATTTTAAGATAGCATTCGAAGCAAGTTGCTAGATTTTTATGGTTATCCTTAGAATTAATGAATGTATTCTTGTCTACTTAGAATGTACATATACTGACTTAATGGATCTAGTGTTTCTGAATAAGTCGATCATGCTTCGCCCGCTCTGAGGCTGTGCTCTTAGTTCATTTTAGAATATATCTCCTGACACAATTATTAGATCTACCAACATTCAAAAAAATAAAGATATCGATTAATCGATCGATTGATAGATTAAAACAAAAAAGAAGCAAAGAATAAGGAGAGAGATTCCGCGCGATTGGACACGAAAATACGTGTGATCCCCATGTAGACTAATATAACGTTGTTTGTCACAGGGACCCTGTAGATCTATACAGAATCCCTGCTTGTCAGAACTAAAACTGCATAACCTGAACATAATTTATTCTGGTGCACTAATTACACATTCATGTTACGATATGTGATGGAGACATCGGAAGAATTATAAAAGATTTACATAGACTGATGCATGCATTTTCCCGAATCATGCAGCTATAAACTCATCATACTGCACGGGATCACAGGTAGGTTTATTTGACACTAACTTCAGGCTATACTACATATAAAAGAAAAGGTATCCAACGCAAACTCAGCAATCATGCGAAACAATGAGAAGGATTCATTAGGTATAATATATAGGACCTATATAGACATGTTTTTGTGTCAATAGCCTAAGCACGGGATCAAAAGCAAATTTAAAGATTTCTTTCAATTCACATTTATTTCAGCAATTAATAATTTATCTATTTAAACGTGTTGCAGAAAACAATTTTAATCAGCTTTATCAATTTTGCAGCAAAGCTTTCATCTGTCAAGACAACAACAACAAAATTCACATTTATTTCAGCAATTAAAAATTGTTAACTCCAATTAATACGTGCTTACCTAATCTTGGCGATACTCTTTTTCATTGAAGATACATTTGGTTAGTTAAGAAAGTTGAACAATTCGTCTTGTTTTTGAAAGTTTTTAAGTTCATGAATTCACATACAATTAATTGTTTTTAAGACAGGATATACCAGATGTAGAATCATTTAGTTATTTTATATGTAAGTATAATTCATGATTTATAGAAACACCATAAATGAAGATGAAACAACTAAGCGACCACACCTCTCACTTGACAGGAGTTTGAAATGTAGTGAGAGCGATGTCAGATTTTGGCAGAAGGAACATCTGCGTATCACGCGAGAAGCGCGCATAGTTGTGCTTCTTATCTAATTTGGGTGACTCATATTATGATGTAAGATTTTAATATATGTGCGAGTTAATGGCATAAAAATGCGACGATCTGCTCTAATCTCTACTGAGATCCGCTCCGGTTATATTTTTCGTTCTGGCCTCCGCTGGATCTCTACCCAACCCTTATATAAAAGCTTCGGGAAATTTACACCGATACCCCTAACTCGTTTCGGCCGTTCAAATCGATTGTTTTCGGATGCACACCTAAAAATCCACGCATGTCTAGTAAGAAAACATATTTTTCTTTCCATTTCATTCAATATCATTGCCTTAGCTTACCGATTTTACCAGTTTTACAGCTACAGGCTCACGAAACCTCCAAACTCGCCGTTTAAACCGCCATATTGTTTACATGCGATGGTTATCACGTGACTAATCCGTGATTGGATAACTACAGTTAGGTTCAACTTGCGGGTTATGCGGTACAGAGCGGTGTGTGGTTTTCTCGATCTATAAGTAAATAGAACGTATTTCATATAAACTTTCTTTTGAAAAATCGTTTTATACAGCAAAATTTCTTTGACTTTGCCAGGGCCGACTTATTGGCAAAGAGCATTTACCTTTTGCTGTTGAACAGTCGTAACTGGACGGAGCTGTAGTTTAAACTGTTTCGCCACTAGTCACGTGATCAATATTTACAAAATGTCTGTTTAAAACTATGAGGTGAGCGGTTTGGTGTTTTCCGTCACCGTATTTATGAAATCGGCAAGCTAAGACAATGATGTTGAATGAAATGGAAAGAAAAATATGTCTTCTTACTAGGCATGCGTGGATTTTTAGGTGTGCATCCTAAAACAATCGATTTGAACGGCCGAAACGAGTTAGGGGTATCGGTGTAAATTTCCCGAAGCTTTTATATAAGGGTTGGGTAGAGATCCAGCGGAGGCCAGAACGAAAAATATAACCGGAGCGGATCTCAGTAGAGATTACGATCTGCTCGTGTTCCTGACTTGAATCTTGCTAAAATCCGTTTGTGTTTTGATTTGTTCAAAATTTTACATTCATTAGTCATCATCTACTTAGATTTCAAAAAAATATTTGTAAATAGTGTTTAAAAATGTGTTTTGTATACAGAATCACTGTCCCCAATTGTGTTAACAAAATCACTTATTTCCGTAGTAGGAGCAAGTCAAAACGTACCCATACCAAAACGTACCCACTTATTCAGATCAGAACGTACCCACTTTTTAGGTCAAAATGTACCTAAGTTTGTTTTTTTCATTTTACTATTGATATTTTCATATACTTTTTGTTAGGTTATAATTTATGATTTTTTTATAATCTATTTTTAGCTCACCTGAGCACAACGTGCTCATGGTGAGCTATTGTGATCGCCTTTTGTCCGTCGTCCGTGCGTGCGTGCGTGCGTCCGTCCGTCCGTCGTCAACAATTTGCTTTAAACAACATCTCCTCATGAACCGCTGAAGGGATTTTGACCAAACTTCACAGGAATCATCCTTATGATGCCCTCTATCAAAGTTGTACAAATTATTCAGATTGGTTAAAAAAGTAGGTCACAGGAGCTAAAAATAGATTTTAAAAATGCAAACTTTGAAAATCTTCTTCTGCAAAACTGCAAGGCCTAGAGCTTAGATATTTGGTATGTAGCATCATCTAATGGTTCATTACCAAGATTGTTCAAATCATAGCCCTACGGTGATAAATGCCCCCGCACCAGGGGTCACTTGTTTTACATAGAGTTATATAGGAAAATGTTTAAAAATCTTCTTCTATGAATCCATAAGGCCTAGAGATTAGATATTTGGTATGAAGCATCATCTAATGGTTCATTACCAAGATTGTTCAAATCATACCCTACGGTGATAAATGCCCCCGCACCAGGGGTCACTTGTTTTACATAGAGTTATATAGGAAAAACTTTAAAAATCTTCTTCTATGAATCCATTAGGCCTAGAGCTTAAATATTTGGTATGTAGCATCATCTTATGGTTATTACCAAGATTGTTCAAATCATAGCCAAACGGCCTTAATATTTGGTAGCACATCTTATGGTTCATTACCAAGATTGTCAAATCATAGCCCAGGTGATAAATGCCCCGGCAAGGGGTCACTTGTTTTACATAGAGTTATATAGGAAAATGTTTAAAAATCTTCTTCTATGAATCCATAGGGCCTAGAGATAAGATATTTGGTATGAAGCATCATCTTATGGTTCATTACCAAGATTGTACAAATCATGACCCTATGGTGATAAATGACCCCGCACCATGGTTTTTTAATAGATTATATAGAAAAAACTTTAAAAATCTTCTTCTATGAATCCATTAGGCCTAGAGCTTAGATATTTGGTATGTAGCATCATCTTATGGTTCATTACCAAGATTGTACAAATCATAGCCCTATGGTGATAAATGACCCCGCACCAGGGGTCACTTGTTTTACATAGAGTTAAATAGGAAAATCTTTAAAAATCTTCTTCTATGAATCCATAAGGCCTAGAGCTTAGATATTTGGTATGTAGCATCATCTTATGGTTCATTACCAAGATTGTACAAATCATAGCCCTATGGTGATAAATGACCCCGCACCAGGGGTCACTTGTTTAACATAGAGTTATATAGGAAAATCTTTAAAAATCTTCTTCTATGAATCCATTAGGCCTAGAGCTTAGATATTTGGTATGTAGCATCATCTAATGGTTCATTATCAAGATTTTCAAAATGGTGGCCCTTTGGAGATAAATGACCCCGCACTAAGTCTTCTCCTCTGAAACCATAAGGCCCAGTGCTTATATATTTGGTGTGTAGTATTGTCAGGGCTAAAATGTTTAAGATTGAGTTATATCAGAATTCTTGTCTGTTTAAAAACCTTGTAATCAGTTGTAGCAATGGTACTCAGGTGAGCGATCCAGGGCCATCATGGCCCTCTTGTTTTTATTGTGGTACATCATGAACACATTATTTAAGTCTTTTGTTGAATTCTTATTTTCCCAGCTTCAAGTTCTGGTAGTTTGAATTAATGAAATATTTTTCTTTTGTTATTTTAATGTCATTACCATTAAAACATATATGGAGGAATATTTTTGTGGCATTCATGAAGTAATATAAAAACATATAACTTAAAAGGGACATTTAGTATCAATTCATAAAGTAACTAATTATCACATAGTATAGCATTTTTCATCCTTTTCATAGCAGATATATTTATTTAAATTATACATTATTTATTATATGTATATTTGCATCACCATTTGCAGTGATTCAGATTGGCGTTGGCCATCGGCAATTTGCCGAAAAAAATAATAAATTGCCGATTTTTTTGCAAGAGGTAAGACAGATCTGCTGATAAAATTCTCATTAATGGGACAAAAAGGCCGATCGTTTTGCAGAAATTATGACATCAACGCTGATTAAAAAGTGTTGAGTACGAAAAGTAAATATTACTTGACGTGCAATGCGAGTCGGTTAATTTTAAGCACTTTCATGTCGATTTGTCTGGTTTCCAAACTGTACAATAGCAGAGTAACCTAGCAGTGTAGAATGCAGGGAACCAGACTGAGTCAAAATGGCGTCCAAGAAACGTAAACACGACGAAAATCAAAGACCGTTATTTGCAGTTGGCGTTTCTCGCCCTGAAAAAGTTGCCGAAATAGATTTGATGCAATTGGAGGATGAGTCAGCCGATAATCCAAAATGCCACCGCAAGTTTTAGACAGAATGGCTGTCGAAGTTCAAATGGTTGAGATTTGATAAGGGAGTGAGTCAAAACGTACCCAAACTAAAACGTACCCACTTTTTGAAGTCAAAACATACCCAACCCAATTTTGAGGTCGAAACGTACCCAAGTATTTTTTAGCTCACCTGAGCCAGAGGCTCAAGGTGAGCTATTGTGACCGGTCTTCGTCCGTCGTCCGTCCGTCGTCCGTCCGTCCGTCGTCCGTCCGTCGTCCGTCCGTCCGTCGTCCGTCAACATTTTGCTTCAAACGACATCTCCTCCTTAACCGCTTGGTCAATTTTGATAAAACTTTACAGGGATGTTCCTTGGGTGGTCCCCTTTCAAAGTTGTTCAAAGAATTGAATTCCATTTGGAATTCTGGTTGCCATGGCAACGGAAAGAAAAAACTTAAAATGTCTTCTTCTCCAAAACAACCAACTGAATTTCAAAATGTTTTGGCACAGATGTTCCTTTGGTAAGTGTCTACCAAGATTGTTCAAATTATTTGGATCCGTAAAAAAACATGGCCGCCAGGGGCGGGGCTTATTTGTCTTATATGTATATAGAGAAACCTTTAAACAACATCTCCTCTGAAACCACTGGACAGAATTTGATTAAAATTGGCAGGGATGATCCTTGGGTCAACCTTCACAAAAGTTGCTAAAATAAACTTGATCCATGTAGAACTCTGGTTGCCATGGCAACAAAAAGGGAAAAAAAATGAAAACTTTAAAAATCATCTTCTTCAAAACTACTGGCCAGATTTTAAAATAAATTGGTACAGATGTTCCTTGGGTCAACCTCTACCAAAGTTGCTAAAATTATTCCGATCTGTAAAAAAACATGGCCGCCAGGGGCGGGGCTTATTTGCCTTATATGTATATAGAGAAACCTTTAAACAACATCTCCTCTGAAACCACTGGACAGAATTTGATTCAAATTGGCAGGGATGATCCTTGGGTCAACCTTCACAAAAGTTGCTAAAATAAACTTGATCCATGTAGAACTCTGGTTGCCATGGCAACAAAAAAACAAGAAAAAAAGAAAACTTTAAAAGTCATCTTCTTCAAAACTACTGGCCAGATTTTAAAATAAATTGGTACAGATATTCCTTGGGCCAACCTCTACCAAAGTTGCTAAAATTATTCTGATCCGTAAAAAAACATGGCCGCCAGGGGCGGGGCTTATTTGCCTTATATGTACATAGAGAAACCTTTAAACAACATCTCCTCTGAAACCACTGGACAGATTTAGATTAAACTTGGCAGGGATGATCCTTGGGTCAACCTTCACAAAAGCTGCTAAAATAAACTTGATCCATGTAGAACTCTGGTTGCCATGGCAACAAAAAGAAAAAAAATATGAAAACTTTAAAAATCATCTTCTTCAAAACTGCTGGCCAGATTTTAAAATAAATTGGTACAGATGTTCCTTGGGTCAACCTATTTATCTCAGGTGAGCGATTTAGGGCCATCATGGGCCTCTTGTTTTTTTTTTCGTTTCACTATTGATATTTTTATACAATATTTTAGTCAGGTTATAATTTATGATTTTGTTTGAAAATGTATTATTATTTTTACATGAACTACATTCTTTTTTTAAAGTCCTTTGTTGATGTTTGCTTATTTATGATATATTAGGTCCTGGATATATCAAAATACTAATATCAATATTCTCAAAAAAATTATTATTGATACTTTAAATTTTTTAATAAAATATTTTTGATTATGTATAAAACTAAATGTGAATTTTATTCAACCTTTTCTATTTAAAAAATGAAATACATTAATTATGACCATTACATTAAAACATATTAATTGTACTTTTAAAACAAAATACACTCATAAAAATAATTTAACTCGAGTACGTTTTGACCTATTAGTTGGGTACATTTTGACCAACAGGTGAGACACTCACCCCTGCCAGGAACAGACTCACCCCAGAACATAAAGATATGTTATTGAGAATAAGAATTCATTCTGCATATTATGATATGAACAATGAATTTCCTTATGAGAGGGCATTTCAAGTGTGGAAATCTCTTGTTAAAAGGAAGATGTTTGCCTAGATTTGAATGTTCATGAAATTGTTTCAATAAATGCTTGAAACCTTCTATTAGAGTTTTTGTGTTTTTTAATGTAATGGCCTAAGATTTTTCTTGGTTTAGGACAAAATGGCCTATGAAAATTTCAACTTTTAGGACAGTTGTCTTAAAAAAATGATTGGCAATCTGAATCACTGCATTTGACAATTTAAGCATGAAATAGTTAGATCTTAACTACTATAAGTTATTGATATTACATAAACTGCTACATGTAAATCTTGGACAAGTTTTGAAAATATATTTACGAAAAAAGGGTGCATTTTGATAAATTATTTTGTACAATTCTACTTAAAAATTAAAAAATGAACATTACATTTAAACATATTAATTGTATTTTAAAAACAAAAAAGTGTCATAAAAATAATTAAAACTTGGGTATGTTTTGACCAATAGGTAGGTACGCTTTGACTTGGGTACGTTTTAACTATAACTCCCTGTAGTCCTTTACTAAAAGAATTTGCATATGCATTTTTCCACATTTCTTGATTAATTTATTATTATGATGTGAGAAGACAGGTCTTTAAAAGACCTGTACTGGAAATTTTTAACATGTCGCCAACATTTTCGCCACTTGAGAAAAAAAGTTTTTTTTGGCATTTTGGGGAAAGGTGGCGGGTCCTTTCAGGAGGGTGAAATATGTTGATCAGGGGAAAATTTACTAATGAAGAAATCATTAAGAAAACCCACTAATTATGCTGTTACTGAAACAAACTTGTTTATTTTTATTTCCTTTTATAATTAAGGAAATAATAATATAATTAACAATAATATGTTGCTATTGCTTCCCTTACGTGACATTTTTTTTTTAAATGAAAGTTTTTTTTGTGAGGGGAATTTTTAGAATGAATTGGGAAAAAAAGTATATTTTTTGTAAGGGGAATGGGGCCGAATATCAGCCCCAAAATCAGCATTAAAAAAGGCCTGGAAGAGCAAAATCCAGTATTGGGATCTACAACGTACCAAATTCAGATTTTTTTTATATGTTGAAGCATATCATATGCTATGTGTTGATTTATATGCAAATGCCTCCATGAATCAGTTAATTATGCTTATCCCTCTCTAAGGTTACGTGGAATGTTAATATTTAAAGCAGAATTCCCCTCTTTATGGCTCATCTATATTCTTATATAAATTGGAATGCATCCAGTGCAAAAACGATGTAACATTTTTATATATAATGTGACTATGACAATGGCGCATGCTTTTCCAGATCACTGTGTATATGCTGTAAAAAAGTCAATAGTGTCGTAAATAGGCAATGCCGTTATATGTTTAATTGTCATAATGTTACAAGGCACATTATTCTTCAATTTTCATTCTTATTTTGTGTTGTGTACTGAAATGCGAAAAACAAAGATGATCTGTCTGACAGATCACCAACATTTATACTGTAGATTACCTTTTTACCCATAATCACTCATGTTATCCCCTGCTACAAACAAGCTCACTTGTGTGATTTGTGTCATTGTGCCACCTGGGTTCCGTACTGATTGGCTAATTGCATGCCATAATTGCCGACACATGAAAGCAACGTATGTCAACCTGGTAGGTGTGAAAAAATGACCAACACTTTGTTTGAGTGCATCATTAATGAACTGTTTTATTGGCCCTGGTAACTTCCCAAATGATTCCCTCAAGTGCATCTTTCGTTCCATCCAAACTTTGTTCCATCGCATCTTTTTAATAGGGGTGCGTACCGGTACATGGTATGTATTGAAGACTGGTATCCGACATTTGATTGCTATATCGGATCAAATATTTGTGTATCAAAGAATATCGATACAAAGCTGAAATTGATGTTTTTCATTTTCTGAAAAGCATTTTGAAAATAGCATGTTTTTCCCCCACTTTTATCTGAAAATTCTCCCTCTGCTAAAATCATGATTTTACACAAATAAAAATGAATTGATTGTGCATCTGATAAATTTAATGAATACCCTATTATACACTGGCATATTAGGCACACTTTTTTCCCCCAGATATTTCAGGTTTATAGCGTCACGCCGTGGGTGCGCCTTATACGATCATCAGTTCATGTGTTTCTTTTCTCTATCACCGAGAAGTGAAATTTACCAGTATAGGGTCGCCAAAAATGGATATACTGAGTGAAAGCCAGTTCATACAATAATATGCTGTAAAGTCCATATGAAACATAATAAACAATACCAGGTTATTGCTTTTCTTCTTTTTAGTTATCTTACTTGTATTTTTTATGATGAAATGATCGTGAGAAAGTGAATAACATGATTGATTTTTTGATACAAATAACACAAGTTTATTTTATTGGACCTCATGATTTTAATACAGGAGAAATTTGATTGTTGGCAATTGTTATTTAATGTCTGTTAGTTTTGAGAATACTGACATGTGACATTGGTCCGCAGTTGGTTACTTAGAATGCTGGGACACGGCAGAGTAATGTCATGTTATGAGAATATGTCACTATTACCCTTCCTCTCTATATAGTAAGATTCTACTGGTAACTTTATGATTAGTTAACAAAATGGCTCCCTGTGTGATTAACCACTGTAACATACAGATAGTTTTCAGTCTGTCAAAATGTATGATAGCACAAATTTCAAAACAATATTATGCTTTATATGATGCAATAAGTGAGTTTTTTTTTTCTTCAAATAAGTTGCCCTGAGAATCAAGGTGCATCTTATACATTGCTGTGCCTGATCTGCCAGTGTATATGGTAGTAACACAATGTACTCAATCATTTGGTATACAAATCCTCCTATGCTAGTACGGTCCTGTAAAACAAAATTTTATGAAGCCTTGTAAAACTAAAAGAATGAGTAGAAAAGGCATGCTTAATATGACATGGTTTACAAGTTATTCAGTTACAAATGTATTAATAAATCTGCTCTTTATTGTAGGGAAAACCATATATGGTACTGTAATATTTAAAACATGTTTTGAACAAAATTCATTTCCTTTTCAGTCTTTGTGCAGGAATTGACATTCTTAAGTGGATGTTTCAACTAGACATCTGTTTAGTGTAAATCCTGGTTAGAGGTGTGCTGATCACATGATCGGGGAAGATGGGAGATGTGACTGAGGACAAGCCAGATTCCCCTCCATTACCAAAAGGGTCATACAATTTTAATTTTGATGACCTTGACCCAAACTTTGACCCTTTTAAATCTAAAAGGGGTCTTGATAACTCCCCGGAAAGAAATGACAAGGAAAATCCATTTCAGACCAACTCAAAATTGTCTTCCTCCCCACCCTTGCCAACACACAAACCCAGGAATAATGTTGAAGAAGAAAACCCATTTCAGTCAAGATCTAATCTTGGGCATTCACCACCAAGAGATTCCTCAGTGCCAGATTCTTGTGACAATGATGTGAATAGTGTTCAAGATGAGAGTGAAGACTCATTTAAAACTGCAACAGAATCTCCAGTGAAAAACACAAAAGGCCTCAAGAAAAAAACAAAGAGTAAACCTTCGCCTACCTCCAGTCCGGAGGTGCCTGAAGACGGAGACATTCAGAGTGCAGCAGAACAAGATGGTGGCGCTGATCCTGAGAAGGAGATCAAGAAACCACCAGCGTAAGTAAAATATCCTTTGATCCATAGGCCATGATAGTTCACACTGGCTCAGGTGAAAAGGACATGTATTTATGTTAATTTGTGAACAAGATTTTTTGATAAAGCAGGGCATTCCAATGATATAACATGATTATATTTCTTATAATTAACAATGTGCTAACCCATGCTGTTTCTCAACAATATTGGATGAAATATCATTAAATTGAAAGGGAAAAAAAACACAAAAAAACACAATAGAACAAATTTAGTCTAATTTGTTAAAAACATAAATGATTTTCAGGTTTAAAATAAGAGGAATACAAGAAATTGAACATATGATGTTTATCTTGACATTGTATGTTGAACAATTTATTAACACAGTAATCTTATGTGTGTTTAATAGCAGCAGTTCATGTGTTGAGGAGGATAAATTAGGACAGGCCATTTTCTAGTTGTTGTTTTTTTTCTTTTTTTTGTGGGGTGGGGGGGGGGGGGGGGAATATATTTTTTGGCTATAATTGTGGTGATTTCTCAAAAATACTTTAATTGGAGACAAAAAAGTCCTGGAATGAACTGTCAAATTTAGGAATTATTCTTGATTTACAAAATGTTTGATCTGAGGACAGTCTTGAGTTTGTGTAATATGAACCCCATTGTTTCTAATAACATTTATGTTTTGTAAACTATTATTCAGCAAGTCTTCAATCTGTATGTATGGGCACTCATGTGGTATATAATTGCTTTCTTTCTGGAAAAAGTAAGGTCCTTATTTGTCTTAAAATGAATTTTCTGTTGGGCTTCATATGGAAGGAAGTATTGCAATGTTTTTTGTTTTTTATTGATGATTTTTAGCTCACCTGAGCACTTGTGCTCGGGTGAGCTTTTGTGATCGCCTTTTGTCCGTCGTGCGTCGTCAGTCGTCCGTCGTCCGTCGTCAACAATTGCTTGTGAACACTCTAGAGGCCACAAATTTGGCCCAATCTTCATCAAACTTAATCAGGATGTTTGTCTACATGATATCTCGGATGAGTTCGAATTTGGGTCATGTGGGGTCAAAAAGTAGGTCACTAGGTCAAATCCTTGAAAAACCTTGTGAACACTCTACAGGCCACAAATTTGGCCCAATGTTCACGAAACTTGGTCATGATGTTTGTCTACATGATATCTCGGATGAGTTCGAAATTGGGTCATGTGGGGTCAAAAACTAGGTCACTAGGTCAAATCTTAGAAAAACCTTGTGAACACTCTAGAGGCCACATTTGGCCAATTTCACAAACTTTCAGGATGTTTGTCTACATGATATCTCGGATGAGTTTGAAATTGGGTCACATGGGGTCAGAAACTAGGTCACCAGGTTAAATCTAAGAAAAACCTTGTGAACTCTCTAGAGGCCACAGTTTTAGCCCAATCTTCAATAGATTTGGTCAGGATGTTTGTCTAATTGATATATTGGATGAGTTTGAAAATGAGTCACATGAGGTCAAAAACTAGGTCACCAGGTAAATCTAAGAAAAACCTTGTGAACCTCTAGAGGCCACATTTTGCCCATCTTCAAATTAATATGAATGATGACTGCATGAATTCCCAGTTGAGTGCAAATTCAGGTAGGATCAATATGTAGGTCACTTAGTCAAATGTTAGAAAAACACTTTTAGATGCCAGATTTTTTGTCATTATGCCTAACACAGCCATCTTACTCAGGTGAGCGACACAGGGCCATCTTGGCCCTCTTGTTTCAAGATAGAAACAGTTTTTTGAAATATTTGATTTTGAGGGTGAAAATAGACAGTTTTGTTCATCATGGAAAACTATGACCACAGTTTTTCCAAACATAGGACTTTTCTGTAATGTAATTTTATAATTTATGATTAATGATTTATGTGTGTTAATCAGGAAGAAGACAAGTCC
>CM037785.1:50758196-50787069 GCA_021229015.1 Solen grandis | reverse complement strand
AAATATCTCAAAAACAGTTATATTCTATCGAGACACTATGCGTATAATTTGTAGTGCTTAGAAAGACCTTTCAGATGATATTTAGTTTTTGATGATCGGGGTTGAATCGGTTGAGTTATGGCGGAAAAACGAAAGTTTGGTAACCCTAAGTATGTTTAACAGTTTATATCTCGAAAACCTTTGATTATCGAAAATATGATGATAAATATTATTTATAGAGCAATGTTTTGCCGTTCTATTGATGCTTAAAGTTAAATGATTGGCCTAAGATTTACGGAGTAATGGGGAAAAAACGAAATTCGTGCATATAGCTTTGGTGATTTTTGCAATTTTCTCGATGTTTAAGATCTTGTATCTCAAGAAATTTTGAAAATTTCCCAATACATATAGCATGTGAAATGTAGAGAATTTTCAAATGATTATTTTGGTACCTAAAGTTTTGAAATTGATCAAAGTATAAGGAAGTTACATCAAAAATAAGAATTTAAATATGTAAAATTTCAGCAATTTTGCTGTTATGGCAAGTTTAACAGCTTATATAGTGAAACTCAATTGAAATAAGTTCGCACTTTAAGCGAGTGAGATGTAGAGAATTTTAAGACGATTATTTTGGTACCTAGAGTTTTGAAATTTGTTAAAGTATCAGGAAGTTACATCAAAAATACGATTTTAAACCCAATTGTAAGAATTTTCAGAAAATATCCTACTTTCGCTTTCACCATAATTGAACGGAAAATATAAGTTTACAGATATGTATTAGTCATATGAATTGCAAAATTAACTTTTTACTAATATCATATTGATATTACTAGTTAAACAAGTGTTGACTATAATTTAATGGTGTGTCAATTCTATTCTTTATCAATATAGTAAAGTACAGTACAGTACAGAGAGCAACCCAGCACCAAAGCAAGAAACAAAATGGTCGGCCTCGTGGAAACAGGCGTGTGCAGATTTAAGCTTTTCAAAATACGATGTTCTACCAATAATCAAACGGATTTACTTGGCATAAACCTTAATTATAACTTGTAAAAGTGAATCAAGCTGGAAATGACATCTAAACCACACTGAATATCTAAATACAGACATTACACAAATGGATTACATGGCATGTTTACATCTAGTCCCATCAATGAGCCGCTCAGCGCGACATGCTATTTTTTGTATTGGGTGTCACGCCTCTGCGTCTCATGTCGTAACCACCTAAAACTGAGTGGAAACCAGAATCGGCGATTTGATATATTTTTCGTCAATTACACCTGATATGCATATCATCGTGTCGCAGACAGACTTATTTGAAGCTTACAACTGTTTAGTATCCAAAAAACATTCAATAATCACGTATTTTTAAAAGAAATCTAACCTTTCAAATAGTAAACAAAAACCGATTAAGCCACGCCTCCTGCTTGCTGTTAACCGCTTACGCATGCGCACTTCAAACGGTGTAGGTATAGAAGATTACCTGTGTGTCACCAGCGCTGGAGAAAGTGTACCAGCCCTGTGTTCAATAGGCGAAGCGCTACATTTAAGCGCTTCTGTATCGAAAATTGTTTTAAACGAACACTTGGTTTTTGACTACCGATATCCAAAACAACGGAGGCAAATTGAATTTTAGCAATTTTACGAAACTTTCGAAAGATTTTGTAGATGATTACATTACCAGAAAAATACTTTATAATTTAGAGTTCATGAAGCGACATCTAGCGAAACCTAGCGCTTCGCCTATTGAACACAGTGCAGCTATCGAATTTAAAAACTTGAGCCATTTCGAAGGTTTTCCTCCAGATTAATACTTTATAATAATAAACTTGACATTCAAGTTTTTTTAATTAATCTTTTTGTAAGATAACCACTTTTTTTACATTCACCTATCAAGTAATATAGATCTATTCTTTCTTTTTTCATAAAAAGACATATTTTTCTATTTAAAAATAAATGAAATAAAATAAAAATTATAGTTTCTTATCTCTCTCTCTCTCTTCCCCTCCTTCTCTTTTATCCCCCCCCCCCCTCTCTCTCTCTAGCTCTTTCTGTCACCCCCACTTCTCTCTCTCTCTCTCTCTCTCTCTCTCTCTCTCATTCATTTGTTCTGGCCAGTCAGCGGATGAAGTAAAAAGGATCGATTAAATAAAGGTATGCATTTTTTTTTTATTATTTGATTTATAGAATGATACAAATGACAACATCTTTTTTTACACCTTTTTACGACTATCGTTTTAAAATGGCTTTTTATTTGCTTTCATTTTTGTACATATTTTGTTTCCCTAGTAGAACAAAGATCTCTCTCTCTCCCCTACCCTCTCTAAAAGTAAAAAACTCTGAAACAAGCCCGAAAATACCACCTTCCTTTAAAACCTACACTGCTGGATAGAGGGTCCGTCCCACCTATACATTTTTTATGCCTAGCAATTACGACCCCCCCCCCCCACACACACACAAAATGTTGTAGCATATATACTTATCAATCATTTATGAACAGTCACGTTACATGTGCAATGTAAATACACAGGAACATGAAAAACAAAGAGAAACAAACATTCTCCCTGTTTTCTCTCGCATGCAAAAGGTAAACAAAGTTCAACATTGCATTAATATTTATATACAGAAAGAAAGATTTCCGTCCAATAGAAAGTAGTTCTCATAGTAATAAGTGTAGACAAGGTTAGATAATATAGTTAATGTATTTATAAGTTTCTGTGTGTGATGTATTATTTGTTTACAGTGCACGTGAATCTTGTGTTCGTCATTAAGTCACGTGTTTTCTACTCGCCAGCCTCGTTTTGTATTCGTCTAACATGTGACCTGTTTATTATGAATATTTATAAAACCTTCTGGAGGTATTTTACCGTATTAGGAAATATCTGAATTTTGAGAGTGAGACAGAGTTCGTGCTGCACAAGCTTTTAATTTAAATTTCGCTGTCTTCCGCCTCCCTAAATTTCACGGGACTCTCTCTCTGGTCGCCGAACCGTATGGTTCTGGTTCTTCTACTTCAGTCAACTTCTTTCAACTTTGTCAATGTTGAATGGCATCATTTTCTTGTTGAGTAGAAAGATATTTCGACTGTTTCAACTTTTATATTACGTGAAACTATTATTTGGAACTTATTTCTTGATTTGGTAAAGACAAAGCAGAATCCACGTATTGTTTCTTATTGTAACCCCGGCTACATAAGTATAATCGTCTCGTTGATTAAAAAAAAAAAACACTTGTCACACAAACGTTTTGGATGACTTGTTAAACACATAAATTTCAGTCACTAACTTTTAACCACGGTGCGGGTGCGTTGGTCAAGCTTTTTTGAAAGGGTGGTCATTTTCTTAGTGAAAGAATTCATGGATTTCACAACTGGGATCCCCTTGAATTTCTTGTATGATTTATGAAATCGCCCGGGAATCTCATTAGTCAAGTTTTCAGGGCGCAAAATCCTGAGAAAAAGTTCCAAATCTTCTTGTCTGTTTTGTTGGGATCTTGAAGAAACTCTTCCCTCCTCCGACTGCACAATGGCCGGCAGATCTCGGCAACGGGCTTTAGCCATAATGTACACTACAAACGGTCTCTCATGAAAAGTCGGACTGACGAAGATCTACGAGTACTGTCCAAGACAAAGAATTGTATATGGGAGTTTGTACTCGAGAAATTGTTTATTACAGGAATGAAACGGGATTGTATTCCAAAGAACTATGTTAATCCACGTGTAAGGAAGGATTGTAGTTTGTGCCTGTGTGATTGCTGTACGTTTTGTACCGCTTGTGTTGAGAAATGTAGTTGTAAGGGAAATCGAGATCCTCTACAAGTATTTCCCGCGCTGTGCGTAGGGAGGAATGTGTTATCAATCGTTGTCGCATAGGACATACTCGTTTGACTCACTCCTATCTTTTAAATCGAGAAGAACAACCTGTATGCATTCCTTGCCAGGAACCGTATACTATCAAACATATTTTAGTCGACTGTATTGATTTAAATCTAATTAGAACTAATTATTTTAATGTGACATCTATGTTAGACCTTTTTAATACTGTTTCTGTTGATACTTTGATCGCTTTTATTAAAGACGTTGGTATATATAACAAGCTTTGATTTTACTTACGTGATATATTAAACGTGTTTACTCTCCTGCTGTGCGGGATTTACTCGTGTATAGTTTTGTGACTTATCGTAATTTTAAACGTTATTAGACACTGTATGACGTCTTTCGACTGTTGAGGTGTCTCTAATTCAATATTCTATTCTATTCTACAAGTATTCTTTCAATAATGCTGGGTAAACGTTCATATTCAAGCATTATTTAATTAGGTTGGGGTCACTACATTAGAGAATTTAGATTCTTCTTTTTTGGGGGGGGGGGGGTGCGCTAAAGTATATCAACATACGTCGTTCAGATCTCGAATTTCCTATAAAATAGTCTCTTCCATTGGTTGTAATTTTGAAGGTATTAATTTTTTTTTTAATCAACATGTTTATGATTAAAACCATGTGTATGAAAAGATAGTAAAACATTGTTAAAATGTAAAATACATTGATTAAAAAATTAAAGTGTATAGAGACAGTGTATCGAATTAAGAAACCATATGAGAACTTTAAAAGATCGTAAAATTACTATCGGTTTGGCCACAGAAATGAAGAGTATAAAAATATGTTTGCATGTGTATCTATACCATTATTTGATGATATAAGTAATCAAACTTCTGTTCAATCCAATATTTCTGTCTGACCCGTTATTAAAAGCATTTATAAGTCAAACGCACTTCTTCCGTTTGTGTGCCCCTATAGCAATGAGGTCTTATCTGAAGAGAGATATTTTACCTCTTCACCGTCGTAGCTCATTTGAATATGAGATCAGTAGGTCAAGTCGGTCAACTGCACATGTTGCAATAAAATGTTTAATAAAAACATTTTTATTCAATATGAGGATTAAAACCCAGTTGGAATGGATACATTATTGTTCAAGGATCAAGGCAATATAGGTATGTTGAGTTGTCATTCACTTTTTATACAGATATTTCAATGCCTAATTTTAAAATTAGGCTTTGGTTAGAGAAAGAAGGAAACTTTTCCGCACATAAAATGTCGTTCCGACTGTGTACCCGTAGGGGATATCGCCAAATCGAAAGTAGAAAGATATCACAAATTACGGGTACACAAATGTGGACTAGTTTACATCGAGACTGAGTGCAAATGTGACATGGAGGTTTAGATAAATTCCTGGTGTAATACATTAATTTGTCTAGTTGATAAGTCAAATAAGTCAGTCAACTGTCAAAATTTATGTGATTTGTCAGAGAATGCTGCAAATCATCAAGAGCCAAGACAAATACAAAGATAAGTAAAATTAGTAATGCCTTGGCATTACATTATTGTCTTTTTAAAAACCTTTTTAAAAACCTGAATGCACTCTTTTCTTATATGCCTGTGGTAAAATTCTTTTTTTCATCTTGTAGGTTTTGATTTTGAACATATTGTCATAATGCGACAACCATCAAATTACAGGTCATCTTTAATTAACAAATATCCATTTATACTGCTAGTTCATTGGTGTTAAAATTTACATGAACTAAGTATACTCTAAAATGTAACGAAACAGTCAAATCTGTATTGAAATACAGCTCCGTTAAGATTATGTAATAGCAAAGGATTTCAATCATATAAACACGATGACCCAAATTACAGACGTTGAGACAAAAAAATACACATTTTTGCTCTGGGAAGTAAATCTATTGTTTTATTTTCTTTATTTACTGGTTACCTTTCGCATTTGACATGAATTTGATCATTCCGGGGCCAATTAATTTTCATTTTTTTAATGACTCCTATTTAAATTTTTCCCTTCAAATTTTACGGTTGTCTCTTGGACATTTTTTTTTAAATATTAATGCTGTAATCAGTGCTATCACTCTTTTAGTAAAATTAATGCATAATTATTATCAACACAAACATTGGCGCATCACGATCAAGAATTAGTGATGCATGGATGCTGTGATAAAATTCAACACGCCCTTGGCTGATCTGTCAATCTGTGACAGGTGATTTGGAGAATATATACACACGCGTGTGTATATCAGTGCATGTAAACATGGGTCCCAGTAGGGATTATGATATGTCGACAAAATCAAAGCATGTTGCACATCAACAGGCTAGTCACAAGCGCATGGGGAAAACCCTGGACTATTAACCATTATGAAGTTGAACTGATTAAACGGTGCAGACAAATCATTAACCATGATAATTTGAGTTTCAATGTATCAAATATGCATGCGTCCGACGAGACGCACATAATTTTAATTTTTAAAGTGTGCGTCCTCGAGAGAGATCTGAATTACATATAACTTAGTGTTTTGTATTATTAACGTACACATGTACTTGAATTACTGATTTTCATTATGGCAAAAATATGTATGTCTAATATTGCAAAAGAAATTAAAAAAAAAGAAACAACAAAAAACAATTAGGTGTAAAAATACAAAAGGAAAAAATACCGACTTGGACTCAAACCTACAATTTATATATTGTCGGCTATTGCTGGAAATTCCAGCCAGTTATGGTTCAAAATATCTTTGCATGAATTGCGAATTTGTCTCGTGCATATTATCTGTTTTCATTACAGTTTATTAAATACATTATCTCCAGTATCTATTTTCAATACATTTTTAGCTCACCTGAGCACAACGTGCTCATGGTGAGCTTTTGTGATCGCCTTTTGTCCGTCGTCCGTCTGTCCGTCCGTGCGTGCGTCTTGCATCAACTTTTCCTTTAAACAACTTCTCCTCCTAAACCACTGGATGGATTTTGACCAAACTTCACAGGAATCATCCTTATCATGACCTCTATCAAAGTTGTTCAAAATATTTTGATTGGGTGAATAAGTAGGTCACAGGAGCTAAAAATAGTTTTTTAAAATGCAATCTTAGAAAATCTTCTCCTGCAAAACTGTAAGGCCTAGAGCTTTAATAATTGGCATGTAGAATTGTCTTATGAACATCTACAAAAGTTGTTCAGATCATCACCTTGGGGTCAAAATTGGCCCCGCCCCAGGGGTCATTTTATTTTTCATAGGTTTATATAGTGAAAAACTTTAAAAATCTTCTTCTTTGAAACAATAAGGTCTAGAGCTAAGATATTTGGCATGTAGCATTGTCTAGTGGTTTATTACCAAGATTGTTCAAATCATAGCCCGATGGTGATAAATGACCCTGCACCAGGGGTTACTTGTTTTACATAGAGTTATATAGGAAAATCTTAAAAATCTTCTTTTATGAATCCATAAGGCCTAGAGCTTAGATAATTAGCTCACCTGACCACAAAGTGCTCATGGTGAGCTTTTATGATTGCCTTTTGTCTGGCGTCTGTCGTCCGTCCATCTGTCCGTGCGTGCATGCGTCTTGCGTCAACTTTTTCCGTTAAACAACATCTCCTCCTAATCCGCTGAAGGGATTTTGACAAAATTTCACAGGAATCATCCTTATGATGTCCTCTACCAAAATTGTACAAATTATTATGATAGGTTGAAAAAGTAGGTCACAGGAGCTAAAAATAGGTTTTAAAATGCAATCTTAGAAAATCTTCTCCTGCAAAACTGTAAGGCCTACAGCATGTTGAATTGTCTAACAACCTTTACAAAAATTGTTCAAAAATCTTCTCATCAGAAACCACATGGCCTGGTGTTAAGATATTTGGTATGTAGTATTGTCTGGTGGATCTCTACTTAAGTTGTTCAAATCATGGCCCTTGGGTGAAAATTGGCCCTGCCCTAGGGGTCACTTGATTTTACATAGGAAAAATTGAAAATCATCTCCTGAAATACTGCAAGGCTTAGAGCTTGGATATTTGGTATGTAGAATTGTCTTGTGAACTACTACAGTCATGCATTTCAATAAAAAAAAAAAGGAAATTGAATGAGAGAAACACTCACTTAAAATGATGACTAGCTAGATTACAATGACTTGATATAAATTATTTCTCAAAAATAATATAAAATGTAGGATTTTTTAGTCCCCTACCGGTGTTTACACCAGAGGGGACTATAGGTTTGCCCTCCATCTGTCCGTCCGTCCGTCTGTCCGTCTGTCAGTCCGTCCGTCCGTCCGTCCGTCCGTCCGTCTGTCCGCTCAAATCTGGATCCCACGATAACTTAATAACTAAGCAAGCTAACTTGATGAAACTTGGTATATGACTAGATGGCAATGTGTAGATTATGCACGTCATTTTATTTTTGTTCTTCGACTAAAATTGTGGTTGCTATGGTAACGGAAATAGTGAAAATATGGCAAAAATGGGATCCCGCGATAACTAAGCAAGCTAACTTGATGAAACTTGGTATATGACTAGATGGCAATGTGTAGATTATGCACGTCATTTTATTTTTGTTCTTCGACTAAAATTGTGGTTGCTATGGTAAGGAAATAGTGAAAATATGGCAAAAAATGGGCCCAAAATATATGACTAGATGGCAATGTGTAGATTATGCACTTCATTTTATTTTTGTTCTTCGACTAAAATTGTGGTTGCTATGGTAACGGAAATAGTGAAAATATGGCAAAAAATGGGTTCCCGCGATAACTAAGCAAGCAAACTTGATGAAACTTGGTATATGACTAGATGGCAATGTGTAGATTATGCACTTCATTTTATTTTTGTTCTTCGACTAAAATTGTGGTTGCTATGGTAACGGAAATAGTGAAAATATGGCAAAAAATGGGATTGATTACCATATTGAGTCAAGGTGGAGCCGGTAGGGGACTTTATGTGTTGCATACAACACCAGTTACTTGTTTTTTCAAACTATGCAAAAACTTCTTTGGTTAAGCCAAAAAAAGAAGAAAAAAAGTTCCATTTCTGGTCTCCAGCAAATAAAAAAGAGGATTGGTAGGTCAGAATTTTATTTTTTTTATTTTTTTTTTAACTTGAAACGAAAGGTAAAAAAAACTTTAGGTTCAATCATTGAAAAAAGAGGGTCGGTCGGGAGAAGAGAAATGGAACTTTAGTTTTTGCCTTATTACTGAAAGTAACAGCCAGTAGATAATCTGTTTAAATCAGCCTGTTACTTAGGAATTGGTCTTTACCGCGTCACTTTGTTATCATTACGTCCACTGACATGTGTGTTTATGTAATTCCTCCTGTTCTTAACAATGAGTCTAACAAACTGCCTTAAAAACAAAAGGCTTTAGTGCAGAAATGTGAGTTTTACTTTGAGGCCTCTGACGAATGTAAAGATTTTGGTTGTGACATTTGTAACCTTTCCATACTACCACAGCGTCATTCTAGACAGCATGGATTAATGAGGCTATGAACAAGGTCAGCCTTCTATATTTAGAAAGTGTCTATGTATTTTTCAAAACTCTGGTTCAAGGTTATTTCCGTCTGTATCACATGGTTGTTTTTGTTCTGTCCTTAAAATTAATTAATCTGTGATTTATCTATCTGATTAGGTTTTCTGACATTTATATTATACAACATGTTTTTGCTGTTTTTTCATATGTTAGGTTACCATTGATTTTCGGGTGCTCAGTCTCAGATAACATGCTGTGGATATCATTCACAGGCGCAGCTGCAAAATCTTTTTACAACAACAAAAATATTAAGAAAAAAACATGACGACGAAGAACTGACAATATGACAGACACTACCGACAGACACGGTCATTCACCCTGACGATGAACCACAAGCTTCCTGTGCTGTTTATGTACTTGTAACAAGCAACATGTGTCTTAACATTATAATTAAAGTACTGATGAAGCCAGATGATTGTTTTAGTTTCAAGTTTTTGCCATAGGTTTTATTGCTTGCACTGTGAGGTCACATCCTCTGATGGAGACTTTGTCAACCTCTCGAAGGGCTTTCTCAAAAAGTAATTAATGGACTCTCATCTGCTCTTGCCCATTAGATTAATATCTGATTAATATCTGATGATGAAATTTTGCGGTTCATCTGGATAGTTTTGTTTGGACCATAATTATGAAAAAATGATCTCTGCCAAATAAAGACGTTACATAATTGCTTACTTACCTGTTTATGACTTTCTGTTGTTTTTGTTGATGTTAACAACATTCTTTTGAATTAGTTGTTTGTAATTGGGACTAGCTGGTGTGAAAATGTTTTAGATAGGCATGTGTTTGTTTTTCAATGTTGATATAGAATTCAGCATAGTTTCCTGTGAAAATAATAATATGCAAGACCCTATGCTAAACTTTTTACATCCGTTATGATCAATAATTACATATTGATTCTTATAATTATTCACTTCCATACTTATGGTGTGTAGATAAAGTTTCTGAAATTTCATTATTTTGCACTGAGCTTTTTTTATACCCCGAAACAAAGTTTGGGAGGGTATATAGGAGTCACCCGGTGGTCGGTCGGTCGGTCGGTCAGTTGGTCGGTCGGTCCAGCGGTCCGTTGTATTTTCCTTGTCCGGAGCATAACTTGAAAAACCACAAGTTGGAATTCAATACAACTTCATGCAATGATCAAGCACATGGAGAGGAAGTGCAGTGCACAAGAACCATAACTCCATCTTGACTTATTACATAGTTATTGCCCTTTGTTACTTTTCCTTGTCCGGAGCATAACTTGAAAAGTACAAGTTTGATTTCAAAACAATTTCATACAATGGTCAACCACACTATGAGGAAGTGCAGTGCACAAGAACCATAACTCTATCTAGAGTAATTACAGAGTTATTGCCCTTTGTATTTTTTCCTTGTCTGGAGTATAACTTGTAAAGTACTGATTGGATTTCTAATCAATTTCATACAATGGTCAAGCACAATGAGAGGAAGTGCAGTGCACAAGAACCATAACTCTATCTAGAGTAATTACAGAGTTATTGCCCTTTGTATTTTTTCCTTGTCCGGAGTATAACTTGTAAAGTACTGATTGGATTTCAAAACAATTTCATACAATGGTCAAGCACAATGAGAGGAAGTGCAGTGCACAAGAACCATAACTCTATCTATAGGAATTACAGAGTTATTGCCCTTAATTACTTTTCTCGTTGGATTTCAAAACAATTTCATACAATGGTCAACCACAATATGAGGAAGTGCAGTGCACAAGAACCATAACTCTATCTATAGGAATTACAGAGTTATTGCCCTTAATTACTTTTCCTTGTTTTTCTTGTCCTGAACATAACTCGAATATTATACATGGTATACTTGAAACTTAAAATGTAAACAGATGGCGACTAGGAGAAGTGCAGTGTCCAAGAACTGTAACCTTATATTTTTAAACTACTGTGACAAACAACAATTATTGACTCTCTTATCAACTTTAAATAAAAACTTTACTTACTTATTACTATCACAACCAATATACTATGTATACAGGTTCTTATCTATGCTCTGCCTGAAGTCTGGCTTCTCCTGCATTAAAGTATTTTGCGGGGGTATTAATCACCTTCAGTGATAGCTCTAGTTTTTCGTTTGTTTTGAAACAAACAAGTGAAATTAATATTGGCATAATTGAAATTAATATTTGATACAAATTTTTTACATGAATTTTACAATTCAAACACAATGTCTTTTGTATATGAGGAAAAATGTTATAGGTCAGATATTTCAGTTTTCTTTTGTATGCACTTAAAGTTATGAGTTCAAACAGAAGCCTTACCAAGATGAACCGTGGCATTTATTTACACTCGATTGTTGTTTGTACATTGGTGATCAAAGTTACGAAAACAAGCAGTCGATTGAAACGGGAGGAAATCTGTACTGTTGCTAGGATTAGGAGAGTGTGGCAGAATTCTTCGTATATTAAATTATCTATCACAGCTGGTTTCCATCTTGCTATTTCCTGTTGTTTTTATTATCTGACATTATGTACCCTTTGTGCTGTATTAGTGTATGTTAAGCTAATTATCATGCTGTTAGGTAATTTATGAGCATTTCATTGGGATTGTACTCTTGTATGGATTGATGCTGAACTCTACAATTTTATACTCTTCTTGAATTTTGATTTGTAAACTGCAAAAGTGCAGAAAATACTGAAAAGTACTTTGCTATTAATGTATTTAACAGTGCTCAGATTTTTAGCTCACCTGAGAACAACGTGCTCATGGTGAGCTTTTGTGATCACCTTTTGTCCGTCGTCAGTGTGTCTGTGCGTCCGTCGTCAACAATTTCTTTAAACAACATCTCCATCTAAACTACTCACTGGATTTTGATAAAACTTCACAGGAATGTTCATTATGGGGTCCTTTACCAAAGTTGTTAAAATTATTTTAATAGGTCAAAAATCTAGGTCACAGGAGCTAAAATAAATTTTAAAAATAAATTTTAAACTTTGGCCCCTTTTTTTTTGGTTAATTTTAAACCCGGGGAAAACCTTAAAAATCTTCTTGTAAGAAAGTGTAAGGCCTGGAGCTTAGATATTTGGCGTGTAGCATCATCTTATGGACCATTACCAAGATTGTTAAAATTATGGCCCTGGGGTCATAATTAGGCCTGCCCCAGGGTTCACTTTTTTTTTAACATAGATTCTATATGAAAACCTTCAAAATTCTTCTTGTGAAAACCCATAAGGACTGGAGCTTAATATTTGGGAGTAATGTAGGAAAACCTTCAAAATTTGTCTTGTCAAAACCCATAAGGCCCTGGAGTTTAGATATTTGGTGTGTAGTATCATCTTATAGACATTTACCAAGATTGTGAAAATTATGGCCGTGAAAACGACATCTCATCTGAAATCACTGGACAGAATTTGATTTAATTTGGCAGGGATGATCTTTGGGTGAAGCTTCACAAAAGTTGCTGAAATTATTCTGATCCATAAAAAAACATGGCTGCCAGGGGCGGGGCTTATTTGCCTTATATGTATATAGTGAAATCTTTAAATGACATCTCCTCTGAAACTGCTGAACAGAATCTGATAAAACTTTACAGGGATCATCTCCTTCAAAACTACTGGCCAGATTTCAAAATGTTTTAATACAGACTGATGTTCCTTGGGTAACCGTATACTCAGGTGAGCGATCCAGGGCCATCATGGCCCTCTTGTTATTTAATTTTGACTTCCATAACACAACCGTTCTGAGTCTGAAATAAACATGAAAATTGTCACCATTTAGTGTTGAGAGAGAAAATAAATTTTGGATTTTTTTCTCTGTGTAGTAAAAAAAAAGAGGGAAATCTATAAATAAAAAATGTCTTAATATAGCCCTGAAATGTTGTCAAATCCAAAATGTTTGCTTCCTTAGAACAGTTTTGCAAGCAACCCTGTTATAAAAACCTTAAGATTTTATATTAATTAATATGGTACTAGGTTTTTTAGGTTTTCGCCTCTGCAGGGCGAAAACCTATTGTTCTTCTGTTGATTTTTTATTTTTTTTTTATTTTTATTATTTTTCCAATTCCACCCATTTTTGTGTCCAGCCTAGCGGCCAGATGAAAAAAGCTACAGCTATGAAATTTTGGGCATGAAGTCATCTTTATCTGAAAATGTGCCTTAATGGTCAAACGTTTCACTTTTGTTTCTGATTTAGCCACTAGGGGGCGCAATGCATGTAATCACTGTTTTGCTAATAACTCAAAAATTTGAAACCTGATTTAGATGTGGTTTTTTACATAATGTTCCTTGTTGACAGCCCAATCAAATATGATGGAAATCTCATCATCGAGTACTGGATGAAAATTGTTCTAGGAGAGGTTGAATGTTCGAACCTTGGAAAAAAGTGAAATAATGAGGGTAGGTCTACGAAAAACTTTCCCACTTTTGTTAGAGATTAGATAGAAGAATTCTGTTTGCTGCATACGATTTGTAAGACATATACGCACAAAATATATGGGGTGGCGAATTTAGGAAATGCGTGGTTTGTCCTCTAGAAAAGGTCAAACTTCACTAAATTTTAGGAAAAATTAAAATTTCAAAAACATGTTTTTGTCGCTCCTGACTTTATTTTCTGTTCATTCTTCATGAAATTTTCACACGATACGTATTGCTATGTTTGAAAGGGCCTCACAATAAAAAAAATAAAAAAAACATTGAAAAGGTCAAGGTCATATTACGATAATTGTGTTTTTATTCGGCCACAAATAGCTCCAAATCTAAAAACATTTCATTGAGAGTATATGAACAAATGTTTTAGTTCTTAAAGAGCTCTTTCCAGTGATGTTAAGTTTTTGAAGATCGGACTTGATTTGGTCATTATACGGCAGTCCAAAGTTTGATCCTTTTTTGGAATAATTGTAAATCAGGTTTTATGCTTCAAATTCTGATACATAAGAATAAAAAGTTTGACTTGTGCGACTAGTATACTTGATTGAACTATTTGCTGCTTTGCTAGGTACCAAACAGTAAAATTTAAATCAATTTTCTTTCTCATTTTGCCGCTAGGGGGCGCTTTTCTTGAAATCATTCTTTTGCTTATAACTCAAAAAGTTGAAGCCTGATCCAAATGCGGTTAATTGAATTATGTTCCTTGTTGATAGCCTATTAAAATATGATAGTTTCTAGGTATGAGTGGCTGAAACTTTTTGAGCTTGTAACGGAAGGTTGAAAGTTCGAATCTCGTAAAAAACTGTGCAGATGAGGGTAGGTCTATGAAAAACCTATCCATTTTTGTTAGAAATCAGATAGAAGAATTCTGTTTGCTGCAAATGATTTGCAAGACATATATGCACAAAATATATGGGGTGGCGAATTTAAGAAATGCGTGGTTTGTCCTCTAGAAAAGGTCAAACTTCAGTAAAATTTTAGGAAAAATTAAACTTTCAAAAACATGTTTTTTTGTCGCCCCTGACTTTATTTTCTGTTCATTCTTCATGAAATTTTCACAAGTTATGTATTGTTATGTTTGAAAGGGCCTCACAATTAAAAAGTTAAAAAAAAACATTGAAAAGGTCAAGGTCATATTACGATAATTGTGTTTTTATTCGGCCCCAAAGTGCTCCAAATCTAAAAATATTTAATTGAAAGTATATGAACAAAAGTTTTAGTTCTTAAATAGTTCTTCCGTATAATGTTTAGTTTTTGAAGATCGGACTTGATCTTTTCATTTTACGACAATCCAAAGTTTGATCCTTTTTTGGAATAATTGTTATTCAGTTTTTATGCTTAAAATTGTGATATAAAAGAAAAAGAATGTTCGATAAGTGCGACTTATATACTTGTTTGAACTATTTGCTGAATTTCTAGGTACCTAATTGTAAAATTTTTATCAATTTTTTTTCTCATTTTGCCGCTAGAGGGCGCTTTGCTTAAAATCACTCTTTTGCCTATAACTGAAAACCTTAAAGTCTAATTGAAATGCGGTTTTCAGCATTTTGTTCCTTGTACCACAGAATGTGATGATTTCAAAGTATAGGGTATGGGGAAATATTTGCGTTAGAGGAGTTTGAATGTTCTAACATTCCAAAAAAAAAAAACTGTGCAAATGAGAGTAGGTCTTCAAAAAACCTTTGCGTTCTGTTTCATATTGAAAATTGTGGCTGAGTTGAAATAAAGTGTTCAAGTTGATTAGGTTAAAAGCGAAAACCAAGATACTGATTGCGGTTCTAGTATTGATTTATTTTTGTTTTGAAATGAAAACCCCTGTAAACCAGCACAAATGAAAGAGAATCAGCATGTTGGTCGGTTGGTTGGTCAGTCGGTTGGTTGGTCAGTCAGTCATGCGGTATTTAAGCAAAATCTTGTCTAGTACTTTCAGCCATTTCACCTGATACTTGGCATAAATATTAATCAGAAGCACTAAATGTGCAAGACGCATATTTCACTTCATTCCCTCAAGGATTACGATTTTATTGCCCCTGAATCAACTTGAAATGTCTTGTCCACTGAATTCCTCTTTCAATTTCAGTCTGATTCATCTAATACTTTGCAAAAAATGTTCTTCATTAGCAGTAGATGTGCAAGACGCAAATTTCACTTCGTTCCCACAAGGATTACGGAGTTATTGCCCCTGATTTGACTTTAAATATCTTGTGACACGAACTACATTTCTTAACCAACTCGGTTCAAATTTTGTGTGTGAATTGATAATCAGGTGGATAGGTGCGTGTCATAAATTTCACTTGAGTTGTCTCAAGATCGCAGAATTATTGCCCTGGTTCCATTTTTGCATTATCTCCCTGTGGTTAATTTTGTTTTTCTTGTCCGGAACATTACTCAAATATTATACAATGTATTGACTTGAAATTCAAAATGTAACCAGAATCTGATGGCAACTAGGAAAAGTGCAGTGTCCAAGAACTGTAACGCTACCTGGTCCCATTTTTAGCTCACCTGAGCACGTGTGCTCAACATTTAAACATTTTCGGAAAATGTAATTGGCAATGGCCCAGAACAGTAAAAATTGTATGGCAAATATTTCAGACCATGTCTTTTGAATGCAAATATTTTCAAATTCATATGACATCATAGACGCAGATTTGACATCAGTTAAAACGTTTGTACGCGCTCTGCAGGATTTATTTTTGAATCGATTTTCTAGTAAATTTCACAGAAGGTTTAAGTTTGGCTTTTGTTGTGCATCCTTACTTTCGTTTTCAAAATATTGAAAAGACCGAAATTCTGTGGTGAAACCAAGTTTCAAAAATATGACCTGAAATTAAATTTAGTACAATCTGACTAAAGTACTCGATCTTCCTACAATCTTATGTAGCGTAGCATATATATAGGAGATGACTTTAGTCAGATTGAGTACTCCATATGAGATAAAAAGCTGAAAATTCACACAGGCCAGACATCATTTGACATCATGGGGTTTTTATGTTTCCAGAATTACACAAAATTATGGCATATATTGAATATGCTGAATTTTCATATGCAATTATATTCACATCCATATGACATCAGAATGGACTTTGGATCAAAAAGTTAAGCAAATTGCAAGCATTATAAATTGATGAATTTTTCGAAAATTTTCAAAGAACGTATAGGTTACACTCTAGATACCTAATATTTTCTGCGTATTCCGTATTAATAATTTTCAGTTTGATTGAGTTTTAAATGGTTTGCAGAAAGTCCTATCGTTTGCCATGCAAACGAAATCTATTTCAAATTGTGGCTCTTGATTTTGATTTAAGTTTTGCATACAACAATTTATCTGGCTTATATCTCAATAATCAGTGAAACTAGGGGCATCAAGACCATCAAATTTGGTAACTCATGACTCAATCTCATTAAAATCATATCCTAATTTGCGCACCTCTACTATACACGATCTGACTTGTGACATCGCATTAGGGGTCACGTCAGTTTGACCTTTCAAATAATTTATATGCATAAACAAGTGCTTGATCTTAAACCAATTAAATAGCGCTTTTCTAACTGACTTCGGTAAAACATTTGTCACAGGGTGAGAAAAATGTACAGCTTGACCGGGACTTGAAACCGGGGCCTTTTGCTTACAGGGCAAATGCTTTACCGAATCCCTTCCAAACAATTCTGTAGCCCTCTATACGATGTGGTCAGATCCAGTTAGCATACTGAATCTGATTTTAATGAGTTTGTTCGTGATCTTTGTTTCCTGACAATTCTGCAAGTGTAGGTCACATTAGACGAAAAACACTATTTTCCTAAATGCAGTTTTAATAGCATAAATACGTTACCTGTTATTACTTCAGGTATGTGTCTATTTGTGCACAGCTTCCAAAACAGAGTCCGCAAAATAAACCATTCCCTAAACCCCCTAGTTACCGGAAGTGTAACCCCCGTTCTCCAATTGTGTTTTGGTTTCAGTGGGTAACCTAGCGTGTCCCTTTCTTGATAGCTTCTGTGCGCTACAGCTCTCCTTTTCTTATCTTTTCATAGCCTCGGCTGTGTTGTTTATATTGTTCTTATTGGTTTTTATTCTATATCGTGTAGAATTTCCAATCCCCGTCCCGTATCGGGACTTTTTGCCTTGTGTCACGGGTTTCCGTGCTTCAGCTCCCGTGGCACTGGTGTTATTATTTTGATTTTGTATATACTGTTGTCTCGTTTCGAGAATTTTTTTGTACGGGTTTTCTTCGGTCTTCCCGTTTTTTATTTTGCATACATTGTTCTTTCTTGTATTGATTTTTACAATGTCGCAGTCTCGGGGCTCCTGCGGACATGTCAAGGCGTCCTGGGACTCCCATCAGTCCTGCCTTTCATGTTCAGGGTGCTCTAGGGTCGACACCTGCACCGTTTGTGTTTCGTGGACAGACGAGATCTGGAAGAAAGCCTCTTCACGTCGATCCTATCTTCCTCCTCCTTCTCTGGGTTCAGTGCTGCTGGGGGTCGGAGTCCCTCTCCCCCTCCCAGGAAGAAGGCTTCCCGCCCCTCTCCGGAGAGGCCGCCTTCATCTCCTGGCTCCCTGCCTGGCTCTCCTTGTGTCAGCCCCAGGGGAGCAGTCAAGGAGACTACTCCGACCGGTCACCGGGCATGACCGGTCATTTGCTTGATTGTAGTCATAGCAAAGCTCACCGGGTGACGTCACCAGACCGGTCACCGGCAGGCCGGTCACCGGTCACCGACCACTACTCACCGGGCACCGGTCACCGGGCACCGGTCACCAGGCACCGGTCACCGGTCATCAATCACCGGGCACCGGTCATCAATCACCGGTCACCGGTCATTGTCGAACATCTATTAGATCGTCACCGATCAACGGCCAGGTCGGCTCACCACTCTAGGCGTGTGGGTCACCGGTCTTCGCCGATTCTATCTGAAAAAAGTTCGGACTCGAGTTTTTCCTCAGGTAGCCCTGCGGTTTCTCCGCTTCGGCCACCTGCTCCCTCGTGTTCAAGGGTGCCCAAGAAACGGCCCCACAACCGTTCCCCGGGCATTTCCGGTCACCGGTCCCCTAGCTCTGCTACTAGGGACCGGTCCCCTTTACGCTCCGCCACGTCTTCGAAGGTTCAAGGTGCGGATGTTTCAGCGCAACCTCAGACCTTTGATCCTTCCACGTGGTGGTCCCACATGATGGGGGAATACGCCAGGCATTTCAGTTCTGCCTCCCCCCCCGTCATACCGGGCGAGCCTTCATCTTCTAGGAGGGATCGGGTTTCTCTTCCACCAGAGACCTTAGATCACAGACTGTTCCTTCAGTCTCCTCCCTCCTCGGGTCCACAGGGCGCTTCTTCTGCACAGCCCCCTATGTGGCCCTTTTTCCCTCCATTTCCCTTTATGGGCTTTCCCCCTCAGGATGCTCCCCCATCTCGCCCTGAGGCTGGGTCTCCTCCCTCTACTCGCAATCCCCCTACTAGTGGGACTGCTCTGAGCGGACACTTGGAGGATGAAATCTCCCTTCATGCTCCGGAGGAGGACTCCTTATTTGCTGAGGACGTGTCTCTTTCGTCCACCTCGCGCCGATCCAGCGCTCATTCCGAACCTCGTACTGACAATCCTCTCTCTGACGAGGACGAGGAGTCAGACGACAGTCGGTTTTCCATGGACAGGGCTGTTCAGGAGGTCTTTGCTACCTTACCTGCATCAGTATGCAAACCGGCCCCTCCTCCCTCCCGGAAGAGGTGCGAAGGTTACCTCGACCTTGTCGGTAAGCCTAAGGAATCCAAATCAGTCGAACCGGAGTTGCTCCCTTTCTCTCCGGTCGTCCGTTCGGCTCTGGAGGATTTCGAATCTTCATCCTCCTCTAAGCCAGGACCGGGCTGGTTTATTCCAACTTCAGACCTTCGGCCTTTGGGTTTTAACCCCAAGACCTACAAGTTTCCGGAGGGTGACTTTTCTATCCACCCTCCGAAACTGGACCTAGATGCGAGTCGGCTCCGGCTCAAGGTCCCCTCCTCTTTACCGCTTCAGCAGAAGGTCCTGGATCGCTGGGAGCAACGCTCCCGCTTTCTTTCCGGCATCTCGTCGCATACTGACTCCTTCGTGGCCGCTCTTTCGGTCAAGCTACAACAAAAGGATGCCTTATCTGCTTCCGTCAGGCTTCTTTTAGAGGCCTTAGCAGCGACGGCAAAACATTCGATTTTGCTATCTCTCTCTCTCTCTTCCGAGATGACTCGCTGCAGGCGGGATGCCATCCTGGACGGCCCCAACAAGCTACTTCTCTCTTCTTCTCGAGAAAAGCTTAGGTCGGCCCTCTTTCTTCTTCGTCCCTCTTTGGGGGCCGAATCAAGGAAGTAGCGGATGCCTCCAGGGAGGAGCAAATGCACGGCGCGGTGGCCTTCCAACCCCGCACTCCTACTTCGGCTCCCCCTAAATTCCGGATACCGAAGAAACCTTCGGCTTCTATCGGTAAATCCCCGAAGGACTCGGAAAAGGGCAAACCTCAATCTCCTTTCAGAGGCAATCCCTCTTCCAGGGGCGCTCGCCAACCTGGTCCTCAGCGACCACGATTTCCTCCTTCATCGCCCCCCACCCCTTCTTCTACCTCTACCAGTCAAAGGGGTAGGAGTAAGCCCTAGGGGTACGTCCTTTCTTCCGCTTCCTCTTCCAGACGTTCGATTAGGAGGAAGAGTGTTTCTGCCCCTTCCAGTAGGCGGCAGACTCACTCATTTCATTCATCAATGGGAGACAATCACCGACGACCAATGGGTCCTGTCTATCGTGAGACACGGGTATCGGGTTCCGTTCAGTCGTCCCCCTCCACTATCACGCTCTCCCATTCATCTCTCCTCCAATCATCCTCGTCTGGGACTCGCCATTTCAGATCTTCTGAAAAAAGGAGCGGTAGAAAGGGTCTCGATTCCAACCTCTCCGGGGTTTTACAGCCGTCTCTTTCTGGTTCCCAAGAAAGACGGCGGGTTTCGACCGGTCATAGACCTATCTCATCTAAACTCCTTCATTCCGAAGGAACACTTCAAAATGGAAACAACTTCGTCGATCAGGGCAGCCGTCCTCCCCGGTCACTGGGCTGTTTCCCTGGATTTATCGGATGCCTACTTCCATGTATCTATCCATCCTCATTCCAGGAAATACCTTCGTTTTACGGATGGTCAAACTGTCTACCAGTTCAAGGCCCTTCCGTTCGGCCTGTCTTCGGCCCCAGAATCTTCACCAAAATAGTTTCGGTTCTGGTCGCCAGGGTTCACTTTCGCGGCTCACGCCTCCTGGCGTATTTCGACGACTGGCTTCTTCTTCACATGGACCCAGTCGCTCTTCTCGACGAACTTCGATGGGTGACAGACCTAGCTCTCCGGCTAGGCTTCATCCTCAACTCCGAGAAATCGGAGTTGATCCCATCCCAGAACTTCACGTTTGTCGGGATGCAGTTTCTGACCGACCTAAACAGGATCAGAATTCCGGAACCCAGAATTATGTCTCTTCTAACTCTGGTTCGGGGGTTTTCGCGTCGGCAATCGATCTCAGCCCGCGAATTCCTATCGCTTCTCGGAGTACTCAATGCAGCAGCGGATCTTGTTCCGCTGGGCCGCCTTCACATGCGACCTCTTCAATTTATCCTACTCTCGATCTGGCGTCCCAGTCGAGACCATTTACAGACCATTCTTCCGGTTTCTCCGGAATTGGTTCATCATCTCAGTTGGTGGAATTCCCCTCGTTTCTCCGAGAGGGTGTTCCTCTTTCTCCTCCTCAACCGGAACTGTTCCTCTTCTCGGATGCCAGTCTGTCAGGCTGGGGTGCTCATCTGGAACCTCTGGGTCTCACAACCTCGGGTCTTTGGTCCCCTCGGGACAGTTCTCTTCATATCAACAACCTCGAACTCAAAGCGGTTCTACTAGCCTTACGACAGTTTTCTCCTCTCATTCGAGGCAAATCTGTTCTAGTATCTACAGACAACACGACTGTTGTCTCTTACATCCGCAGACAAGGGGGGACGCACTCGCCTTCTCTGTGCATGGAAGCATGGCACCTTCTTCATTGGTGTCAGGTGTCTTCGGTACTCATTCAAGTCAGACATCTTCCGGGTCGTCTAAATGTTTTAGCGGACCAACTGTCCCGCAGGCATTCTCTTCTCCCCTCGGAATGGAAGTTACTTCCTTGGATCGCGACAACTCTGTTTGCGATTTTCGGGTCTCCGTCTGTCGATCTATTTGCTACCAGGCTGAACAACCAGCTTCCACTGTTTGTGTCACCGGTATCGGATCACTGGGCTTGGGCGATAGATGCTCTGTCTGTAAACTGGGATCATCTATTTGCTTATGCGTTTCCACCGTTTTCTCTGATTCCCTTAGTTCTAAGGAAAATCCTGCGATCTCAGTGCCGGATCCTCCTTGTAGCTCCACTTTGGCCAACGAGATCTTGGTTCGTGGATCTTCTGGATCTTCTGATAGACGATCCTGTAGAACTTCCCCAGGTTCCGGACCTTCTGTCACAAGGTCGGAACAGGGTCCTACACGACAATCCTTGCGCTCTTCGTCTTCACGCTTGGATGTTATCCAACAGCGAGTTAGACAGAAGAAATTTTCGGCAACAGTTGCCTCTATTATCTCTAAAGCCAGGAGACAATCTACTCGATCTGTCTACCAGGCAAAGTGGAAGGTCTTCCGTGATTGGTGTATCGCACGGCAGATTAATCCGGTCAAAGCTCCTGTCAGAGAAATCGCTAACTTTCTAGTTTTTCTTTTTAACGAGAAAAAACTTGCGGTCAGTTCTATCAAGGGTTATAGGTCTATGTTATCGAACACTCTTAAGTTTCACAGATCCTCTTCCCTTGGTTCGGATCCTTATCTTTCGGAAATTATTCGTTCGTTTGAACTGTCTAGGCCAGTTTCTCGTTCGTTAACTCCAAAGTGGGATCTTTCTTGTGTTTTACTGGCTCTTACTAAGGCACCTTTTGAACCTCTTTCTGAGGCTTCTCTCCTGCACGTAACATGGAAGACGGTCTTTCTCATAGCAATGGCGTCTTCTAAACGTCGTTGCGAAATTCATGCCTTTTCTACTGAGGAAGGCTATTTACGCTTTAACAAATCTGATGGCTCTGTATCTTTGAGCTTTCAACCTGGTTTCCTTGCGAAAACCCAGCTCCCTTCGGTCTGTCCCCCTCCGGTAGTTATTCCGAGCCTTGCTAGGTCTTGCGCTAGGGGAGATCCTGATCGGCTTCTTTGCCCGGTTAGAGCCTTGAAGTTTTACCTCCAGAAGGTTAAATCTTTACGAGGTCGTCGTCTTCGACTTTTCCTCCCAATAAAAGGGGGGGGCGAAGTTTCGGCAGCATCAATATCTCGTTGGGTAGCCTCAACTATCAAGTTTGCTTATTCGGATCTTTCGGACAGGGATCTATCCTTTTTAAGAATTAGACCACATGAGCTCCGTGCTTTGTCTGCTTCTTGGGCTTTCTTGAATAAATCCCCATGGATGATATTCTCAAAGCGGCCTCTTGGAAGTCTTCTACTACGTTTTCTTCCTTTTATCTCCGCTCACTGGCTAACCAATCACAAAACCTTGTGGATTTGGGTCCACTTGTAGTGGCTCAGACAATAGTTTAATCATCATGTCTGACGCATCGGCGGCTTTGGTCGTTTCCTACTTCGGGTGTCGCTGCAATCAAGGTTCTTTGTTAGCAACCTCCCGCCTTAGCGATGAAGTCATACCTGAAGTAATAACAGGTAACGTATTTATGCTATTAAAATGAAATTTTTGAAGTAAAATTAATTTTAATTAGTAAATACTTACCTGTTATTACAGAGTCCCACCTCCCTCCCCGCTTGCTGGCGGTTGTATCCCTCGATGGCTTCATATACAATTGGAGAACGGGGGTTACACTTCCGGTAACTAGGGGGTTTAGGGAATGGTTTATTTTGCGGACTCTGTTTTGGAAGCTGTGCACAAATAGACACATACCTGAAGTAATAACAGGTAAGTATTTACTAATTAAAATTAATTTTACTTCAAAAATTTCATTTTTTAACTGTTATATTCTTAATAAAACTGTTCAAACATGTTGTATCATTGGTCTTTTTATATTTTATGCAATAAAACATCTTTAAATAAGAGGTTTATGTAATACATAGCAGAAAAACCCCCTTTGGGTCCGGACTCCTTTCCCCCCAACAGTGAAAAAAAACACTGGAAGGGCAAGAAGCATGAAACTGTTATTTCACAACAATAAAACACAAAGTACACAGGCAGCATGCTTTAAAAAAAACAATCACTGGCAAAATGCAGAGAGCCTGCCTGTGGTAATTGCAGAGAGTCTGCCTGTGCTTCAAAAAGTGATGTGCAGAGAGACCTCCCGTGCAATGACAAAACCGAAAGTAGGGGGTTTTCAGGAAATTTATATCTAAATCGTCCAATTTGTCGGTATCTTCTTGAAGAATATACTTAAAAGAGTACATTCAATGGTCATATTATAGACATAATCAAAGTAATAACCTGCTGAAGCCTGTAGAAAGTGCTAAGGTTGTGTTTATGTTGGTACATCACTAAACTGTTCGGCCAAGTTTTCAGGTCGCAGTTGCTGAAAATTGAAAAGTTTACACGCATATACATAGCTAAGATATTAATATTCCGTGCAATACTTAATATTGAGCAACTCACCTTTGAAAAGTGACCATTGGTCTATTTCTTTGCCTTCCGTCCTGCGCTTGCTAGTGTTTATGGCAGAGAATGACCGGTGCGAACGCAGAGAGCCTGCCGATATAGCGATTTCCGCAGAGAGCCTGCTGATATGGTTATGCACCGTGTAAATGCTACCATGCAATAGAATTGTCGACGCGTGTAGCCCTGTGAGTTAAATTCCAATAACGCTTGTACATACAATCGAGACGACTGTTTTACACAAAGTTACTTCATTTTGCGCTTTTTAGCTAACGGACAAATTAGCTTGCAGCGTCTTGAACGGATGACATGTGTTGATCATTTTGTTTCAAACGTCTACACTTATACACGCTCATGGTATCTCAAGCTGGCAATTAAATTACATTGTACTATAACATATATTTTCACATAGGTTATCATTTATCATAAATTTGGAATATAGCTTGTACAACATTTATCGATTGATGCAACAATAAAGTCGGGAAATTGCAATGTTTCAACAACGGTCTAAATGACATGTGTAAAAACGCTCAAAGGATTATGGGTAATGCAATGTTGCAACTGATATGTATAAGTAACGTAAATAAAATGATTTGACAAAACATTAAATCATTGTCAACACTTGTTTAGTTTGTTTGTTTGTTTGTTGGGTTTAACGTCCCACCGACAGTATTTCAGTCATTTGGAGACGATGTCTACTTAATGCAGTTATAGTGCTGCCACACTGCAGTATCACGCCGTAGATATGTGGCATGATACCACACCCAATCACAATTTCCTGATACCGAGCCAACCAGTCTTGCAACTACCCTGAGCGCCAAGCAAGGAAGCTATAACAGTACCATTTTTTACGACTTTGGTATCGAACCCACGACCTCCCGCTCCCAAGGCGGACGCTCTAACCACTCGGCCACCGGGAATGGTACCCTTGTTTAGCTAGTAATATCAATATGATAATAAGTAAAAAGTATTTTTTTGCAATTTATATGACTAATACATATCTGTAAACTTATATTTTCCGAAAATGCTTCAATAAATGTGAAAGCGAAAGTAGGATATTTTCTGAAAATTCTTACAGTTGGATTTAAATTCGTATTTTTTATGTAACTTCCTTATTTTTTTATCAATTTCAAAACTCTAGGTGCCAAAATAATCGCCTTAAAATTCTCTACATCTCACTTGCTTAATGTACGGACTTATTACCAATGATTCTTAAGATATAAGCCGTGAAACTCTGACATAACGGCAAAATCGCTGAAATTCTACATGTTTAAATTCTTATTTTTGATGTAACTTCCTTATACTTGGATCAATTTCAAAACTTCAGGTACCAAAATAATCGTCTGAAAATTCTCTACATTTCACACGCTTTATCTATAGGAAGATTTTTAATATTTTTTGAGATACAAGCTCTTAAACCTCCTGAAAAATGAAAAAATCACCAAAGCTATATGCACGAATTTCATTTTTCCCCATTACTCCATGAATCTTAGGTCAATCATTAAACTTTAAGCATAAAAAGAACAGCCAAACATTGCTTTACAAATAATATTCATCATCATATTTTCAAAAATCAAAGGTTTTCGAGATATAAACTGTTATGGGGTTTACCAAATTTTCATTTTTCCGCCATAACTCAACCGATTCAACCCTGATCATCAAAAACTAAATATCATCTGAAAGGTCTTTCTAAGCACTACAAATTATAGGCATAGTGTCTCAATAGAATATTTACCGTTTTTGAGATATTTAAGGCCGAAGATAAACCCAATAATTGATATATGACCTTGACCTTTGGGATTTTCAGGAAACGGAAGTGACATGGCTCCATAGAATCTAATACTGCATCTTCAGACAAAATTTCAAGCAAATCATACAAAAAATAAAGCCTACAGGGCTTAAAAAGCGATAAGTTTTAATACGAAATTTTTAATAGCATTATGACGTCATGTGACGTCATATGGCATTAATCTTTTCAGAATGTAAAGAAGACCTAGAGACTAATATTCAGATCAAATATCAGCTTCCTAGCTTATCTGGAAGCGATTTTATACGCATTTGAAATTTGACGTCATTAGTTCGAATCTTGGATTCTCCATAAAACATTTGTCTTTTCGAATTTGGAAAAACGGACATCGGGATGCACAACTAGAACCTAACATACACATTCTGTGAAATTTTGATGAAAATCGGTCCAGAAATAATGACTGTAGACCGCGTACAAACTTATTCAACTGACATCAAATCTGACGTGATATGACGTCATATGAATATAAAATTCATTGGATCCGAAAGCTCATGGTTTGAAATATATGCCATAAAATTTTCATTGTTCTGAGTCAATGGCAACACCTCGAAATTAACACAAATATAAGAGGAAGAAAAAAAGAATAATAACTAGACTTCTTTTGTTCTGGACAAAAGAAAGGGCTTTCTGCACTGCAAACAATGTCAAACCTGATCATACTTATTTAGTTTTCTGAAATACACCATCTTCAAAAATTTAAGAAAAACCGTCCCGAATTGACAGCTGTAGAGTGCAATCATAAATAAATAGCAGAGGAAATCTGTGATGTCATATAACATAATCTACATTTTTAAGTCATTACATTCAAAAGGGAATATGTGGCTTTGTTTTCAGTTATAATTTCATAATGCTGAGTATTCCAGAATTATCTTTAAGATAACTACAATAATACTCAATCTTCGTGTTCTGCAAGGGAATGAAGTATCACTAGTCCTCTTAACATGCTAAAAAGGTATACAAGATTCCTTTTCTACAAAATATTCATTTCTGATATCTTCATTGAAGTTTCTTGTTCAATTGAAGGGGGCACAGAGCATTAAAATAAATTACTGTTTCACATTTTACCTTTAATGTAACAGAAATAAAATTTAGAATAATATGTGGGATCAACTGCAGAAGCACAAGAATTTTTTTTTTTTTTCCAGAAATTCTTACTTTCATGCAATTTCCTTATATGATGTCCAATTTTAAAAACCCAGGTACCGTTAGAAAGGTCTTTTGAATTCAAACATGTACTTACCTTATGTTTAACCTATCTGTTTTTGCAATATATAAAGTTATTCCTCCCCCCAAAAAGGCAAAAATCGGCAAAAAGATATTCATGTCAACAACTACCATTCGACAAATAACTTAATAATTAATAGACTGATCATTAAGATCTGCATAGCATTAGAACAGCATTGCATCATGATAAAAATATTGTTTTTTATGATATTTTCAACAAGAGGGCCAAGGTGGCCCGAAAGACTCTCACCTTAGAAAAACTGCTTTCATTGCCTGTACAAGTTACAAAATTATAGCATAGTTGTACTGAAGACATAATCCATCAGATTATTTATCTTAGAAAAAAGCAATCAAGTGATTAGGACTAACTGCAAAAGTGCATGAAAGAACGGTATAAATAAATTTTTATTCCTCATCTAACTTCCTTATATGATGTCAAATTTTAAACAAGAGGGCCAAGATGGCCCTGTGTCGCTCACCTGAGTAAGATGCCTGTGTTAGGCATAATGACTAAAAATCTGGCACATAAAGTGTTTTTCTAACATTTGACTATTAGTGACCTACATATTGATCCTACCTGAATTTGCACTCAATTGGGAATTCATGCAGTCATCATTCATATCAAGTTTAATGAAGACTGGGACAAAAATGTAGGCCTCTAGAGTGTTCACAAGATTTTTCTAAGATTTGACCTAGACCTAAGTTCGAATCTCGGTTTTGTCATGAAACCTTTATTTTCGAATTTAGAAATTTGAATGCCAATGTGCACATCTACAACCTAAAATACATCTTCTGTGAAAATATCAAGATAATCGGACCAGAATTGAAGGCTCTAAAGTGCGAACAAACTTTTGAAGCTGATGTCAAATCTGACATCATTTGACATCATTGAAAATGGAAAACACTTGATTTTAAAAATTTATACTTTTTTGTCGAAGCATTTTAATTTTCATGTTGCTTGGCCATTGGCAACATATATAAATTAACTCTTGAATTAGGTTGGAAGAAGAAGAATAATAATAAGAAGAACTAGATTTCTGCTCTTATGACCTTAGTGTCATTGTGACCTTGACCTTTGACTTCATTACCTTAAAATCATAGGTGTCATATACAGGCCGTGGGCAATGTCCCTTCCAAGTTTCACAGACATAGGATTATTTCTTCTCAAGTAATAAATAAAAAAGATTTTATATTTAAAATCAGTTTGATCCTTACCTTTGTCCTAATGACCTTAAAATTTAAAAAAGATCGTGAACTGGCCATAGACATTGTCCCTAATAAGTTTCACAAACTAAGGCTTATTCATTCTCAAGGAATTCAGCGGACAAGGATTTTCATATTAAATGTCAGTGTGACCTTGACTTTTGATTGAATGACCTCAAAATCAATAGGGGTCTTCAACTGACAATGGGCAATTTCCCTACCAAGTTTCAACAAGAGGGCCATGATGGCCCTGAATCGCTTACCTGAGAAATATTGCCTTCATTG
>CM037785.1:50708096-50758096 GCA_021229015.1 Solen grandis | reverse complement strand
ATCAAAATTAAAAAAATAACCAGAATATTCATAAATATTAAAAAAAAAAATATTATATCCCAACAAAAAAATAATTTTGATAAATCTATCGTTTGAAAAGTAATGGAAAAGCTACAAATTGAATATTGATGAAACAACAACAACAACAACAACAACAACAACAACATGTTATTTGGAATAAATATGACAGAAGAGTTACTTACCCTCTCCAGTTTTGTGCCGCCGAATAGTCGATACATATCAACGTACATACGAAAATAAAAATCAAAACGTTATATACTTGAAGGCGCATCTTTCTTGTCGTAGTTCGTGGGTTGCTGCTCAACTTTGAAATGCTGGGCAAGCATAGCTACATATCAAAGCTCCAAACTAGGAAGTGAATTTATTTATGTTCACACCCAATTAAAACTGCAGCTGAAATATACCGGTGGTAGAACATTAAAATGTTCGCCGCGATTTCGGGGGACTTTACCTGTTTTCCTCCTACAGAAATTGTTCTGACGCGTCTGCAGAGGAGACACGTCATAAATAGCCGAAAAAAAAACAACAACACCAACAAACAAAACAAACAAATGCAACCTAAACAGTTAAGTTTAAACTTAATTTTATGTTGCTTGGGATACAAGTTTTTTTTTACAACTTATACTAATCCTTCTCGACGGTTCATGGGTTGCACCAGTACTTTGCGCCTGGGAATGCCACCCCCCCCTCCCTAACGGGAAACGTTACCACTGAACCACGCCGCTTTTAAACACTGAACTCTTTTGTGAATATCTGACTCTTGTCAAATTTAACGAGGTTCACCTCGGTATATAACTTTATCTTATTTTATCCACTAAAAGAAGAACACACACACACACACACACACACACACACACACCTTAACCAGATACCCAAAGATTGACAAATCAAACCATTGTAAGAGTTGCTCATCTCTCTAGATAAGGGATCCCCAATACATGATGACAAGTGGAAACATGGTCATGTCTTTACAATGGTACACTGAATGAAGCATGTACTCTATTTACTAATACTTTTATAAAATTAGCTAAATTGTGCATACCTTGTAAAATTGTTCATTTTAGGCCTGATGATAAACCCTGGTATGATAGTTTAATTAGAAGATTTTCTAGAAAAAGAGACAGAATGAAAAGTGTTGCTTCTTGTTCAGGAAAACAAAATGACTGGATTAAATATAAGAAATTAAGAAATTAAGTCAATAACTTAAAAAAACAAGCCAAGGAAAATTTCTTCACAAGTCTTGAATCTAACCTCATGGAACTTAAAACAAATGATATAAAAAGCTTTTGGAAAAATATAAGACACTTTGTGAAAGAAAATAACAACTCTTTTTCAAGTATTCCTCTATTATGTGTAACACATGAGGTCAAAAACTCTTTCTAAATTCAAATTTTGAAAAGGCAAACTGTTTTAACAATTACTTTGTATCAGTCTCAACTGCAAATGATGAAAATATATGTTTACAAAATATAAGTTTTAAAACAGAAAGTAGGTTATCAGATATCCAGTTTTCTATTTCATAAATTGAAGATATTATAAAGACTTTGAATACTAATAAAGCATCCGGACCAGATTATATTAGCCATAGAATGTTAAAAGAATGTGTATATACTATATCTAAACCTATGTTTATCTTATTTCGTAGATCTCTTGATGAGGGTATTTTTCCTGACAAATGGAAGGTTGCACAGGTCACACCAATATTTAAAAAAGGTGACAAATCATCTCCTTCAAACTATAGACCGGTCTCATTACTTAGTTGTTGTAATAAATTATTTGTGATAATAGTTTTTAAATACCTACATAACTACCTACTGGATAATGATCTAATTTACAAATATCAGTCTGGATTTTTGCCATATCACTCAACTGTGTACCAGTTAATTGACATTTATCATCATATTTGCCAAACCATTGATCATGGTCAATTTTCTTGTATGTTTTTTTGTGATATTTCAAAAGCTTTCGACAGGGTTTGGCATAAGGGTCTTATTTTGAAACTTAAACAAAATGGTGTGCATGGTAAATTGTTAAATTGGATGTCAGATTATTTTAATTAATGCCTATGAATCTGATCTTACTTAATCTCTGATGGTGTTCCTCAGGGATCAGTACTTGGACCTTTTATTTTAATCTATGTTAATGATATTTCTGAATCCTTACTTAGTTTATGCAGGTTATATGCTGATGATAGTTCTCTGTTTTGTTCTTCTTCTTCAATTCAAGATTTAGAAGGTATGTTAAATAATGATTTAAGTGTTATATCTCTACTGGCAGATCAATGGCTAGTAGATTTTAATCCCAGAAGCTATTCTTTCCAGTTTGAAAAGAGATCAATTACATCCAAAACTTATGTTTAATAACACTGAAATACTCTTTGTTGAAAACCATAAACATCTAGGTGTTACGTTAAGTTCTAACTGCCAATGGAACACTAATTTAGAAAACATTCTGTTATCTGCATCAAAAGTAATTAATTAATGAAAAAATTGAAATTTACACATTCTAGAAATGCTTTAAATCAAATTTATCTTTCATTTGTAAGGCCAATTTTAGAGTATGCATCAATTGTCCTGGATGGGTTAAGTTTGTATAATGTAGAATCTCTTGACAAGCTTCAGCATGAAGCTACAAGAATAGTTACTGGTTTAACGCGATCGATCTCTTTAGATAGATTATACAAAGAATGTCTGCGGGAACCTTTAGCCAAAAGAAGAAAAAAAACAAAAATTATGCCTTATGTACAAAGTAACTAATAATCTTACCCCCTCTTATATGAATGATTTGGTACCTTCTTATGTTGGTGAGATATCTGATTATGACTTACGGGACAACGAAAATATTTCATTGATTAATACAAGAACTTCACTTTTTCAAAAATCATGTATACCATCTTCTATTATGTTATGAAATTCATTGGATACAAATACCAGAACACTGCCTTCACTTTGTAGTTTTAAAAATGCTATTAAAAGAGATTCAATTTCTATTAAATTACCAGAGTATTATCTTACAGGAAATAGATATGTGTTTTACATGCTAGAATAAGAAATAATTGTAGTAAACTTAATGAAGATTTATTTAACAACCACTTGAGAGACAATCCCTTTTGCTCATGCAATGATGGTATTGAAAATGCAAATCACTACTTTTTTACATGAGAAAAGTATAAAGAATATCGTCATGAACTATTTAATCAAACTAGAGAATTCCATCCTTTAAACATTCATAAACTACTTTTTGGTGACAATAATCTTACTGATGATCAAAACAAAATTATTTTTAAATCTGTTCATAAGTTCATAAGTAAATAAAAAAGATTTTGACACGTTTATTTGTTAAATTTCAGCCATCCTATTGTTTTTATGTTTAATTATTTATGCCTGCGGCTCTCTCTCTCTCTCTCTCTCTCTTGTTCCATATTCTCAACATTCACTCTTCATTTCCTTTCTTTCTTTGTTCCTTCCATCTCAGTTTATTTTTGTTTACTCTCTACTTTCCAGTTTATTTCATTTCCAATTATACTTTGTTCAAAAATTAACCAAGCAACTTATATAAAAAATGTCTTATAATATTGAACTATTGTATGCCATTACCTTTTATGTACAAACTATGTTATTCATGTTATAAGGGGTGGGCATTATCTAAGTTGGTACAACCCCTTTTCTGTATATATATATATATATGAAAAGAAATAAAATAATATTAAACTAAACTGACTGGAAACATTTGTATATAGAGGATCTTCAACCTTATTGCGCCCGAACCAGCAGTCTTATTTTTAATCGTTTTTACAATATGTTTTCTTTATATATGTTTTCTATCACATTTTAATCGGTAGTAGATGTTGAATTTATTACAGTGAGTGTTTGTCAAAAGATGTGTTCGATAAATAAAATGAATAAAAAGAGATGAATAATATTCCTCTTTTCATTCGGTTATAAAAAAAAGCAAGAAATGTATTTTAAAAAGATATGCTGCGTTGATGACTTGACTATTTATGTTTACCGTCGCTTTGACAGTATTTCAGTCATATAGCGACGTCCATCTAATTACAGGTGAAGGAAGACCCCGAATGCACGGAGGCATCCGGATAGAACCACCGACCTACCGCAAGTCAGCTGGAAGGCTTCCTCACATGAAAATCCGAATGACCCTGCCGGGATTCGAACCCACGGGTTGAGGGCCTGAGTTAGTGTTATAGTCAGTATACAATATGAGCTCCGGACAAAATTTAAGAATGAAAAATAACAAAGGGCAACAACTCCTAAATTATGTAAAACAGAGTTATGGTTCTTGTACACTGCACCAGCGTTGGTGAGGATTAAAGTGATTGAAAATATGAAATGCATTGGTTACATAGTGAATGAATTATTACATGTGAAGCATTCAAAGTATAGACCCTATAATGGTTCCGCTACATTTCGGACCTCATCTCCTTTCACGGAGATAACCAAGGTTTGCTAATGTTTAATTAGGGAACTTGGTTATCTAGGTAGAAGTTAAGTAGTCCAAGACGAAGTGAAACCACCTTAATTCTGGGAAAATGATGCGGACTATAACCTGCTCTCAGTCCAACGGACACAATGAAATGGACTATAATATACTTCATATATTAATAACGTTCGGTCTAAACAAGGTCTCATTGTGAAGAGTTAACATATATCAAACAAACTGTAATGAAATCAGAATAGAATGTCATGAATACGAAGCACGTTTGTCATCTCAACATACAACTATGCGTAACCTTTCCCTGGAACTGTAGGCGTTTTCTATCAATTAAAATCGCTCAAATATTCATTTGGGCTTATCTTACATCATCATCTTTAACTTGGTCAAATGTGTGGTTTGACAGCTATGCCGAAAAAGTAAAATGGTGTGTTTTTGAACTGATTATTTTTCAAGAATGATTAGCGCATTAGAATGCCTAGAATTTGTGCAGTTTTTACTGTTTGCGGACAACTTTAACTTTATCATATCATATTATTTAACATAATTTGAAAATTGTACAAAGAATTGACTTGAAACTTAAACTGTACAACGCTGGTGACAAGAAAAGGGGACGGGGAGCAGGCCCATAAACCACATCTCTGTCCGTTTCCCATTTTTGATTTCTCTCCAATCATTTAATTTTATAATCAAGAGCATAACTCAAAAACTAAAACTATTCAAACTATTGACTTATAACTTAATACAGACATGAATTGCGACTAGGAGAGGTGCAGTGACAAAGAACCATAACTCTCTTTGCTCCCACATTCGAATTATCTTCCTTTATTTATGATGAAATTTGTCCAGAGCATAACTTATTAAATATATGTTAACTTTACACCGTCAGACGGCTAGACTGATAACTTCGTACTGCTAGTCTGCTAAATTCATTGACAGAATATGTGGCTGTGTGTTTCGGTAATTATTTGTCTTGTGACTTTGTTTTCCTAGGACAAATATATTGTTACCTAATTGCAATCACACCTAAAGTAGTCACATGGTCTTCATTCTATCCCTTTCCATCAAGCGTCCAGCAAGGGAGATGCACATGCACAATTTTAAACAACTGAAATAGGTATGTCGATACCGGGGATCGAACCCACTAATTATCATAATAGGGACGAAGCTCTTACTTATTGTGTATCGTGACCGGCCCTTTGTGTTTACATGTACTTAATTATGAAGTTTGATTTTCAAAAAGATTACCGAGACTTTGTAATGCATCAGTTGCTCAGTGCCATTTATATGCATGATGCAGATACTGATTATGTCACTTTTAATCTGGTATAACTGGGGACTCTACCTGCACCATTCGTATTAATTTGCTTTATTTTATTCAATTCATTCTAGAGTTTTCATGCACATATCTGTAAAAACAGTCGAAATGAATTCATTAAGGCAAGTCATAAGCATTGTATTGTTAACCAATAAATAATATTGCGTGACAGTGCATTTATATGTTCATACATATCACACATACCCATAATCTTACATTGAATATTTTATTGTTAATTTGCATGTCGTGATAGTAAATCAGTTGTTTGGCATGAAATAACGCAGGATTTGTACAAATGTGTTTTGTACATGCAGCTCCTGATACGTATACGGTCGATACACATCCTGACTGTACGTGAACAATGTCCTGCTCGTAGGAGAAAAAAAATGATAGCAGACAAACTTAAGGAGATAAAGAACACACATAGCAACCGACCTTTTCAACTGATAATCTCATGAAAAATACAAACAGCATTAAGACGTGGTCAAAACTAGCTCGCATATGATCGTATTTTCCTTCACAATCGGTTTTAGAAAACATCAACACTACTTTTTTTTGACTTACAAATGATAAAAAGCAAATGTGTAAGGATAGGTTTAACATGTTGATCCTGTTTTGATAGTTTGTCATATCTATTGAGCAAATGGGTCAATTGAATTAGAAATAGGAGTGAGATCTCTTATGCAATGCCAATGATGGTACAAATAACTCTAAGTGAACTGCGATTGACTCGTTCGCGTATTTACTTTTTCGGCGACAGCTGTATGCTTTGCTATTGTTCCAGATTTTTAGCTGCAAAAGCAGCAGAAATGATTAGAAATATTTAAGCGTACCTGCTTAAAGGCAGTGTTCTCGTTGGCTTATGGTACAGACTGGTTATTTATGTGGTAGATATATCCAATCATGCGACAGTTGATACACTGACTCGAATATGTATATTTATAGGTAATTACTAGTGATGAAATAACAGTTCCAATATCTCCGAATGAATTTCGATTGACTGGCTTTCGCACTTGATCAGAACGTGAGAAACGTGATGGAACCAAGCAGAACATGACGTGCCGGGAGAGAACGTACAGGCATCCGTGGTAGACCGCGGGCGGACACATATTGTGCATTGGTTCCACGGGGGCTAACCCCTTTCCCCTCAACGGCCCGTTTCGGATATATAGGGAAAGGAATACTTGACAGGACCTTAAACAATAATAGATAAAGAGAAAGAAATAACCAAAATCCCACAGCGCAAACTGGGCTGTAACCGCTGCACAAGAACCTCTGGGACTTAGCATCCCCCTGGTCGCCATGGATACCTCGAAAAACCGTAAGATAACTTGGCAAGACCCAACAATACTTAAAATCAGAGAAAATTCCTAAAATCCCGACGGCGCACTTCGTTTCGAGCTTTCGGGGTTTTCGCTGCCGTCGGGAACATAGTACATGTATAACGTAGCATATAAAGAGATAGCTATCACGATGTAGAAAGATACTGAAGACTAGAAAATAAAACCAAATATAATCAACAACTTTTACACACTTACATTAAAGGTAAAACCTTGATATTTCTATAACGATGAAATAAACACGCAATAAATAAGATATATTAAATTGCGACACGGGCTTCTTTATTGCTGACTGGGTTAATTGTAGCAAATCAAATATCCTGATTCACGGCTGACTGAACAAGGAAGTTTACATATATTTATAATCCCGCAGCATCTTTTAGTGGCAGAAACAGCAAGTGTTATCTTGATTCGTTTTCCCATCCATCCTTCACTCCACCATTCTTACATACAAGGGTATAGAAGATCCGCGCGGGAGACCTTTTAATCTGGCCATAAAAGACCTTACCAAGAAATATTGCCATCTTGACAATTGTTATATCCTTGCTTGCTGTGAAAATAAAACTGTAAACCTTTGTTGACCATGAAAATTCAAAAGGTCATAAATCTATATGCATTTCGAACTCTTTTTTTTTCTTAAAGCTGGCAAACATTGTCGGGTTTGCGTTTTGCTCCCTTTTGTGCATTTTGTTAATTGTTCTTTACATGACATGCAAATGAATGGAAAGCAGATGCACTATACATTCACTGACTACTGGAAAAGTATTCGATATATAGGTTAGAGGTGTGGCAGAAAATACTCAACTGTAAAAAGTATTCGATATATAGGTTAGAGGTGTGGCAGAAAATACTCAACTGTAAAAAGTATTCGATATATAGGTTAGAGCTGTGGCAGAAAATACTCAACTGTAAAAAGTATTCGATATATAGGTTAGAGCTGTGGCAGAAAATACTCAACTGTAAAAAGTATTCGATATATAGGTTGAGCTGTGGCAGAAAATACTCAACTGTAAAAAGTATTCATTATAGGTTAGAGGTGTGGCAGAAAATACGCAACTGTAAAAAGTATTCGATATATAGGTTAGAGGTGTGGCAGAAAATACTCAACTGTAAAAAGTATTCGATATATAGGTTAGAGCTGTGGCAGAAAATACTCAACTGTAAAAAGTATTCAATATATGTACATCAGAAAAGACGAGTAAACTGACGTAGTTCCTTTGAGCACTTAGGCTCTGGTCCGCACATTATTTCGAGAGATGGTATTACCTAAAGAAACGTATAAACAATATACTATATTAGTGATTTTTTCCAGATATACCGGAAAACCCATCGTCGCGCATCCTAAAACTAATCCCATGGGGAATTATGCCTTTTGGATCCAAGCCCATGGCCCACGAAAAAAAAAATATTCGCAAGTCTGATGTTCTACATAGTGTCTACTTATGTCTTATTTGCACAATAAAATATACATATAGTTGACCCATTTCTTTTATACTAACACAGCAGATATTGTATAGAAAAAAATCACAGGAACAATACTTTTATCTACATATGTGAATTTACGCAATACGAGTATATTTTTTTTCTTAAGAAGTGTACAGAAATGGTCCCCTGGTTTTGAGAATGTTGTACGTCGTTGGGCGTGACGTGGTTTCCGTTAAACATCTCCTGCTAAAATATCAGACTTGGTTGGCAGATACCTTGTGGGAAGATGAAGAATCGAATTTTCAGGTCAATGGGGTCAGGTCACTTTTCTTTTAGGATTGAAGAAGATGGTCAGATGTATGTAGATACCCTATGAGAAGATATAGATTTGGATTAATTGTCTAGATTGTTTGTGTTTCCGTTGTAAAACAACCTTTTTGATCAGATTTAGACGGTATATACAAATGGAAGGAGTGATTCGGATAGATTTTCAGATCAGTAGGGTCAAGGTCACTGTCACTATGTTTTTCCTGTTATTGCGAAATAAGCTCTTTGATAATTGAGGTATGATTTGTTTAATAATTTGGCATATTGACGCTTTATGTGGAAGGATAAGATTTGGTTTGAATCGAATACAAGACCTGCTTTGTCATTTTCTGAAGCGTTTATACCTGCAATAAAAGTATTTAGAACCACCAACTGTCGTCGGGCGAAAAAAAAAAGTTGTTTGTCTCCATTAATATTTTCGAAGAAATTGGGTCGGTAGGTCGACTTAATTTTTTTTTCTTTCCGATTACCTAATTTTTCAGAGGAATTAACGAAAAACAGCGTTGTGCAACCGTAAAAGCCCGTATGCTACAAAAAAAAAGTTTGGGGTCGGTAAAAAAGGTAGGGTCGGTCGGGTTAGTGGAAAAAACGCCTAAAAGGGTAAAAGTGCTTCCCCTCTTGATTCCAGTTAACCATTGGTTAAAGGTATTTTGAAACACGTCGCGACCGGACTTATGATGTTCAAAAATACGCTACGGACGCCCAAATCATCAATCTATCGTGGTTTTCTAGTTCGTTGTTGTTGTTGTATTGGGGTTTACCGTCGCTGCGATAGTATTTCAATCATATAGCGACGTCCAGCTAATTACAGGTGTTTCTAGTTCGTAGCTTTGTAAATATGAAGTTAAATCATAACTACTTTGTCATCTTAAGTAAAATATCTTCAAACGTTGAGATATTCAGTAAATGATAAAGCTATAAACAACCCAATTTCTATCTATGCATGTTCAATTATATACTATCAACTCCTGAATCTAAATCTTTGAAGGCTTTACAAGTTTATTGACTGAAACTTAAATTCATGTCACATTTCAGTGAATCTGAATTGGGGGAATATTCTGAATTTTCGTACTAGAAAAAGGGAAAAAAAAGGGAAAACACCAAGAAAATCTTTTGTTTTGCTGCGCAATCATGTTTGCATATATTCGTTGTTTATTGTGGACAGGTGCTTATAGCCAGAAGCGTTGGTGTGTGAAGCACGTAACTGGCAGATCGTGGATCGACAATATGTATGTTTATCTTTTGGTCGGCCTAGGTCGTAGATCGTAGATTGACAAAGTAAACTTTTGTCGACCAAGGTCGTTGATCGTAGCTCATCCATTGAAATATAGATTAAGAATTGGTTAACCTTGGTCGTTGACTGCACCTCGATCATTTAAAACATGCATATAATTGATTGACGTGAGTCGTGGATCGTAGCAAAACCCTAAATGTGTTTGAAATGGTTGATCTAAGGATCTTTGACCAAGGGTCAACCAGTTTTACCTATGCTTTTAATGGATGAGAGACGATCTACGACCCTGGTCTACCAAATCATTGTGCGTGTTTAAATATTTAGCTCCGATTTACTACCCACGTAAACCGATTCTATCTGTATATTTAGATGGTTGAACTACGATCAACCCAGGTTAACCATTTCATTTTTATTAAAAATGGTTTAGCTATGATCTTCGACCTAGGTCGACAAAATAGTTTACTTTATCGATCTCCGATCTACGAGCTAGGCGCTAACTTTACACACCTAAAAATTGTTCAATATATTACCAGACGCAAAGTACTTATTCAACCTATGAACCGGGGAGGAATAAGTATCAGTTGCTCACTAATTCCCGAGAGGAAAGGGTTAGAGATTTAATTATATCGACTAAGAACAAGAACGTTACATCTTATACCTGTACCTGCGCAATCATGTTGCAATCATACAATTCTCGCTATATGCACCGGTCAACAATAAACAGTAATATCTGATAGCTATGTTGTGATTGTATGGAAAATTATTTTCTCTGAACATCGAGTTTACACCCTGTCCACAGCTTACTCCAAGCTGGCCTGAAGACGTCCGTTTGATTTTAAATATCTACGTTTTCATTCAAACCGGAAAATCATTTGCAAATAAAGTGCTCCATTAAAACAGAATGTGCCTCATATCTTATAGAGTTTGCAACCGGTCTTGGTGGCCGTGAGGTTAGAGCGTCCGCCTAAAGTCGGGAGGTCGTGGGTTCTATACCCAGCTACGACATACCATTCTTCTTAACCGACAAAACATTTAAATTTATTTATTTATAAATATCTGTACTGTCATAATGATTCGATCTATTTTATTTTGCGGGGAAGATGGTTTAAGGGACCATATAATCTGATGTTATGCTATGTTGTATACATTGAGAAGTTTTGACAATTTGTTAGGCGTTTCATCGTTGAGTCACACGGTGTTATAATCAGGGGTAAACGTTTGGGTTGTGAAGTGAGATATCCTTATGGTGATTTATCAGTTTACCCAGGGGTGTGGTGGATCTCCAGGTTGTTACCCTAACATTTATTACCACTCACCAGAAGCCTTTCTTCCTTGTTGTAAGTTGTTGCTAGATATCTAAATCTTGGCAAAGGTAATATAATTACGTTTTAACTCTCTATATATTTAGATTATAAATCGGATTAATGACAAACGCTTGTGTTATTCAAAATCACGATCATTGAAATGAAATATATTAAAAATAAAAGATAAATTGATGTGTTACGTGCAGCGGTACAGACATGGCATGGTAAATATTTCTGTTTACCATATAATATCTTGCTGGAGCAAGGATTAACGCAGAGGTCATTCCTGTCAATACCGTAATACCGGCAGAAATGTATGACCAGAATCGAATCCAGGTCGCAATGATGAGACCAAGGTAGACTAACATTACACTTTCCGTACAACCAAGGCGGCATATTCTCCTAAATCAAGAATTGTTTTACCGTCGTTTCGACAGTATTTCAGTCATATACACTGGCGGAAAGTTCCAACCGATCACTTTTTAAATTTTCTGTTTTGACTTTTGAGGGTGTCTTTGCATCATAGCTTTCTGTCATTGTAATTCGTAATCACTTTAATGAACGTTTTCACATGTTGTTCACCTTTCACACACCCGAAAATGAAATAAAATTTGATTCTTACAATTCCCAAGGTTTTGAGATATTTAATAAATTTAAAATTATCGGTTAAAACTTTCCGTCAGTGTAGTGACAACCTGTCCATTAAACCTTGAGGAAGACCCCAAGTGCAGAAATGGAACTTTGAAAGAACCGCCGACCTACCATAAGCCAGCTTGAAGGCAACCTCACATTTAACAGTCGAATGACTAGCCCAATGCTCGAACCCGCAGAGATCACGTGCTATGTGATATCAAGCCAGCATTTTAACCATTCTAATAGACCATTTCACCCCGAAATGTGACTTGAACCCACGTAAAACAACACACACTCCCCGAACACCTAATCTAAATGCTGGTGTAAAATTCCACATTTTGTTCATTGGGAAATAAACATACAAATGCAGATTTTTCTCCTGTCACTGATTGGTCAGTTTACGTCAGCGAATTATATCAAGTGTTGCCGAACCCCGGGTAAATTGCTCTATGGCATGAAGCAAAATGTTCTATCATTTTCAGTGGAGTCTAGACCGATTTTTTGTGTGATATTTATATAAATCACATTGTATACTCCGTAATGACAAAATTTATCAAGTGACTCGACACAGGTAGACAGGAATTCCCCAGTCTGCTGTACATATCTCGGGCGCGTTGCTTAGAAAAAGGGTTTCAGTACGTTGCGAAACAGTTTTTCTTCGATTTCTATGCAACATGATGTTGCAAAAATAAGTTTCGAAGCAAATTTTACATTTTGTAGAGTTTTTCAAGCTGTCTCGCGTAGATAATGGTAAACAATCATGGTCGATGATTTTCAGATCCGAAATGGATAATTTTTAATTGCTCATTACATGTGTTAATGCAAAAATTTTTTAATTTTTTTTTTATTTTTTTGAGAATTTTTAATATAGCATTTATGTTGGGAGCGGGAGGTCGTGGGTTCGACCCAAGGCCGCGAAATACCAAAGTCGTAAAAATGGTACTGGTATAGCTCCCTTGCTTGGCGCTCAGCATATAAGGGTAGTTCCCGGTGTCAGAATAATGTAACCGGGTGTACTATCATGCCACATGTCTATGGCGTGATACTGCAGTGTGGCAGCACTGTTTCCCTGTCGGTGGACGTTAAACCCAACAAACAAACAATCAAATAGTATTTTTATTAGGCATATAAAATGCATGTTTATCTGCGAAATTTTGCAGAATGGTTAAGATAAACCTTGTTAGAAGCCTGTTTACAAAGTAAACAGAGTTTTCACCAAAAACGATGACGATGGGTAAACCGTTATCAAGAACACGAAGTATATGGGAGTATATGATGTTGCAAAGCTTTTATCGGAGCAACTCGGCAATTTTCAACAGCTTTTTTTCCAACTTCAATGTGTTGCAAGGCAGCTCAGTGGCCACGGTACGGTTCTTCCAGAGAAACTTATTGAAGTACTCGTAGATGGAAGTCCCAACACCACTAGCCTATATATACTGTAAAACTTTCAAACTTAGGCAAGCTGGCATTCAAGGTCAATTGTTGTCCTGGTTTTCTAGTTGTTTACAATATATGCATGAAACGGTTGTTGTTTCCGGTGTTTATTCAACATTTCTGAAATTAAAGCAGGCGTACATCAAGGCTCAATTCTCGAACCTCTTTTATTTTTAGTTTATATTGATGATATTGTTCACGAGACTGAATCTCAGATAAACAATCACAATAACAGGAGTTTATACCTGTACAAATATCGATCGGGGGACAAATCGATATATTTATATGATTAAAATGTCCCTACTATGATATCTTAGGGGAAATACTTGCTAATGAAAAATGTAAACAATAAGAGTATTTTGGCATCCATACAAATTACTAAATGACGTTATTTGTCATCTTCGTGCGTTTAATCGTTACATTATAGGATATATTGCACATTATGTACCGTTGAATGTGTTTATGTCATTTTGTCTTTTCTTTTTCATGAAAGGTGTATCACTGATTATATGAATTTCAAATATAATGGGCCTTTAAATAACATGCCTTGTTTTGTGGTAATTAAGATACACAAAATATAAACTTACAAAATCATTAACCACCAGAGGTTTGTACCACGGAAGGTGATACATACCCTGAACCCCATCTTGTGTTTATTTGTTTGTTAGGTTTACCGTCCCATCGACAGTATTTAATCATTTTGGGACTAAGTCTACTTGAGAAAGATATAATGGTGCCACATTGCAGAATCACGCCGTAGACATGTGGCATGATACTAAACACAGTCACATTATCCTGACACTGGGCTCACCAGTCCTGCAACTACCCTAATATACTGAGCCCCAAGCATTCTATATCAGTACCATTTTTACGACCTTGGAATGTCGCGGCCAGGACACACCCACGACCCACGACCTCCCGTCCTCGAATCACCAGAGATGATCGGACTATAAAGTGGTAAATTGCATGTTGTGTGCCCACCCCGTCATCTTTTAAAGGAGCGAGATATCAGGCTTAGCATATGAACATGCATATACATTTGATGATACAGTGTAGTCAGGGATGGCACGCAGGTTGGTTACGTGTATTTGTTTTCAAGTTAAAGGTCAAGGTCGCGGTGTCTTTTGCGGTGACAATTGTACGATATCTTAGTATTGAGTTTGCAATACAACGTATGATGACATTGTGATATTTCGTTTAAAATGATATTAAATAGGGCGCTATATGACGTCGAGTTTCGTGTCGCATTGTCATGTATCGTTTCGTTTTGTCGTGTGTCGTTTACAGTTGTCGTGTGTCGTTTACAGTTGTCGCGCGACGTTTCAATTGTCGTGCGTCGCCAACATAAAGCGACTCACGACATTCAAAGTGGTACTTACCGAATTCCGTAGCATATTTAGTTTAAGAGAAAAAAAACTTTTGCCGGGACAAGAAAATTCAATAAACATCTTACAAGGCATGTCATTCTTGGTGCATCTCTATTAAACTGCACTCCTGTGTAACACGAGATAATCGTTTAACTCGACATCCAGATCGACCTCTTGTTCTCAAATATGCGTAATCTTATCTTTCATTTTCATTGCATTGTTAAGTAACACGTGTTAAATAATGAGTGGACCAGAAACTTACTATCCGCCAAATATTAAGGTAAGAAGAAACTGGTTTTCTAAATCGATATTGGTGTGGGCGGGGTTAAAGCAATGTGGAAATGCATAACATATGCAACGCATATATCTGTTCAACGAAAATGGATGGGTGGGGTACGAATATTCAGTCGTAACAATTGAATTAACTAGAAATATAAAGTTCATATCTTCTTACTGACGGATTTTATATTTATGATTAAAACAAGGCCTCCACCAAGCGGATGCAGACGCTCATCTGATTTTTGTCACTATATAATAATCTTGTCTCATGAGCTAGTTATAATAGTTCATTCGGTTACCGAGTTGTTAATAGCAATATATACCTGTGGTGGAACAAATTATTTATCCTGGTTTTGAATTATCTGTACTTTAGAAAGTAACCAAATTTTGGGGTAGTACCCACAAGCAAAACCAATATTTAAATAAAATACTACATGTATATATTCCGTGAAGATTTGAGGACCAACAAGACTTCTATTAAGTTTCAAATCAATACAATATATATATATATATATATATATATGTGTGTGTGTGTGTGTGTGTGTGTGTGTGTGTGTGAAAACATAAAACTTAACCAGGATGAACGCCTACGCCAACGGCCGACGACGCCAGAGTGATTTTTTTTCAATAATCAGATTAGCTAATAATGATGATGCCAATGATAATGATGATGATGATTTAATAAGAAATGCCCCACTTGCTGCCGCTTTGTAAGGTATGCACTGCTTTCATTTAAGAGCATTATGGTTTCACTTTTTCGATAAATTGATATGAATCTTTGTGGACGAGACTTTAGTTTAAATACCAAACTGCAGATATTTTAAATATGAAAATGAATTGATTCCCTATTTTTTTTGAAAACCAAATCAATAGTTTTTATAGTTGTTTACGCTCCTTCGAGAAGGGATCGGCAGTGCTTTCTTTTATGTCCGCATTGATCATTTTTATCGCTCAAAAGATATAAGACACTAAAACGTTGATGTGTGTATGTTTGCTGACCTGGAAAACTTGATCATGTATGGAAGAGTATTTATGTAAATATTACAGAATGCTTACTTCCTAATGCTTTATGAAAGATGGCATTTGCTTGCATGTATGTATACTTTTCAATGATGCCTTATTGCATTTTTGTTAGATGGTTTTAAATGTCAAGTGTGTAAAGCTAAATGCTTTGTGCATAATGACTAATAATATGCCAGTATGTTAAGACCCAAAGGGGTTTGACACGGGGGTGGGGGTGGGGGGGGGGGGGGGGGGGGTCATCAAATCACTATATATAATACAAGATATACTACTCCCGATTGATCTTAACCCATACCTTCATCGGGAAAATGCCAATAGCTCAGCCATTTATGAAGGTATCTTTGAATATTTAGCATCTATTGCAAGCGTATACATTTATGCAACCAAAAATTACCACAGTTTCACCCATACGAACTCAAGTATTCAGCAACGAAACCCGCAATGCGAAACTTAACCCGGTTTTCAAAAATCTCGACACGCGTTCGTACAGTTTACCAGTATACAGTTTGGGTATAAACAAGCGTTGTTGCGACAAGAAGATGTTAACCGATAGGTACAAAGTATTCATAGATACCTTCATGGCTGAGTTATTGGGCATTTTCCCGATGAAGGTATGAGTTTAGATCAATCGAGAGTAGTATCCCTTGTTTTATATATAGTATATAGTGTTGCCCCCCCCCTTCCCCACTCTCGTGCCAAACCCCTTTTTTAAGACCAAGGTTACAAACAGCATACATGTATCCTTGTTTCTTTTCTTTTGAGAAGTGTATAGTGCTAAACGCTTTCTGTTAACTACCAAATAAGAAGTGCAAGAATATATGTTTATAAAATTTGTAAATTAATGGCAATTGATTGCATTTCTTAAAATGTCTCGTACGTAAACGCAAAGAGTTAAAACCATAATTGATATGCAAGTATCATAGGACTTGTCAAAATCAAGTTGTCACATAGCACTAGGCAGTAAGCATTATACACTAAACATAATCGAAGCTGGAATCCAAATTGAACATTTACATTTTACTAGGGCCCATTCGGCTTAAAATGAAGAGAGATTACTCTAGAATTCTCTTTGCAGAATGTACGATGAAGCGTAGCATTGCACATGCGTACCAGGACGTTTATTAGACGAAGCGTACCACCAACAGGTCAAATTCAGAAAGAAAATTATTTGATACGACTAATTATTCATTTAATGCATTTAAGAAAAGAAAAAAAATGTTGAATTCTTAATTAATTTTCATATTCACCAATAAAGCGCAAAAGCTCAGTGGTAGTGCCCGCTAAATGCTATACGTAATTGCGTGGAATATTAATAATGATATCAAACATAGGACATAAAGCGATGTTTCGTTTCTTTTGTTGGGTTTAACGTCCCACTGACAGTACAGTACTTTAGTCATTTGGAGACTATGTCCTATAGTACTGCCAAACTGCAACATCACGTAGTAGACACGTGACATGTTACCATATCCCGACACAGGGCCAACCAGTCCTAAAATACATTGTATATATGCTGAATGTCAAGAAGGGAGCTACAAGTACCAAGTTTAACAAATTTTGTATGTCGCGGTCGGTAATTGAACCCACGACCGAATGTAATGTAATGGGGGGGGGGGGGGGGGAAGTAATAATGCGATGCCTAGATATTTTTTCCATGCTTATACCTAAATTAACAATCAATCGTAACACAATCTTTTTCTCTTCTAATTCAGTTTGATACCAAATCAAATACTTTTTGTAATTGTGATTTCACATATAATTATTTTTCATACTTCTATGTCGTATCACAATAACTTTTCTTTCTGGATTTGACCTGTTGGTGGTACGCTGGTGTGATTCGTCCTGGTATGCATGCAATGCTATATTTCGTCGTACATTCTGCAAAAAGAATGTTAAAGAAACCTCTCTTCATTAAGCCGAATTGGCACTAGAAAAACGTAAATGTTCAATTTGGTTTCCAGCTTCGATTATGTTTAGTGTATAATGCTTACTGCCTAGTGCTATGTGACAACTTGATTTTGACAAGTCCTATTATACTTGCATATGGATTATGGTTTTAACTCTTTGCGTTCACGTACGAGACATTTTTTAGAAATGCAAATAATTGCCATTAGTTTACAAATGTTATAATCATATATTCTTGCACTTCTTATTTAGTAGCTTACAGAAAGCATTTAGCACTATACACTTCTCAAAAGAAATGAAACAAAGCTACAAATATGCTTGCACTTCTCATTTGTTATGTATCATTTGGTAGTTTGCACCTGGGTCTTAACATACTTGCATATAGGTAGGTCAAAGAAACTGATACTAAAAGTGTTTTGTCCCTAAAATTGAATTTACTTTCTTACTTTTATCAGGATTGTGATATCGAAATACATTTTGGAACATATATAGCTTGTGTCTAGATAAAGCTTTCATAAGCTGTTGGGTTCCGATGGGTAAAGGCAAAGGTAATTGTAACTAAAAATAATATATATATATATATATATATATATATATCGGAGAGAAAAATCCTCCTACCTACCCTCTATTTATTTTTGGCTAGAGACCCGAAACGGAACTTTTTTGTTTGGCCTGACAGTTACACCTGATGTTTAGAGAATGGTTCAGAGTCACTATTCTAAAACTACATAGACCACATACATAAAATATGGCATAATCAGTCGCCGCCTCAACCAGCTCCGCATATTGGCCGCGTAGGCACCAGACAGTCGTATTGTTTCCATTTCAAGACCCCACGCCTCCGCTTTATTTCATGCAATATAATTTCAAATTTTGAACGAAATACAAATATGTGTGAGCACGTGTATGCACCCATTGCCAATATATAAATATGTTTAATTTTGTCTTTTTTTTTTTATTTCAGGCACACAAACCACCCTTTAATCTACGTGACATCTTCATATTTATACTGCTTCCAGCAGTTTTTGCAGGAAATCTGATATACATGTGTTACAGCGATCAAAAACTTCTATTATTTAAGAGATGGGGGTTTTCGGGTTTTCTGTCAATGAATGGGAGTAAAGGCAGCATGAGAAGAAACTGTTCGGAGGAGTTCAACCGAAAACACATACTACATGCAAAGTTTCTTGGCCGACTGGGAAATCAAATGTTTCAGTTACTGACTCTGGTAGCAGCAGGTTGTATTCATTTTTTTTAAATTCATTTTTTATTCATAGCTCCGTGTATGAAACCGACGCCTTTACTAACTGGAAATCATGCCACAATCTTGAATAATTTGCATACATATAAATACATATTGCTGAGAATAGTAACAGTTTTTTCTCTACTAGCAAAAGCCAATGAGTGAATGAGTTTAAGGATAGTTTCAGGACTGATTGCCATATTGCAAGTATAATGTTGCTGAATGCGGTTTTATTTCATTTGACCTGTATTCCTCACGTGAAATCCAAGTGATCCTGTCAAGACCCATATTCACACAATGATGTCTGTCAAAGTTGAGAAAATTAGGGCTTGAAAACTGTACAGTAGGAGTTCCACAGCATCACATTCCTGCACCTTAACGACACCTTAACGACGTCAATATAGTCCATCTTCGTCAACATTTTTTTTTCAATAGGCGGCCATTTTGTTTGTTTATTATAAGATTTTTTCCTGATTTGACGTCATAATAGACGATAAACAATTGAGAAAATACAATGACTACTTAAACCATGGTTATTGACACACTCTTGTCTATTTTAGCCACTGTCATTGCGTCATTATGAAATTGACACGGTTACAAAATTTGAATCGGCAGGATGTGTATTCAATTAGGGGCATTATAAAAGTTTATCAGAGAGGGAGAGAGAGATTTTGTATGCTGCATTTTGGTTGTGATCTGCATTTCACTAACATGGGATAAAATTCCGAATTACTCCTTAAAAATTTCATGGAAATGACTTTTTTTTATCTTTTCCACTCATAATTTACATTATTTTTGTACATCAAGATATTTGTTAAAATATGCTGGGAATGATGTAAATGCATGCACTTTCTCTCGCTCTCCCTCTTTCATTTCACTTAACAGATCGACATATCTTTTCCTTACAAATAAATATCAGTGCAGTCTGTGAATAATACAGAAACATGCAAATACACGTTTCTCACAATGCTAAGAGAGAGAGAGAGAGAGAGAGAGAGAGAGAGTGTCTTATTGTGAGTCTGGTCATTGAAGGTTTTAAAAGCAGTGGGAATCAGCAAGAAAAAAATGCATATGCATAAGAATTAATATTTATATTGAAAGAGAAATCATTTGTGAAATTTAAGTTGGTGTTTAATGCAAATTTACATTGACTTTGAGTACCATTTTCTGTACTAATCTATACAATAATCTTCATATGCACACACACAACTCCATTCCTATGTTATTAGGACATTAAAACTTATTCATCATCAGAAAAAAATAATAAAAAGTCCCTTTCCCTTCTTGATTAAAAGATTAGGGACCTGTTTGTGGTTCAGTTGCTCATCAGTAAATCTTTTTTTAAATGATGCCATTAATTACATCATTTTCATATACAGTATAGCTTTAAACCTACACACCTTCCCCAGTACAGCCACAAAGTACTGGTCCAGCCAATGAATATGTAAGTTGTAAGAACTTGTTTCCAAGTAGAGTAGAACTAACAATATTGAAGTATTAACCTATGAATCTGTTTATCTAGTTTTCTGTATATTGTGTAGATTTCATATACAGCAAAAAACATTATTTTTTTATGCTTAGATGAGTGACTGCCAGATAACTTTCAAGAGCGTTTAATTGTTTGCATTTGACTTTTCTTTTTTGGGGGGGAATTTTAATGTATTGATCTTGAGTATATATGAGTATATAAGGCTTCTCTCTCTCTCTCTCTCTCTAAGGCTTCTCTCTCTGTCACACACACACTCACACATTGAATGATGACACAATATATTTTTAGTTGTTTATTGATATTCTTAGATTACATTTAAGCTATCACAAATAATTTCAACATTCAGAAACGCCTGACTTTGATATGACAGCATACACCTTTGTCTGCTTTCTGCAATCTGAAAAGAAGTAATAATGATCATTAGTATAAAAAAGTTATAACATGCTCACATCTTCAGTGCAAATATTTAACAGAAATATAAACCTAAACCCAGATTATTTCCAAATTCCAACACTACATGAGATGAAATACCATCAAAATAGTGTAATATTCTCATTTATTGTTTTTCAAACATTATTGTTCATTGACATTTTTTTTCTTTTTTTTTCTTCACCACGACTGTCATTGTAAGTAAGATTGCTTGTTTCACGTGTGTTGTGTGTATGATCTGTCAAGCACAGACTACAATTTCACATAATAAGTAAAATACATTTAATACAGTACATTTAATTTGATTTGTGATCTTTTCTCTTTCAAAGATAAAGAAAGCTTAACACTGTAGATAATAAATAAATGTGTGCTCAGGACTCTCTTTCTGTTTTGGGGGAACAGTACCTCTACCTTCAGAAGAGGGAATTTTCGTGTCATTTTCTCCTGTTGGGGGAATTTTAAGCAATTTTTACTGCACATACTGCAATAATAATATAAGTAAAAATGTATAAAATAGGTCCTGTCTAGTATCTTTGTTTGGTAAAACTGACATGAAAATAAAATGGTATACAATACAACAATCTACCACTTGACCATATTTGTTATTTATGTGAGCTCTTACAATTTTGTTTGTAGGGGGAATTATGCTTGAAAATCAGAATTTTCAATAAGGATTTTGCAACATATTTTTGTATATATTTCTATAAAGAATACATGATTCAAATAGCATACTCATAAGGACGTTTTCATTGGTATGTAAAAATATGTCAATTTTCTAGAACTTGTTTTACTATATATAGTTTTTTTAGGATTAGAGCAAAATATTTTATTTTAAAATTGATTTTATCATTAAAAATCATTTTTATTAAAGTTAATTTACTGAGGATGTAAAGAAGATTACTGTAATAATCTTGAAATGAAAATGAAAATATGTAAGGTTGTAAGATATTGACTACAGTACTGTTCTCTGGAATTTGTTCATATAATCTGTTAAAACGCTTTTGAAACAACCCTCTTTAAATACACGGGGTCACTGAGTAAAAGCTAGACATTCATGTTGAAAACATATTTGACACAAGAAGCAGATGAACGGACTTGTTTGTTTATTGATTAAGCCAGTGAAAAATCAAAATTGTTCCAGGTTTTATACCTAAGAAAGAGTTTAAAATATCCCATAATCCTCCAACTTGCAATTCTTTACACAGTCGTCTGCATGCGTGTGTTAATGATGGCTATTTAATCGTTTGGTCGAAGGCGTCTCAATAAAAAGTTCATTTCTTCCTTAGATGAAAAAGTATATTTTAAAAACGGGTTTCTATCAAATAAACCTTTACAACCTCCTAGTTTTGACATTTCATAAGAATATCATGTGCGATGAAAATGGCTCGCGCAGACAATCATGACAGTTGATAGACAGTCCAAAAAAAAAATGTACATAAAACATTTTATTGTAACGAATTAGTTAATGAAAACGTACTTTACCTTTATTTTCAAATCCTTTGATGATTTCGTTGATAATATAGCAGATTTTTTTTTAGCCAAAAATGAATGCTGGCTTTCATCAAAACCTGAACAACCTTTACTGTAGCACCGCTTCCGAATTGTTACACGTAAGACTAAAATGTACCGTAATTACCAAAAAGAGGCTGAATTTCGGGAAATTCATTTAGAAACAAGCCAAAACACATACTAGTTTGATTTCTTCGCATATTTTCTTTATTTTAAGCAATGGCAGGTATTTTATTATGGGTTATCGAATAATTTTTTTTATAAGAAATCAACTTCCGGTTTGACCTACAAAATACGGTGAGTTAATTTAAATACGATTTTCTAAAAATCTGTAATAAAGATTTTCGTTTTACTCTAATGTTAAGGAAATATCGTACTAATAAACACAATATAAAGGAAATTTGTATTACAGATTTTAATCTTTTTGGGGGAGAAAAGTGCGTATTTTACTAAAACAAAACAAGAAAATAAACCAGATTTTCTCCAGTAAAAGTACAATTTCTTCGAAATGATTGGATATCAGCCGAAATAAATGTTTGCAGAACTTAAAAATATCTATTCCTCATAAATTTTAATATAATTCAGTACAAAAACATAATGAGAAGGGGTTGAAATATCCGTTTTATTTAGGTTGGTCGCGGCCTATTTCCTGAAAATCGGAGGCAGATTCGTGCAAAAGTGATGAGGTGTATGCACGTGAAGTGGTCCCTTGGAACTCCTACTGGTATTCCTTTTGAAAAAGTGTACAAAATTAGATAAGCATTGCAAACATATCTAGATTATGTGATCGTTAAGGCAGATATCAATAATCTATCAATGTTATAGATGTCTACGAATTATTCTTTTGTCAATACATTAATTTTCTTTTCAGCAAAAGACCAATGCTACACACCAACGTTTGAGGGCGGCAAGGATTTAAGAAATACCTTTGTTCTAGATTCATTTGGAGTTGTTGGAAAGGTTGTAAACATTAAACGATACAGGGAAGCTCAGTTTGGAAAGTATGAGCAAACATTAACAAATCTGAACAAAGATTATAATTGGACAATACACGGATTCTTCCAGAGCTGGAAATACTTCAACCACCAAAAGGACTACCTACTTTCCTTGTTAAAATTCAAACCAAACATATTGACAAAGGTTTTGAATTACATGAATAAGACCCTTAGGGATACGCCGAAGGGGATAGGTATAACTAAAGTCTGTATCCATGTACGACGAGGTGATATGCTGAAACCTGATTATCAACAGCTCGGATATGAAATTGCCGATGCTGAATATATCAGAAGAGCTATGGCCTATTTTAAGAAAGTAGTAAATAATACAATTATATTTATTGTTGCCAGTGATGACATGGCGTGGTGTCGTTCGTCAATCAATGATTCCAATGTATACTTCAGCCCCTTTAAAAAGCCAAGTTTGGACATGGCCCTTCTGAGCTCATGTGACCACACCATCATAACAAGTGGGACGTTTGGCTGGATGGGGGCGTGGCTTAGTGGTGGGTTCGTCATTTATTATGACAAATACCCAAAGGTTGACTCTGTGTTGTACAAGAATATGACGGTATCCGACTATTATTTACCCACGTGGATTGGCATGTCTTAGACATCTACGTTAACCGTATATTACTTCTTTCTCATTAAACGAGTCCTTAAATTTGCGGAGCTCATAAATTGATATCGTAAACTAACCTTTATATTATATCGCTTTTAGAAAATTGTATTAATGTTCATTTAAGTTATGAATTATAAGTAAATACTCGTTTTTCGCATTGATATGATTAATATTATCTAATGAAATACACTTCGTAAAAATAAATAAGAGATGTATCGCGCAAGAAATGCAATGCCCCTTTATGTACCATGTTGATTATATACTGTATAAGTTTTATTTTATACAAAGAAAACTGAATCGTTTTCTCATGAGTGTAATTGTGAAGGAAAGTATAATTTGTTTTTTCTTCTATAGTTGTTTTTGTTAAATGGCATAATTATGTTCCATTTCAATTCATGGCTTTAAATCCAATCCATTTACCCATGTATTATTCATTTACTTATTATTACTTATTTATTTTTGTTATATCTGTTTGGATGGCTATTGTGGAGGAAAGTGTCATATGCTTTAAAAGGATATGCTCTTCACACAAATACATATACGAAAAATAGACATATACAAAAAAAAGTGATATCGGTCAGGGAAAAAGAAAATCAGTTTTTCTCACATACATGTATTCAAGTTTATTAAATAGCATATATCCTTTACTACATATTTGCATGCTATACAACACATATTCTATTAGGCAATGCATGTCACAGAGCATCTGTGTATTTACCTTTTGGCGACCAATGCATTATTTTTCAAAATTATGAAACTATTAAAATAATAAAATAATTCATCAGCAATAACCAATGACTTGAGTTGGATGACACTTCAAATGATTGATAAGTATTAAGTCTCGTTGTGCATATCACAGCTGCTTGGCGGGTTGATATATCGCAGAGTTATGGTACTTTGTTATGGAAATGCTATTTTTCTTTTAAATAACCAACTGTCTTCATATCACACCAATTTATCAATATATTGAACCAAATTGCAATATATGATACGGATTTATCTTTATATCAGATGACAAATTCAGTGTATTGAACCGAATCGTTAATGTATTAATCCAAAATAGCATTATATGATTTCATTTTGACATGATATCAAACTTACATTCCTTTACAGTGCAACCTGTCCATAACGACATCTGTTCATAATGACATCCTGTATTATCCGACACCTTTTGTTGGTCCCAATTTTAAAGGTATGTTCTATAATGACATACCTTATCCGACAACCTGTCTTATCTGACAATATCAGTTGGTCCCAGTGGATGTCAGATAAGTCAGGTTTTACTGTATATGATTCCGTTTGAACCATGTATGGAACCAGCTATCCTTATATCACATTTCTTTAGATAAAACCGATCCATCATCTTATTTTGCTATTTAGTCCTTTCTTTCATGAGTATTCTTGTACAAATTAATGACTTAATGAAAATTAATTTACTTAGCTTCTTAACTTCAAATAGTCATACAAAACAATGTATTTTTCATTACTGCGCATACTGTGGTGAATTAGAGCTACAATATCGCAAGATGAGACCCTGATCTGTTTCTGCCAGATGCTGTCTGATCTGTTTCTGCCAGATGCTGTCTGATCTGTTTCTGCCAGATGCTGTCTGATCTGAGTCTGCTTTGTTTGCCAAGGCGTCAAAACGAATCTAAATAAGATAAAGGTATAAAAAAACATCTTCACATGCATTCTTTCCCCAAAACATAAATTAATGTACTTTAGCGGCTAATTGACATGCTGTTTTGAATACCTCCCCTAAAATCCCCCAATTTGACCAAGGAGGTGCTTAAATTCTCTATTTCAGAAACAATGGATTGCCCGAGACTGAGAAGAATCTGAGCCACAATAATGTATGAACAAATAGAGGAGACCCTGATCAGACAGCTCCTAGGAGACTCTGATCAGACAGCTCATAGAGGACCCTGATCAGACAGCTCCTAGGAGACCCTGATCAGACAGCTCCTAGAGGACCCTGATCAGACAGTGCCTTCCAGGATCCGTCTGATCTATATGGGTCGGCTCTGTTCGCTAATGCGTCAATATATTCCTTTCAAAGATAAAGGTTAAAACGCGAGCCTTGAGGCAAGAATAGCGATTAATGTTTACTTCTGTATTGATAGAAATTGTATAAGTTTGAAGATCAATTTCCATCAATGTAGAACATTTTCACCATCCCGCTGATCATTTTCCGGTGTTGACATAAAATACACCCGTTTTAGATAGTCCGGTCAACAATATGAGGAATCGGTTTCATATAAAGAAATGTAATATAAGGACAGCTGATTCCATACATGGTTCGACTGGAATCATATAAAGGAATGTTCGTTTGATATAATATCAAAATGAAATCATATAATGCTACTTAGGATTGATATGTTGACTATTCGGTTTTTTCATCGAAGTTGTCGATTGATATAATGATGAATCCATATCATATATTGATATTTTTGTTTAGTATATCGTAAAATTGGTGTGATATAAGGACAGCTGCTTCCATACATGGTTCGAATGGAAACATATAAAGGAGTGTCCGTTTAATACATTGTCAAAATGAAATCACATAATGCTACTTCGGTTTGATACATAGAAAAAGAACGGTATATAATAGCCATGGCTGTCCATGCTTTGTTTTAAGCAATGTGTATTTTTAATGTGCATACATTCTCTCGGAAACATCCGACTTGAAATGGATGAAACTATTGGGATTGGTCAATACCAAGTCTAACTGTGCATATTATCAGTATTTTCAATTTGAATGTGTCATGGCACTTTGTTTATTTTTTAATATTTTTTTTGTCTGGAAACTACCAAAAGCATTTACTTGGTGTGCCTTGTCCGAGAACTTCCCATTTTTTTTATATCATGTCCCTTTATTTTATATTTCATCTTATTATTGATGATATGGCCAGGGGTTTCTTTTTTGTTTCAAAGGAATTTGCGGGGGGCAAGCTATCCAATTCATTGACAGTTCTAGTTTACCCAACCCTTCTTAATGTGAAGATTTGTAGAATAATATTTAATTAACATTAAGATTAAAGATTAAGATTTGAGAGATCACTATGGAAGGGAATATCTGCAAGTTCACTCATTATGCTATTTAGTATGTCGTCGTTTGTTTAAATATTGCAAAATATGATATCTTCTTGAATGTTTCTTGACAAATAAATTATTTAAATTATGTGTTTTTCAGTTCTAATTATATGACATAAGCAGTCAAACCTGTCAGTTAAGGGTACAGGAGAAGTGACCGTTTAACAGAGGGGGCCGCTAAATGAAGGTTTAAAATATAACAAATTGGTGTAGTTTGGTAGAATTAAAACTGATCTCTAAACGAAGGTTGACCGCTTAATACAGGTGGTCGCTAAAACAGGTTAAACTGTAATACTACTCGGCATACAGCTCAGTTCGTTCTTGTTTTCAGAGTTTTTAATATTTATTGAACATTTAATCGTTTGAATGTAAAATTAACGATGAGTTCGTACTTTATTCTACAAGACTGTATTCGTTCATGACTATGAAATTTGAAATACTAAAATGACATAATGTAATGTCAATATCAGTACAATATAAAGATGAGGCGTCTTCATTATAATAATGACAACTCAATGATATCGCCCTAATCATAAAAATTAACGTTACCAAAATATGAATTTTAGAGGACCAGTACGAATTTAGGAACCAGTTCGTATACTGAGTCAGAGAAAGCTGCGAAATACTGTTCCGGTGTAAATACCCTTTTTCACCTCAGCTAAATTGTCCAGTTTGAGCACTAATTACCGATGACTTGAAGCCCTCAACTGATGTATGGTAACGGTGTCTGAATATTTCACTTCCACACGTTTACTTTGTGCTCGTCACGAATTATTACTCGTGAAGCATTTAATTCCGGGAGGCCAAAGTAAGCAAATGAAGCGGACTATAACCGTTATTCAGTTTGTCAGGAGACTATAATATAATGCAGATATTTATAAAGTTCGGTTCGAAACAGATGTCAATGTGCACCGGTAAAAATGTATTAATCAAAGAAATTTAAATCAATCAGAGCACTTCACACACTTTTGTGAAGGATAATATAATAACCATTAACGATAATGTACGAGTAATAATGAATTTAGCTCTCTATCTCTGAAAGTATTACGAGTATATGAACTTCGTTATGACCGGACAAATATCACATTATTTTGAAATATTTTATCATACCTTGGTGGAATAAGGGTATGTTCTGTTCTATAAGACCGGATATCACTGTTGTATACACTGATAAGTTTTAGCAATTTGTAAAGGGTCACGCTGTATGGTAAACAAGGGTAAGGTGAGGGAGGCGTATCAGTTTATTAAAGCATCTCGTTCACAGATGGTCATTGAAGTTTTTGATTTTTAACCGTATGTGTGTATTTCGTCTATCAATACCCATCTAAAGACGCATGATTATCCAATGCAACCATCCGTGATTGTGAAAATAATTATCACAGGCAATACCGTCACAGATTGTATTGAACCTATATCTAGAATTATAAAACCTATATTTAGATAATCTATTTTCTATTTTGACGTCACTTGAGAGATTTGTTTTTTTAGATAACTGATATCTGCACCCAGTTCACCCAGACACACACTCATACATTGAGTCACACAGTGATATATTTACAAGAGTCCTCTTATTAGGGTCTGCTTTATTTGCTTTGAAAAAGTAGTAGATCTATCATGATTTCAGTTACCAAAACATTACCTCACTTTTGTAATCAATGGCTTGAAATAGGAATATATTGTCATTTTGTACATTAAAAGAAGATAAAGGATGACAGGCAACAGATAAGTCAAAACGTTAAACGTGTTTATTTGATGAAACGCCTATTTCTATACATGATATTCAATGGCGTTGTACAATAAACATACATATATTCTCACCAAAAAGTGTAAACAAATACATATAAAATATAGCGAAAAAGCATAAAAACATGAAATTAAAATACAGATTTAAGACACAGGCTACCGGCAACTTCACAGAAATACATTATTTTCAACAAATACCCATATTAAACAATAAATTATGTATTTATTTAATTCCTACAAGTATTTTTTTTTTCCAGAAGTCACTAGTATCGATGCATTCCGCCCTCATTCGACTGTTGCATTTTGTTATGACTGGCGGCTACCATATTGAATTGGTTATCGGCTTTTGTGATAATTACAATGTGACATGGGGAACCAGCGATTATGGTAGTCGTCAGTCATCACAAAATGATGTCACAGACAGGTGACACACGTGTTCCAGAGAACACTTATGTCTGATATACATTTTCCCGTGCAAAGCAAATTGTGATTAAAATCTTGGCATAAGAAATTCTCAGTTACTCCGCCAACAATTACCGGGAAATACGTACAACTTTTCTCCAAAGTCCTTTGTCAAAACTGTTTTTCCATCACAATCGAGTTAAGTTCCGTTAGAGGCTACAAATTGTCTTCAAGTAGGTTTCAGCCTGGGCGCATTTTATCTGGTATCAAGGTCTTAATTTTCATAAATGTGCTGAACCTGTGTCCACTTTTATAAAACAGCAGGCCACCAATTTTTCCGGTAAGTTTATTTCCCCTCTTTAATTTATAGCAAACTGATTTTATCCAGGCCTTTGATGACTTTCGACCTCCTCGCGAATTCTACTTTGAATTTCCTGCTGATTTCATTGTTGAATCCCTCTTGGATGTTCTTTGGTAAATGTCTCTACTCCTTAAGTCTCGATTTGCACCAGACACCCTTTGAGGCTTATTTGTCTTCTCCATCTCTGTAAGTCTTAAACACTCCTCCTGCATAGCATTAGTAAGAGCTCTTTGTAATGTGTTAGGCTTTATAGGTCTAAAGTCAGTGGAGTAATGGCGGTTGTCCAAAAATGTGGTCAACGCCTGCTCATGCACTGCACAAAATCTGGATTATCCGGGTATGCCTAATGGAAAAAATCACCAAGACCCTGACCATGTTCACGAAATGACTTATTGTTGTGTTTTCTTCGAAGTTTTACATCAACCACGTATCTATCGTTCATATTAGCTATGCCAAATCTGCCTTCAAGTTTTTTCCATGAGACAAAATCCAGCCATATGCAAAGGCTTCGGCTTGTCCCATTAAGCATCAAAGTAAAGTTCTCCTTCTATGATCCTCTGATCAACAGTTAAAATGTGCCAGATTCTCAAAATATCTCTTAAAATCGTGCCACACATCACTTTAAGTTTGTTGACAAGGTAAGTCGCGATTGGATTTTAACCTTTGAGCCTGCAGAGAAGTTTGACCAAGGTTTGCAGGTGACCCTTCAGTATGAGACAAAGGAGCAGGAACATTTTGCAAAATGATAGCAAAAATACTGCAAAAACTGTTATATTCACTCAGTTTGTCGAACCAAATACCATAACCGTCGTAAGAAACGTATCCATCAAGCTGATAAATCTGTCCACACAAAACTGTCTAAAAACTGCGAAAAACTAGTATCCAAGTCAGGAAAAACAGTTTCCATTTGTGACCAATTCCCGAGACATGCATCCTCGGACTTACATGACTGCAATGGCTGCTTTCCGAAACCAGTCATTGTGGAGAAGGCTCTCACAAGCGCTATTTATCCTGAATCAGAGTTTGTTGTAAAATTAGGGATACGCTTGTCTCATTAGACAATGTGCAAATGCCACAGCTGTCACCAATGTAGCAAACTATGAGTTTCCGGGTAAATAAAGACCCAAAGTCCGTATTTTCATCAATAATTTTATCCAACCGGATCCGAACAAGACTCCAGTAAGAGGCACATACCGCAATTCTCATTCTAACCAAGAAAAACATATAACATATAAAAAACATGAACAGTATGAAAAAAAAACATGGATGTATCCGGCGACCCTTCCTTAGAAGGATACCCAGTAGGAGTCCTCACGCCGAGATGAGAGTAATATTAGGTTGGCATCCGGAGGAGTAAAGCATAAATTTCGAATTCTCCACAAAATTTAAAGTCTTTAAATTTAGAATATAAAAGTATTAAATAAAGTAATTTAAAAGCAGTTCCACTGACCACTTCGGAAGTATTTAGCCATATTAATACCGGTGCATTTCGTGTCATCCATTAATGGCAGCAACAATGTCAAATTTGAAAACTTAAGGTAGGGAACGGCCTTTGAATGGCAACAATAATTTCAAAATAACCAAAGAAAATCACTCCAATGGTCCTGTAATCATCACTTAACACATCTCTCAGTCCATTTTCAAAGTATTTTCCTTGCTTGCAAGGAGTACCAATCGGAAAAACTAGTGGGTCATCCAAGTTACAGGATGCTGAGAAACATTTGTACAGGACTTGCGCACCGGTCACCTATTTATACTTTCAAAATGCGCAACATTTTCAAACTATAATCTTGATGCTAAAGTAAAAATAGTTGCAAATTGACAATTACAATAAATCCAGAAACGTTCTTTGGAACACAGTGTGTTACCTGCTGAAAGAAGCGTGATGTACGGTAGGTGACACAAAAGTTATTTGCTTTGATAGTCAAGAGGTAGAGTAACTGCCTCTCACCTTGTGGGTTCGAGTACTGGTCGGTTCATAGTCCCTATTGTTTTATTTTAATGGCAAATTAGAATACTCTATTACCAGCAACTTATAGGACTGTATTCTTAATTGTCAAATGATGTTTGCAATGTGGTTAGCAGTCAAAACATTTACATGCCATGCAAGATTCCTTAACTAAATGGGTTCATTCCCTCAATCAGTGCCATGGTCAATTGGTTCATTCCCTCAATCAGTGCCATGGTCAATTGGTTCATTCCCTCAATCAGTGCCATGGTCTTGAAGTTATTTCATCTGCATAAGTAACCTTACAATACAGCACAGTTTATCAATATAATGATAGACATAAACACTTGCATGTACCTCATTACAGAACTTGAATTCCAGAGTTTTACGCAGGTTTTCGGTTAAATTATAATTGTTTCCTTGTATATCTTTTTTTTTCAATATATCCTGTCTGTCCACTGTGATATATTTGTGGTTTTACATTGTGGTCTCCAGATTTTCCAGTTCCAGTAGTCTACCAATGACAACATCCTGCTGTATTTTTCTCAACATTTCAATAGGATTGCTGATATCAATTTCTTTGCAGCATAAAATAAATTACTGTACAGCATCCTCCATTTAATTTCAGTGCCAAGTATCTCATCATTTGAAATTAAATGTATATCTAGAACCCAGTTTGATTCCTGAATAGGCAAACTTGAATACTGAAGCACTACCTCATTAGACTCAGGAGTCTCTTGAACGACAGGCCCATTTATAAAATAATAAAAAGTAGAACTTACACTTGGCTCCTCATTTTGTTTGCACTATACAGTTGTTTTACATGATCCCTTAATTGATGAATAGCAAATATTTATACTTTATTGCATATTTCACATTTACAATAGACATAACTTCATCATTTAATGTTGGTTCAAGTGATGAAGAGTGTTGGAAAAGCCTGACATATATTCTGGCCTGTGGGCCAATATTCTAATTCAAGTACTTGCTGGGGAAAGGAACTGGATTTCTATCATTTGCTTGAGACCTAAGCATTTCACCCCACTCTGGTTTAGTTTGGGAAATACTTCTTGACTTTGAAGTTAACTTAAAAGTTCCTCCTCATTCAAGGAGTTGTTAAGCTTGACTATTTCTAAAAATAGACCTGCTCTGTTTAAAATCTCCTTTTCATAACTATTGGGTGTTTTGTCGTGATCTAATGCACTTAAGCAAAAGAACTTGGTTGCCTAACCGTTTTCTGTCTGCTTACTTTTCTTTCTACAATAACCAGGTGTTTTTTTTTGTATAATATGACTGCTACACAACTAGGGGGTGGCCTTCGCCGGTGTGAGTGAAGAACACAAGTCTCTGATTCCTGTGCGCTCTCAACCGTCCAGATATAACCTTCGCAACTTTGACGATCTACCCATAGTTCACTGCAATACCTCCTTCTTCTACAACTTTTGTTCCATCTACTGCCCGTGCCTGGAACGACCTTCTTGTTGATGTAAGACATGCTGATACGTTAAATTCGTTTAAAAGGTCAATTCTTCCTTCGAGACAGCAAACACCTTGATATTTCTACACTGGTCCAAGACATTTGCAAGTTCTACACTCGAGGCTTCGATTAGGTTGTAGCTCACTAAACGCAGATCTGCATAGGAAAAATATTGTAACAAGCCCTCACTGTTCATGTGGTTCTATTGAAAATGCCAAGCATTACTTATTAAATTGTCCTCTTTTTTATGCCCAACGTAGTGCTCAATTATATACATGTATAAACATGTATTCCTAATCCCGTGTTTAAATTTTTCTCACTCCTATCGGATATATCTTTTTCGCATCCTTTCATAATTTTCATTATAATTTTTGTTGTCGTTTTTTTTTTCTACATTCATCCACTTTCTTAATGTTATACTAAAACAACCAATTTATTAGCTGTAAATTACCCCACAACGGAAGAAGATCTCTATAAGCATCTCATGCTTTCGATCTAATTCTTACTTTACATGTACTGATATGCAATTGTATATACATGTATTTCTTGAATAAAAATATGTTTAAACTAGGTCTAATATAATTCATCATACTGAGGTTACAGATCACAACAGGGATCATCACATGTTTCATACACAGGTATCACATCCTGCAAGTAAAACAATACAATATTAAGCATCAAGAATTAATTGGCTTAATTATGATAGCTCCATTAAACAATAATCAGTCCATGGCACTAAACAATTCTGGTGGTCATTACAAGATCAAATCTAAGAATCATGAAAAGAAGAAAACAATAAGCAATCATGTACAAGCAATTTGAAAATAATTCAATACATAAAATACAAACAATACTCCACAAAACATTACACATCTCTTACCAGTTTGTGGAACTAAATGTTTTCCTGTCATCACCATCGCAACCATTCACCATCATCCAGACTCACTGTGACTAGTTATGCTGCAATTGTTAGAATAATAAAAGGGTGAGCATTCATATGAGATGATGTGAGAGTAATTATTACATTCAATTAATGCATCAAAATGTTTAAACCAATATACCAAAACGAATTCTACAAAACTACCATTTTCGAAATCGCGAAAACTGGTTACGATAATTAAAAGAATAAAGTAAATGGTCAAAACGATATCGTTTGAATAAAAACAATTGATGTCACATCGTAAAGAAACAAAGACAACTTCTCAGCATACAAACCAACCAATAAATCGGCACACATCCGCCCCTTGAGAAGTCAAAAGCCTTTCTGGGCGCCTTCAAATAGGCCGGGCCTAAATCACGTGAGCACGTGACCAGTTCAAAAAGCTACAAGAATAAAACGAACGGTCCCAATCACTCTCCTTATTTCTATATAAAAATATCTGGGTTATTCAAATTTGTGCCATTCGAATACCTGGCCTCATCCGAAAAGAAATTTCGGCCCGTGCCAATAAATTCGTAAGAGTTTCGCACCTCCTTATCCGAAGTCGCTGACGAACATTAATTACCGGCGACATTTTGAAAACAAACAATGGAAAGGCGCAAACGTCAATTAATTACCGAAATGGGTGGGAGACGGCTGCTTACAGTTTGCATAAGTTGTTAATTGATTGGATGTTTGTGCAGTTCAATCATTAAGATAAAGGTGATGATTGATGATTTTTTAGGTATGCGAAACGTATTTCGCTTGGAAAGGAAGAATTAAACAAGTGTAACAAGCAGATCACGATTACATCCTTTTTTAAATGAACATTTCGAGATGATGTTGATATCACGTTGATACATGTAGTTTCTTATGATTTAGTCAGACCTGATGAATGGATGCATGCATTTATTATGTATAATTTATGCAGAAATAGATGAATGGTGTTAATTAAATATCAAATATCCATTGCTGTTTTCAAGACGACGTTGATATTGGATACGTGTAGTCGCATGTGATTAGTCGTTTTCATTAACGTTCCTAAATCAAAATAACATATTTTGATATAAAATACATTATATATTACGTTAACTGCATGAAAAAGCATGGCTGGAATGGGCTTTTGTTCCAACGGTCGACGTGATTTGGTTTATTCGAATACATGCCTTACTCGAAATAAAACGCCGATCCCCAGGACTTCGAATAACCGGGATTCGACTGTACATGCATTCGTCAGTTTCATATCCTGGAATATCCAGTTCTTGCCAGTATAAGAAGCTATTGCAAGTAAATGAACAAAACAACCAAAAATCTTTTATTCAAATATATTCCTGAATGTATCAATGTATACATATCCTCCTAATGCCAAGAATTTGCATTTGTAATAATTAACAAATAGAAAGACATATGGTGGACATTAAAAGAAAAACAATTATAAACAACAGTTGCAGTGAAGTTCTGTGTCTTCCTAACAGCACAGATTGTAGTGCAAACTTTCAGACGATCTAAATGAGAACAAGAGATATTATTACACTCACAGTGTCCATTTTATTACAGTGTGCCCACTGAGTTTTGTAACTGAGGGTACAATTGCTGTTTTTCATATGGAGAGTCCCTGCAATTTTTGGGGCACATGGCTAATTTTGGGGGTAAAAAACGTCTTACAGGGGGTGAATTATTATCGAGTGTGAAATTTGCTATCAGAATAATAACAACTATGACACTAAATGCCTTCCGTACATAGCATTGACCAATGAGAAGTGTATAAACAATCAAACATGCACTATCTTAAGTTTAGATGTTTGTTTACATAAAGCAATCACCATCTGCTAGCTGAGAATTATGGTTAGATTTAACGTGTGGTTTAAAAGTATTAAAAAAGAAGCCCTAGTGATGTATGTACTTCCGGTCAAGGTGGTCAAGACACGTTTTCGTTTGCTTGTCAATCTGATAATTATTTTTTCGGTTTTCGTCATTACTACATTCAAATATGGATACCACTGGGGAGCGTATAGATGGTATAGATCTCCAAACATCAGATTTAACTGGTAAGAAGACTAGCGAATGTGAAATTACACTGTCCAACAATTTTCAAGTGCTTGAGGGTATCGACCAAGGACAAAATGGCGAGGTGTTTACCGCCGATAACTCACAACCGTGGTCACTAGTGAACAACAAAAAACGGAAAATTAGGGTTAGTGAGGATTCTTTTCTATCTGCCGATGATTATAGAAACCTTTCTTTGGATGATAAACTTAGTGCTATGTTTACAAAGCTGCATTTTCAAAGTAACTCAATGTCCAAAATCGAGAGCAAAGTTGACCGCTGCCTACAGTTGCATAAAAAGGTAGATGATTTGAGTACCAAAATGAATGAATATGACGCCAGGATTACCCTATTAGAATATAAGACAATTGACCTTGAGGCTAGGTCTAGGCGTAAGAACCTCATTTTTTTCTGGTTTGGATGAAGAGAGATATGAAAATTGCAACCTAAAGATCTCTAGATTCTTATCTGAGAAACTTGACATTGACTACGACTTGGCTATTGATAGGGCTCATAGGCTAGGCAGATTCACTCGAGGGAGATGTAGGAGCATTATTGTTGCTTTCAGAGATTTCACTGACACTCAGATGATTTTATCTAAAGCATACAAGCTTAAGAATACCCCCTACAGTATCAATAAAGACTTTCCACAGGAGATTTCAAACGCCAGGAAAAGCTTGTGGGCTGAATATAAGACTCTCAAATCGCAAAACTCGGACAAAAAAGTCAGCCTTGTATATCCTGCTAAAATAATCATGAATGGTTATTCGTGACGCGTTCCCGATGTGGGACACCGTTATGCGAGAGAGCCGTCTTAACACAGGTGCACGGGACGTGTCCGACTCAGCCAGCAATTCCCCTGCTGACACTCAATCACGTGACCATTGTAATGAGGTCAACACAGAAATTCAAGCCGATGCAGCATCCTCATCCCAGACCCGGAGCGAATCTCCACGCCCCGGATCATCGAACACCCATAGTGTGAGACAACGGCCTTCTAGGAGCAGGTCGCCCAGACGTCGCCAGAGTCGTTCCGCAGGAAGAATATTCGCACCTTCAAGAAACGCGAGCCAATCCTCTAAGGATGAGTCTCCATTTCGACGCCCCTGGACGTCATCAACAACCCCCGGTAATCGAAATGATTCTCATTAGGAAGTAAGGGGGAGTGCACCAATTGACAATTCAAGCATTAGGTTTTGTGTATTAAATGTTTGTGGACTAAGACAAAAACTTAATTTTCCTGAATTTATAGAATTTATAAACAATTATGACATACTGTGCTTTAGTGAAACTCACACTGACTGTTATGATAATGTAGATGTTTCTGGTTTTAAGTTCGTACCTAAACATAGATCTCAAAATTATAGCCGGAAATCTGGAGGAATAGGGATTTATATTAGAGATGAACTATATGATTATATCAATGTCTTAGATAATCAATCCCAATATGTTTTATGGGTCGAAATTAGTAACTCATTAATTAATCTGCCGGAAAATTCAATCCTAGGTGCTATTTATCTCCCCCTGATAACTTTTCTCAGACGGTCACAGTGCGCTATCGTGGTCTATTTTAGCCAAAGCTACTTATCTGCCAAAGATTAAAAATGATCATGGATATAAACAAACAAAATATCGTCAAAGATGGAATGAGCGATTAAAAGATAAATTTATTGAAAATCTAGATACCTATCTTATTGATGAAATATGTACACAATTGAATGAGGCCCCCAGAGATGGAAGTACGATTGAATCTATTACATTCAAAATACAATTCTTGTTTCGAAATTCTTCAGATAAAACTTTTACAGACTCTAAAAAGCATAAATATACTAGTAAGAATAAACCATGGTTTGGATCACAGTGCCACCAGGCTAGAAAAAATACCATGATGCAAAAAAAGTGTACAAATTAAATAAAAATAATTTAAACAAACAATGCAGCAAATACGAAAATTTAAAAAAATTAAACAAAAATCCTTAAAAATATTGGAATTTTCTAAAAACCAACAAATTATGATAAGAAAACAAAAATGCCAACAATAGATGATTTTTTCGTACACTTTAAAAACATAAACTCAAACAATGAAAACACAGATTGGCAGCCAGATAAACTACTCTTGAATTCTGATAACACTAACGAATTAAACTCTGTTATAACTGAAATGGAAATAAGCAAATGTATATCTCAACTTAAAAACTCAAAAGCACCAAGTCCCGCTGATGAAATTTTAAATGAGTATATTAAAAATACTGAAGAATTACTTTTACCAGTCTACTCTAAACTTTTTAACATTGTTTTTGATACAGGCGTTATACCTAATTCTTGGCTAGAAGGATATATAATACCACTCTACAAAAATAAAGGTGATTCTACTGATCCAAATAATTATCGGCCCATTACTATTTTATCCACTTTAGACAAACTTTTTACATCAGTCTTAAACAACCGAATTACTAAATTCTTAGATGATAACGACTTACTTAATGAAAATCAAGCTGGATTTAGGAAACATTATAGTTGCAGTGATCACATTTTTACATTATATTCATTAATTGAACTTTTAAAGAAACGAAAAAAGAAACTCTTTTGTGGATTTATCGATTTTTCCCAGGCATTCGATAAGGTATGGAGGATAGGATTGTGGCAAAAACTTTTGGCTTCATTTATAAATGGCAAAATGTTTAAAGTTATATATAGTATGTACAATAATATCAAATCAAGAATTTCATTACATGGAACTTATTCTGAAGTATTTAGTTCAGAAAATGGCGTTAGGCAGGGAGAAAATTTATCACCGATACTTTTTTCTATTTTCTTGAATGACCTTCAATCTTATTTACAAGCTGACAATTGTCAAGGTGTACTGTTAGAAGGCACAGATGACCCTTCATATTAGCTAAAACTTTTACTCTTTCTGTATGCCGACGACACAATCATTGTATCTGAGTCTGAAAAAGACTTTCAAAACTGCCTAAATTCATTCTATAAGTATTGTTTAGACTGGCATCTCAATGTAAATATTAATAAAACTAAAGTTGTGGTATTTGGTGCGAGAAATATTCATAATTTCAATTTTAAACTTGGAAATCAAAATATTGAAACAACAGATAAATATCATTATTTAGGATTAACTTTCTCTAGTAATAGTTCCTTTTTTGCAGCCCGTAAACATATAGAACAGCAAGCTAATAAAGCCATGTATCTACTACTCAAAAAGCTTAACAATGCTGATTTACCTATTGACCTTGCATTAAAACTTTTTGACAATACAGTATTACCTATCCTTATGTATGGCTCGGAAGTATTTGGCTTCGAGAATACATCTAACTTAGAAAAAATACATTCAAATTTTCTTAGAAAAATTACAAAAGCTAGAAAAAGTACTCCCATGTACATGTTATATGGTGAACTAGGGCGTTATCCAATATCAATTAATATACAAGCTAGAATTATATCATTTTGGTGTAGAATTCTAAATGGTAAACAACAAAAACTATCACATCGAGTCTATCAATACATGCTTAATTCAAACCATAAGTCTAAATGGGTCACTAAAATAAAGAATATCTTGACATCTATTGGTCGTCACGACTTGTGGCTATCACAATCCCCCGCTTTAAATCTGCACTTGTATGTGAAGCAAATTCTCGTGGACCAGTTTAAACAATCATGGCATGAGCAGCTGAATCAGTCGAATAAAAGCCGAATGTATAAATCCATAAAAGAAACACACTGCCTTGAACCGTATTTTAAAATTTTGAAACCACACAACTGGATTACACTTTTCAGATATCGTACAGGTAATCACCATCTTCCAATAGAACGCGGCCGTTGGGATGGCACTCCCCTAGATAACAGAAAATGCAAAAAATGTAATAAAAATGAAATTGGGTCAGAGATGCACTATTTATTTACATGTCCGTTCTTTGAACATTTAAGAAAACAATATCTTTCCGGCTTCCATCTGTCTGGCGACGCGCGAAACTATAAAGCGTTACTCACTTCAACAAATACTGTGCTACTAATCAATCTCTGTAAATTTCTACACTTAGTAATGAAAACATTACGTTCATTGTAATTTTTATCCCTTTTCTTTCGGATTATAGAAAAATGTACAAATTAATGTATCATTACTTGCATGATGAGCTTTGCAAAAACTTTTAAGTTGTATAACCCTGTGTACTGTAATTAAAATTTGCATGTTGTGTACACAGTACCAATACTGATTTAAACTGTCTTATAGACATTTTAACTGTTGAACATCACACTTTTCTTTTCTTTATATAAAATAATTTTTGTTTAATTAAGAATGTAATCATTGCAAGATTTTAAAATACTCACCTGAGAAACAAACAAATAATCCTTGGCCGGATCTTCAAGTCACCTATTGCTGTGTTGAGCAGCACGTGGCTGCGTAGGTCGACTTTTGGTTCTATAAATAGGTTAAACTCGTGAAGTACCCCCCCCCCCCCCTCTTTAATTTAGCTGTTGTTTATTTTGCGGTACTTTGTATTATGACCGGATTGTATGCCTGTTATTATGATCATAACCCCATGTTGTTACTTTGTAATAGTGGGTGAATAAAGTTTATTGTCTGTCTGTCTTGTCTGTCTGAAAATGGTATAAAAATCGATGCTTCTTTATTAAGTGAATGTATTTACATTTTCCCTAACATTTTCAATAAAAATAAACTGGAAACAAGGATCAATAACTTTTGTGAATTGTCGATGTATTCACTGTAATATTACGTCACACTCGATGTAAAACATTGCGTTAGTTGCAATCATCCTGAAAATCTGCACGAAATTTGGGATTTACTTGGAAATTAAATGCCAAGTAAATTACACCTGCAGTTGGAATGCAAGCACATGAAAGTGAATTTAATTACTTAAACAAAATTATATTAAATATAAGCATAACTAAAATGTTCACAAAATGTCACTTACTGACACCACAGTGCAGAACTTAAATTTACCAACATTCAAGTGAATTTGAAGTTAACTTTTCACAAAATGTCACAAAAGGAATGTAGTGGCATTTAATTGTTCTCATTTGGGAACATAATTTAACCAAATCGGTGACCTGCAGGTGGTGAGCAAATGCATTCCTGCTGTTTTTTAACAAGGATATAAAACAAATTAAGAATGTATGTTGAAATTGTTTTTATTCAAGGTGACAAAATTATGCACAAAATGAATACACGTATAGAACAATGCAACCCACAGTGACTAACACAAGAACTGTCAATTGCCGATTGTTACAGAATAGTGTCAAACCAGCAATATTCAGTCCAACTAACAAGCAAGTTGAAAATAGTTTTGTAAAACAGAAGCGTCCAAAGTTTGTGAACGAACAATAAATATCCTGTTGATGACTCGATGGCAAACACACTGAATGTCCAACTTGCTTATTTTTTACAAATTGTTACAATCTCAACATCACAGCATTTACAATAAAAGGGGTTTCTGTTTTTTGAGGAAGTTAGGTTATATTCCAATAAGTCGTTCCCGATTTAACAATACAATGGTGTTAGTACAAATAAGCTTAGTTATGGAAGCATTGTGGACTCCAATACATGTAACAAATGAATTCATGTGATTTTCAATGTTCCATGTACACAAAGTTTGTCTGCAACATCTTATTCGTAACTGACGTTTCAGTGTGAAACATTCTCTTTCTCTTTCTTAGAAATAAGATGCCCAAGAGGGCCTGAGTCGCTCTACTGTCAACCATTTCAGTAACTTCTTATTCTACTATGCATAACTACTGTATAGAGTGGAATGTAAAAGAAACAGAAACAAGAGGGCCATGATGGCCCTGAATAGCTCACCTGATTATAAATGAGCAACATATGTTGGATTTTTCATATTGACCTACTTTTTGACCCCACATGACCCACTTTCGAGCTTGTCCAAGATTTTAGGGAAACAGACATTCCGACCAAGTTTCAAGAAGATATGGCCAAATATGTGGCCTCTAGAGTATTAACAAATTCGAACTTGTCCAAGATTTTATGTAAACAAACATTCTGACCAAGTTTCATAAAGATTGGGCCAAAAAAGTGGCCTCTAGAGTGTAAACAATGTTTTACTAAGATTTGACCTCATGACCTACTTTTTGACCCCACATGATCCAAATTCAAACTTATCCAAGATTTTATGGAAACATACCGGACGCTCGTCTCTGGTCATTTTCCTTTGTACTGCGATAATATCTCTCTATAGCAGCTGAATAAAACAAATGTTTACTGTTAATTATGCACAAACATTATTGAGTCTGAGAATATCCAAATTAAAAAAAAAAAAAAACCTTTAACGCTACCATATATATATGTTCGGATATTGTTTCAAAACTGTCAGGTTAAATTAATAGCCCTTGCAAGCTCAGTTGGTAGAAATCCATCCCCACGCTGGCCGACACTGTAATTACCTGCAATATTTTTTCTTGTATTACACACAAACAATACTTCGAAAAATATAATACATTTCAATGCAATACACATTACCTTTAAGTTTTTAATTACCCCAAGCCTGTCGGTAGTACTGGTTCTACCCAAGAAGATCAAACTTAATCAAATCAGTGAATAAATAAATTATTGTGTGCCATTCAAATATGTTATGATTATTATCAGTTTTAGTTTCTTACACACAGGTATAGTTTCTTGTTAGGCCATACTTTCCAATGAACCAATTCAATCGAACCGAATTGGGTGCATGTCTGATATTTTGCATGTGTGATTGTTAATATGTCAAAGTCAGATTTACATGAATATTTATCAGTTTCTGAGATTCAGTTTCTGAATGGGCAATCCAAAAGTTCCTTGATCCTTTATTTTTGATATCAGCCAACTATTAACTTAAACAAACAAAATTTGTACATAATAAAATATTTATGATAATACTATTTTAATTTTCGTCTAAGAATCAAGATCCTGAATCTTGCAGCTTCAGGTATTATGATTAGATTGCTATACAACAAGATCTGATAGGCAGACAAAAGTTGTGTGAGTCAGGCGATATACCTCCCTTCACAACCCTAAACATTCCTAGATGGTGTCAGAATAGACAGTGTGTGAGGTACAGGGCGATCACCCTCCCATCACACCCCTAAAATTCCAGAGTGTCGGAGACATTGGTGTTTGAAACTGTCGGACAAGATATGATGTGTGAGGTACAGGGCGATACACCCTCCCATCACACCCCTTAATGTTCCCAGACCTGTCGGACATGACATTTCGGACAGAATGTTTGTGAGGTACAGGGCGATACACCCTCCATACACCAGGGCGATACACCCTCCCATCACACCCTTATCTTTCTGAAACTGTCGGACAAGATATGATGTGTGAGGTACAGGGCGATACACCCTCCCATCACACCCCTTAATGATCCCAGACTGTGTTGGACATGACATGTGTGAGGTACAGGGCGATGCACCCTTCCATTACACCTCTATCTTTCTGAAACTGTCGGACAAGATATGATGTGTGAGGTACAGGGCGATGCACCCTTCTATCGAACCCCTTAACTTCCCAATGTGGACTGTGTGAGGTCAGGGCGATACACCCTCCCATCAACCTTAAGTTCGAGACGGTGTCGGACAAGAATTTTGTGTGGGGGTTACCCCCCCCCAAACATTCCCAAATGTGTGTTTGACAAGTCATGCTGTGTGAGGTTCAGTGCATACACCTCCCATCACACCCCTTAATGTTCTGAGACGGTGTCGGACAAGACATCTTGTGAGGTACAAGGCCATACACTTCCCCCACCCCCATCACACCCAAAACGTTCTGAGGCAGTGTTTGACAGTACTTAACATGTGAGAAAGACAGGCTATAACAATGTAACTGACCTAAAATGCAGCTATAAATGTACAATTGGTCTGAAAAAAAGGGGGGGGGGGGTCTATAATTATTTTCTCTGGCTCAAAGAGGGAATATTCTATCGGGACGTAAGTAAGTATATATAGAATGTAGAACTATTATTGGAAGTGATTAATACCCCCATTTTAAATTTTGTTGTCATAGTTTATTTTTTGCTTCCTTGTCTTCATTAATAGAATGTTATATAGACAAGTAACGATATTACTATAAAATATAAGAGGGTTTTAACAACAAAACATACATGGATACTGACAAATCAACACGGTAGTCTGAGTAGTTTAAACATTGTTTGGACAAAACAGCAAGTAGCTTTGACAAGATAGCATGCCATTTTGACAAGTCAGCGTGGCGTTTTCACAATACAGCATGGCGTTTGAATCAGGCATCATGTTGTTTAAACAATACAACATGTAGTTTTCATAAGATATCATTTCATCGTTTTGAAAAGAGAACCTTAACCTTTTTATATGTCGGAGAAAACAAAGAGTTTTAAAAGATACCATGTTGTTTTGACAAGACAACAAATCAATCGGACAAGACAGCAATCTTATGACAGGACAGCAAGTAGTTTTGAATAAACATAATTTTGAAAAGATGGCAAGTCGTTAAATTATTTTGTCAGGAAAAGACAACATAAAGTTTTGACAGGATATCATGTCGTTTTGACAAAAAAAAAACAACAAAAAAAAAAAAAAAAAAAAAACATACGGACATTCGGACAAGACAGCAAGTCCTTTTGACAGAAAAACATGTTTTTAAAAGATAACATGCCGTTTTGACAAGACGGCATGCTGTTTTGACATGAGAATATGACATAACAGTGCATCATTTTGAGAAAAATAAGATAATGTTTTAACAAGACTAGACATAAAACCAACAAAACAAATTGAATTCTCGCAACATAAGACAGTTATGGCGTTCCATAGCTAACCCTTCCCCAACTCGCTCAGTGAAATAATAAAGTCCCTTCCCGGTTGACATTGTGTTCTCTCATAGTTATCTGAAATGGAAAATTGTGCACGTTAATTTGTTAACGCTTTACCAGTAATAATGAGTGGACCTGAAACACACTATCTGTCCAAAATAAAGGTAAGAAGGAAATATTACACACGTATTAGACTCCGCTTTCTAAATGCTGCTTTCTGAGGTTTACGTGAACAAATAATCGAAAGCAATTACAATCGATGTTCGTGAAGTTTGCAGAGCAGCTGCTAAGCAGCAAAAATTTAGAATCGCAATTAGATGAATAAGAATGGATGAGGGAATGTCAGGAAAGCGTGAATTATACATATTGCAATTTTATCAAACTTTTTATCTTTCGTGTAACAGCAAATTGTGTTTTCTACTTTTCTCTATTGTGTTTAAGTTTTGGCTGCAGCAGCCAAAAGTCTTATTTTAGCAGCGGGATATTTTTTTAAACCTGAAGCTTTAAAAATAATAAGCTGTTTGAAATTGTTGTAATATGTAATGTAAATCTGTCTGTAAAAAAAATAATGTAAATATGTAAAATTAGTTTTCCAATGCAAATCTACATCCATTTAATCAATTTTAGCGGGGTCATTTTTTGTTGTTTTGATGAAGTTTCATCTTCCGCAGTTAAAACTGTAATTTTATCAGTATGAAGAATCGATTTCTTTGATAAAAATATAAAGCGATTGACATAAAAGGGAGTTTGGTATTATTGCAAAATGTTTCACGCTACAAATTGCTATGTTCTGATCAATTGATCATTTATTAGTGGGAGGGTCTTTAGTTATTGAATTAAGTAGAGATGACGATCGATAATGATGATAAAGAATCAAAGCGCCGAAGGCACTGATAGACTGTCGGAAGGTTGGTCGTGGTGAGCAGCAAGAGCGCTAGATTGTAATCCAAGTAGGTTATATAAAGTTCCTGGATTCTTATCTGTTTATAAAGGGGGTATGTGGCCAGTATCAGTTTTTCAGTTGTCAAATAAGAAACAAGAAAAGATGGTATCATTTTTTTACTTTAGAACATGATAATCAAAATTAAATACATACATCTAAAATAAATTCTGAACAAGAGCTGTCAGAGAATAGAACGCTCGACTATGGAATTGATTTCAAATGCCCTATATATAAGATAGTTAAATATGATAAACCTTGATACTCTGACCCTTTATATTTATGAAGTCTAAAATCAATCCCATGCCTATGATGATGATGATAACGATGATGTTTGTTTTTGTTTTTTTGCAGCAAGAATCGGGAATACAGAACGAAATTTCTTTATATGTAAACATTTATAGTGAAAATTTCGTTATAAGGATTAGACGAAATAATTTACACGATCCCCATGATTTCGTTATAAGTATGGAAATCGTGTTCAAGATATGAGCATTATGTTACATGATACTCTTGTTTGATAGATATGAAATGAAACTCTATTGGTTGGCACCAAAAGTTCGTTCAAATACCAACTTCCATATTTTTATAGCAACACAATGAATTGACTCTCCAAATAATTTGAGATAAACTTTCGCCCGAAAAAGATAAAGTTAATGTAACATTGTGCAGGCAAGGAACATTTCATTTTTATCTGGCTAAGGTCGCGCATGGTCATTGTTAGTGATGTCATCACAGTCAGATACGATTAAAACTATGTCAACTGGTTATAAAGTCCATTTTCAAAGCAATATGGTTGAAATGCAACGATAATCTGATACGCCATACACACTCCCACACGTCAGTAACTGTATTGATCAAGGGAAGTAACTCCTACTGCTCCCTTGTTATGTACACCGTACTCACAGTCACTCCATGTTTATTGACTTTATTCGGCAAGATGATTTTTCATTTTTTTTTATTTTCGATTCAAGTTTTTCGTATCAGTCTGTTTTGATTCCGTTTAAGTGACCTTTTTCTTGAGAAATAGATAATAAAACCAAATAAGAATATTTTGTACAAATAATGAGAGTACTGTTTTACTGCCACACCGATTTACATTTCGTCACGTGAGTTTCATGGTGGAAGTGATTACGAGGGGTTTTCGAAACATATATCCGGAAAAGTTCCATAACTTTATATATATATATACATATATTAAAACAAACTCGACCTGTCTATAGCTATCTAAATAATGAAATAGATAAACAAAATTCGATATTTACATTGTAATACAACAAAAGAGAGCACATTTTGCCCTCTTATTTTTATTTTTCACAACGGCGGGAGAGGGAACATCCCTCTTTAGCTCTGGCGTATAGTTCAACATCGTTGAAGTCCACCCTGCATGTTATATACAAGTTCATAGTTTTAATTTTACACTTTAATGGACAGGAAGACTGTTTCTGAAACCAGTAGTTAACAAAGGTAAAGAAGCATTCCAGAAAACAAGCAGTATAACCAAATCACAACTGTCTGACTAAGAACGGACCATCTTAATCTAGAGAGAAATTTGGTGCAAACAACAGAGTTAACCCTTTAGTTTGTATACGAAAACAAGAACTGTCACAGTCAGTGACATATGCCCCTAAAGAGTTGCTTTGGCACAGACCTGTTTTGTCGTTTTAGCAGATTTTAGCACATACTAAATGTACAGTAGACTTGGATGTTCATTGGAAAAACGTTTAAACGTGTGTCCCCTACCCAAAAGCTCTATAAATAAAGGGGAGTTTCTCAAAATATATTAAAGTTAAGAGTTATGGGTCTTGTAATCTGCACTCTCTTTCATATGTTCTGTCTGTATTTGAAGTAACATGCAATAGTCCCATTTTATGACCTTTGATTGTTTACTGTGACCTTGACCGTTGAGTTACAACCTGGATCTTTCACATGAGACTTCGTCTTCTTGAGGAGCTCATTGAAACAATTTATATAAATATCCAACTATCCAGAACAGGGTGTCATGAAACCAAAAAATATACCATTTTATGACCTTTGATCTGCGAATATGACCTTGATCTTTGAGTTCAAAATCTTCACTCCATGTCCTTGATGAGGTCATTGATACCAAGTTATATAAATATCCATCCATCTAGGACAGAGTTGATGTATGGAAACTGAAAAATACCCCGTTTTATGACATTTGATCCGTGATTGTGACCTTGACCTTTGAGTAACAAACCTGGGTCTTTCATGCGACACTCCGTCCTCTCGAGGCGATCATTGATACCAAGTTATATGAAAATCCACCCATGTAGGACAGAGTTAATGTCCGGAAACTGAAAGAATCCCCATTTTATGACCTTTATTCTGTGATTGTGACCTTGACCTTTGAGTTACAAACCTGGATCTTTCGCGCAACACTCCGTCTCCTCGATGAGATTATTGAAACCAAGTTACATAAATATGAAAACTTCCGGTTGACGCTAAAGATGGCGGACGTGTAATTTTTGTAAGTGAAACGGATGAGCCAAAAGAAGACTTCTTAAGACCTAAAACATATCTTATTGGTGAATATGTTTTGGTTTTACAGCTGCTGGTTACCCCATAAAAACTCTAGGTGAATTTCTCCCCCTCTCTTAGTACTTTTTATTACTTTTCAAATGTAATAACATTCATCATCCCAAAATTTATCTTCAGATAGAATCAACACATAATAAATATTCTACTGAAAAGATTCAATCATTCACATTTGGATTCATTGATTAAAAAAATCCATAGCCTGTTCTTTTTTCCTGTGAAATAACAAATGTTAAAACCATACTATTAATATGGAAGTTTAGTCCATTGCTTTTTATCCTAAAATGCATAAAAAATAACAATACAGTTTTGTTTTGTTTTCTTCTTCATGTACTGCTCCAAAAGAGATGTTCATTTTTGTGTTTATGTCAAACCTTTACATGGTATTTTTGTTTCCAGAAAAAAATATTTGCATAGACTTTTATTCCATTTACTTTTCAGTCTATGATGCATACATAAATTAACAACACAGTGTATTTTGATGTTTGTTACTCATATATTCTTTATTTTTGTGTTTAATACTGTTTATAGTAAAATCTTCACAAGGACTTTACAATGATTATAAAATTGTTTTCCCCTTGGAATAACAATATTCAAACCATAGAATAGAATCTAATTCCATCAACTTTCTATCCTAAAGTACACTAAAAAACACACAATGTATGTCTTTTTGTTATTCATGTAGTGCTCCAAAAGAGACAGGTTATTTTGTGTCTATAGTGAAACCTTTACAAGGACTTTTATTTCATTTAAGTATATCCCTATAATGTATGTATATATATATATATATATATATAAAATTAACAACACAGTGTATGTGAATTGTTTCTCATGTATTGTTCCTAAAACACTTGTGTGTGTGTGTGTGTGTGTTTATGCAAAAAACCTATAAATGGATTTACATGTACTTACCATTACATATAATGCATATTGGAAGACAGAAGGGAAGGAGAAAGAAACACACACACACACAGTGTACAACACAGTGTATGTTGATTCAATTTTGTTACCAGTATATTGTTCCAAAAGACACATTGTGTTTTTATAGAAAAGAAATATAGATATATTATATTCACAATCCATATTATATATATATATGAGCTTTTATCTTTAAAAAGTATTACTTTTTCATTACTTCGACATCATGTACATGGTGACACAATAAACTCAGTTTACTGACTGTAGGTGACTCATGTTCAACATATTGTTTTCATTCCTCGGGAAATCCCTAATTCTAATTTTACAATCGGATGACGTCATATGGTATATATAGATCTTCAGTATTTAATTGTCTTTTAAACTTTAAGTTCAAAAAACTATTAACAACTTAAATACCTTTATTAGGAACGTCACTTGTGT
>CM037785.1:50657996-50707996 GCA_021229015.1 Solen grandis | reverse complement strand
TTGAATTCCAATAATGCAACGGACCGCTGGACCGACCGACCGACCGACCACCGGGTGACTCCTATATTATAAACCCCCCAAACTTCGTTTCGGGGGTATAAAAAAAATGAACATGCATCTGGAACGTCACATGTTGTTTCCAGAATAAAGGAAATACATACAGTAGGTTTAAACTGACAGCTACAGTAGAACCCCTTTAAACCGGACAAGGTTGGGGACAACATAAATTTCCGGTTTATAGGGGTCTCCAGTTTAGAGGGGTTTTGACCTTTTGAACAACATACCATATTTATATATACATATATAAATGTAATGCAGTATATGTGTTTGTTTTATGCTGGGATTGAAAGGAAGAGATGAAAAACTGTTTTAAACTGTTTATTTATTTATTTATTTTTATTATTGTTCACAGATCGTAAATTTATTGGTTACTATTGTTTATTTAACTGTCAATCACAATCCTGTCCTTAAGTTTCACAGTTAGACTTACCAAACTACAATCTCTAATGCCTCTCGTGTTAATTTTGGGGATCATTACTAATTTCAAACGCTGATTGTCGGATTAAAATTGTTTTCATAACACTCATTATCGGTCGTTCCTTACATCCAATGCACCGGCTAAGTGTATTTTTCACACCTATGTTGATCACACGATGCACCGACAGCGGCGAAATGGCGGATCCCTACAGGTAGAATTAATTGCCTCAGGCAGTTTAGTGTTTCGAGTTTGTGTACTGTTTATTGGGTTGATGTCAGGTCCCAGACACGTGTCCGGTTTCCAGGGTGACTTTTCCGTTGCTATGAATGAAAGTGTGCCCCAAAATACGTCCGGTTTCTGGAATGCAGGGTTTCCGGTATACAGAGTTTACGATTATATGAAACAAATAAGGGTTGAAAACGGGACCAAAACTTTTTTCCGGTTTAGAGGAAATTCCGGTATATAGGAGTTCCGGTTTGGAGGAGTTCCACTGTATTTGATATCAATCGAATGTGTCTTATATTTAGAACCTGGTTTTGAAAATGCGTCATTGACGGCGCACGTCTAGCTTTCAAAATGGGTGTCATTTCAGATTATTATGCATCAAAACGCACAATTTTGTGCGTCATCGAAAACCCTGCAACCCACGTCTGTCTGAAGTCAAATCATTCAGTCAATACTTTAAGTCTCATCTTGACAAAGGAGTGGCACAAACCAACAATGGATTAAATTCAAGAAAAGCACTTTACAATATGCTGAAAGAAAGGCATGCCTAGACAAATAAAATAGCCGCAGCTTATAAGCATGCTTCATTAATATTGCCCATACTTACAGACAATTGATGTCGCAATGGGGACGTCATCAATATTTTGTTATACATTTGATCAAAAAGTGCATAGACATAGCTCCTAATTTGAATTTTGACCTCCTGTACAAGGGGATATCCAAAATAACATGGACATTTTTAGCAGTACGAAAACCGTTTGAAATTACAGCCTGAAATTTTGATATGTCATTTTGGAACATAAAATCAAATAACTCTGAAATTCTCAAGATTATATCTTTATACAAAGTAAGAATATATGGTTTTATAATAACACATCATCACACTCCTTGCACAGTCTATAAATACATCAATGACGGTCACACACAACTTGCCTTTCAGCACTCAGTCAAAATTATATTATCATTTTATTATTACTTATTAGAATTACTATTTCTTGATATCTTCATAATAATCATTATTTTTCAGTTGTTACTTTCTTGTAATTAATTATAATGATTTAAACTCGTATGATTGATATAAAATATTCGGGAATATAACGAAGGTTCTGGGAACGTCTTGACATTGTCAATTAACTTTGCTTTGATATCGTTCTTCACCTTCACCCTGAGTCTTCTTGCAAATCTTCTAGCCCCCAGTGAATATACTGTACCATTTTAATATGAAATACAGTGAAGCTGTTTTCCTTGGGTTGCCTTGCCTCATTTTTAAGAGTCTGAGTTGGTATTATGCTGAGATTACGGCAGATCAATTTTCGTCGCAATTTTCTTATATTTTCACTATACTGCATTATTGTTCAAGTATGGATTTGCCACACATTCATGAAAAAGACGCCAGAAAAGAAAATAACTTACGTACAAACTGATGTCGTTCCATGGAATTTTTTCACCAAATTTATGTTAAATACTGAATTTGAATTGAATTTTGGTTTTAAATTTTAGGTTGCGCTGCTTATATATGTTTTTCGTAACACCAAAATAGCACTATTACCATAAAATTCCATGTATTGTGAGCATTTTTTTAAACTTTTATTTTGTTTCTGAAAGAACAATATACAATACAGAGAACTCAATATTTTCGTATTTTCCAAAACTTTACCCCACCCACTAGGAAGCCGTATCTATTGGTACTTTCTAGTCCATTGGTATTTCATGCGCAAAATTGATATTAAAGCTTGATCATATGTACTTTAAATGCTTACAAAATCATTGTTCTCTTTTTCATATTGGTGTTTACATTTTCTCATGCTTCAATCAGAAATCTCGTACTGTACTGTACTGTGCTTTACATAATAATTAATTGATGACATACAAACAGATGCAATGTTTGCACCGTCTTTACTGTGGTCACGCATAAATAAACAGTATTTTATTAATTTCAATTCAATCGGGACTATGAAATTTGACAAGTTTAAAGTTTTGTATTGGACAGAGCTGTTAAAATAAATGTGTACTTAAATACCCTTTGTTAAGAGACAAACAAGAAGGTGTCGGTAGTTTCAGAATATAACTCAAACTAACAGCTTTTAACATGGTAACAATGCAAATCCATGTGGACATGAAAGGTGTGAAAATAATCGCTGCATTACACCTGACTTGCAGAAGCAGTAGAACATTTCCACCTGTTGTGCAATCGAACATCCGCAAAACAACCGCGAGTAAACAAGATGGCTGCCTCCTTGGCGTACAAAAAAGATATGCACATTAGAGAAGGGAAATACTTTTTTCCAAGATTTCAAGCCTCAAACTCAGGCTGCGCACTATACATGGAAACGCACAATACATGGCATTTTACGGTATTATCGTATCCCATTTTAATTTGAAACATGTTCTGAGAATACATCAAAATTAATAAGGATAAAAAATCTTTCGACATTAACGTTTAAAAAGATATTTAGAAAATCCACATATTTCTTGATAACCCCTTGTATCTGTTAATACAAGTACAAGGTCAAATGGTGCCATTGTATATGTCTGCATGACAGGACTTCGAATTTGTTAAATCGTCAAAAAAATGGGGATAAGTAAAAGAAAATGAAAAAAAAAAATCTCAAGAAAATGTTGGACCCCCAGACCCTTTGCCTCCTACATTTTCAAATTAACCTTCTACTCTGATACTTAAAAGGAAACCCTGTCACAACAGTAATTCTAACAATGAGCATCATTTCCTTGTCTGACAGCCAGATAATGCAGTCTACTAAAGAAGCTTGTTTCTGAAAAAGAGTCTGAAATCAAGGAACTGACAGATGGCCATTCATAGAATTATTGCCCAACTGTGTGATGATGACCTGCAGCTTACAAGAGGGACTGCAGTGCTGCAGTGTTAACCCTTTCCCTCATAGAGGATACCATGAAAAGACCTATGCAAACAGCATAAAACCAGATCAGCCTGCGAGTAACTCACAGGCTGATCAGGTTTTATGCTGTTCACTGCTCCTCAGTGGTCTGGTAATGAGGATTTTACAATTAAATTTGGTAAGGTTTGAGTTTGGCTTTCTGCAGATCAGGCTTTATGTGGTACCTATTGAGTGCGTCAAAATGAGTCTTTATGAGGGAAAGGGTTAAACACCACCCTGATATGGAAACAGATATGGCCACATGGATCAAGACTGCAACAATGGCTGTTACAGTAGAAGTTGAATCTGCAGCTGAAGGTATACCTCCCATTAGTGCCAAACCAACTGACAGATGGGAGGTGGCCAATATCAACTGCTTACAACAAGACCAGAAGTTGCCTCAGGTCAAAGCATATGCCCACAACAGATGACAACAAAAGCACCAACATCCCAAACATAAGACAGCTTTGACTGCTTCCAGACAACCAGGTATGATTGCTGTGGAATCGATTCATAAAATGCATAAAAGTTAAATGATCTTTGAATCTTTCCCTCTTTGACCCTTTACTTCATGAATATTCATGTATAAATTTATGGCTTGATGAATATTAATTAACTGAACTTAAAATGGTATAATTATGAAATCATTATTTTTTCTTTGCCAGACAAACTGTGTAGAAACTGAGCTACAATACTGTATGAGCAAACAGGAGACAACCTGATCGGACAGCTCCTATAGGAGTTGTCTGATCTGGGTCTGCTCTGTTTGCCAATGCACCAAAATGAGTCTATATGAAGTATAGGGTTAAAATCTCGCTATTCTTTTCAAATTACTTTTTACATTGGGAAATTTTATTCTCCAAATTCAGATAAAAATATTTAAATTATTAAGGCCCTTTTTCATTTGATAGCAAGAGTGCCAGTGATGCCACAATATACGCCGCCACAAAATATAAAGACCAAGAGGGGTCTTTTAATTATTGCCTTTAACATTTCTGTAAGCATAAGCTCATAATGAAGTCTGTAAGACCAATTAATTTAGCTGAACAGAGATAAATGTAGGAATTAAATTCAGAAATGTAGGAGGAGTTGCGTTCACAAGGCTGCAATATCAATCAGCTACGGACATTAAGTTTCAAGGGACACAAATCTTGTAAAAATCAATGGACCGGAAAATCGCCACTTCATGCACATCTTCCCATTATAGTAATGACATTGACCAAGTTTTGAAAAGATTCATTCAGAAATGTAGGAGTTGCGTTCACAAGGCTGCAATATCAATCAGCTACAGAGACTAAGTTTCAAGGGACACCAATCTTGTAAAAATCAATGGACCGGAAAATCGCCACTTCATGCACATCTTCCCATTATAGTAATGACATTGACCAAGTTTTGAAAAGATTCATTCAGAAATGTAGGAGGAGTTGCGTTCACAAGGCTGCAATTTCAATCAGCTACAGACATTAAGTTTCAAGGGACAAAAATCTCGCAACATTTAATGAACCGGAAAATTGCCACTTCATGCAAATCTACCCATTATAGTAATGACATTGACCAAGTTTTGAAAAGATTCATTCAGAAACCTAGGAGGAGTTGCGTTCACAAGGCTGCAATATCAATCAGCTACAAAGACTAAGCCTCAAGGGACACAGATCTTGTAAAAATCAATGGACCGGTAAATCGCCACTTCATGCACATCTTCCCATTATAGTAATGACATTGACCTAGTTTTGAAAAGATTCATTCAGAAATGTAGGAGGAGTTGCGTTCACAAGGCTGCAATATCAATCAGCTGCAGACATAAGTTTCAAGGGACAAAAATCTTGTAAAAATCAATTGACCGGAAAATTGCCACTTCATGCACATCTACCAATTATAGTAATGACATTGACCTAGTTTTGAAAAGATTCATTCAGAAATGTACGAGGAGTTGCGTTCACAAGGCTGCAATATCAATCAGCTACAGAGACTAAGTTCCAAGGTACAAAAATCTTGTAAAAATCAATGGACCGGAAAATCGCCACTTCATTCACATCTATCCATTACAGTAATGACATTGACCAAGTTTTGAAAAGATTCATTCAGAAATGTAGGAAGAGTTGCGTTCAGAAGGCTGCAATATCAATCAGCTACAGAGACTAAGTTTCAAGGGACACAAATCTTGTAAAAATCATTGGACCAGAAAATCGCCACTTCATGCACATCTACCCATTATAGTAATGACATTGACCAAGTTTTGAAAAGATTCATTCAGAAATGTAGGAGGAGTTGCATTCACAAGATATGGACGTACGGACGGACGTCCTAACGCAGGTATACTTGTGTGGCTATCCTATTGTTCTTTCTATTGTTCTTTTAGCCACCTAAGAGACAATTTTAGCCACTTAAGAGAAAAGATCAAAGGCTGCTAACCCTAACCCATTGTTCCCTAGCCCCGTAAGTACCCCTACGTGTGTACGGATGCACGGACGGACGGACGGAGAAGATGACACCAATATACACCGCAGGAGTCCGTACGGACGTACATACGGACAGACGGAGAAGATGACGCCAATATACGACTGCCTCAGGCGGCGTATAAAAAAGCAAGCACTGGGCCTTTCCGTTGAGAACAAAAGGTGGGCGGAGCTAGATGCTCAAGGAAAAGAGTTACTCAACAAAAAATGCCAAGTCAAATAGATATTTGCATTGACGTTGCTTATATCAATAACCATTTTTACAAAGAAGTTAAAAACATAAAGAAGAGAATAAGGATTACACTGAGTCCATCACGATAATTTATTATTTTTTCTGTTACAGGGAACCCAACTAATCAAGCTAAATGATAAAACTGGACATGCATGACATTTAGTTCAAGACATGTGACATTATTCTATTTTTACCTATAAATCCTTACACAGGAAGTTTTCAAGTTCTGTTTGAACGGAAGATGCTAAATACAGTCCATTTACGATAATTCGGAATGCGATTTTTCGTTTTGACGGCATTATTCAAATAAATGTCACGGTCCCTTCAAGTTTTCCTATATATCTCATTTGGGGCCACCGTGGCCAAGGGGTTACAGTCGTGGACTACAAATCTCTCAGCCCCTCACCGCTGTGGGTTTGAATCCCGGTAGGAACTTCAGATTTTTCATGTGAGGAAGCCTTCCAGCTGGCTTGCGGTAGGTCGGTGGTTCTACCCGGGTACCTGTGTGTACTCGGGGTCTTCCTCCACCTGTAATTAGCTGAACGTCGCTATATGATTGAAATACTATCACAGCGACGGTAAACCCCAATACAACAACAACAACATATATCTCATTTAAAATAAATGCAATAATTTGTTTTACAACTACTCGGATAAATGCGGCAATACAAACTTTATTACAGACCCAACAAGCAATCAAGTTCTTGATCAATGACACAATAGTTTGGATGCTGTGTCACCGTAATTTACACGTGTGCGTATTTTTCACACCTATGTTGATTGGCTGTCATTTCAATTAAAGTGATGCAAACCGTTGAAAATCATATGTTGACTCGTGTCACTTGATTGCCAAGAGTGTTAACAAACTGAGTGATTTTTTTATTTAACTATAAATACCAGTGAGTGTTCGAACCTCACTTTACTTTTGTGGTTTGCTCTGCAAGAGTAATATCACGCTATCAATAACAAAGATTCTTAGATTACAGATGTATTTGTAAGTTACCATTTATTATTCCGAGTAATTCAGTGAAGGGCCCAGGTCAGCTGGGAGGATAGCTGAATAGAGATAGGTAATTTTCAATTTCCAAGTAATTCAGTGAAGGGCCCAGGTTAAAAATAAGGCTTGTAAAAATGTTTATTGTTGACTATGTTGTGCTTTAATATGTGATTTATGATTTTTATGTAAAATAAAATAAAACATAAGACATAGACGTGTTCTATATTTTATAAGCATGTATATAATACGCCAAATGATTATCACAACATGTATTTCTTACAAATACACAAAATGTCCACCGGTAGATTAAACACGGTTATTCGAATGACACGATTTTTTGAACATTTCAGTCAGTCCCCAGATCGTTCGAATTATCATAAATGGACTGTAGTTAAATTTACAAGTTACAGAGTTCTGTTTGGCTAAAATATACGATGAGTTGTTTGAGTAAGTATATATTCTTTTCAAATATTGCTTATGTGTACTAGCTTTTAATCTTGAAAATAACTTAAAGATTATTAACAAAGAATTTTCTCCATTGAAAATGTGCTTAATGCTCTGGCGTCAGAATCTCAACACTAAACCAGTCTAATGAAAAGTTTTAAGGTAGCGACACTGGGTAATGGACAACTATCAAATTTACTGGTTTTGAATAACCTGAGTATAAACATAGTTAGTACAAAAGTTATACCCCTATCTTATGTCAAGATATCTGTTCTCAGAGTCCACAAAATATAATTAGTACCTTTGTTATTCCCCATATTGCACACATTTTTCGAAAATTTCGGACAGCGATATCTAAGTCATTTTTTCACTAAATAACTTCGTTTTTGTATTAAACTGTATCTATACAAATGAACTAGTGATCCGTGTCTCAAATTTCTTTTAAAATTTTCTGTTCAAAAGTTATTTAACTTAACTTTTTATTTTCGCTTCGAAACACGCCGCTCGTCAATTAATTAGCCATTGTAACAAAACTAAAACAATTATCGAAAAACTGAGACACGGATCACTAGACGGATCAAAGACCTTCCGACAGACGAAAACAGCTTTGAAATCGGACAACAATCAACTTTGTAATCACTGTCCAAACACCCCCACTACAAGCTAATTCCAGTGTGTGGAAAATTAGCTTGAAAGATAAAACGATCAAAATGTGCTAATTAAATGGGATTATCGCATAACTGTTCAGCCTTAATTAAATTCTTTTTGCTCAGTAGTTTAGCTGTTTGATACATCGTCCATTATTCACACTTTCCGAACATATAAGTACCTAAACTTTTGGTTTACATCCCATAAAGTCATCTGGAGTCATAGTGCACACGGCATATAACACATAAAAAGTCACGTGACTATCTTCAAGCGTCGAGATAAGGGGCCCCACACAGGGAAATAATGTATACCGAAGCCGCACTAAGCCGAGCAGTCGTAGGGGCAGGGTATGATTGAAATGTGTTTTTTGCATTTATTAATTACATATACCGTATTTTATTATTTGATATTATGCCTGTTTCAATATGATACATAATTAGGGTTTTGGTTAAGGTAGCGACATTGGGTAATAACGGTAAAATGCATCAAAATGTCTATGAAAATAAAATTAAAGGACACATTTTGTTTCATCAGTCTGTATCTTCATTCTGGTACAGATCTCCAAAATTAATAGAAATAATCGATTATAATAAAATAACCATTATTTATGCTCCATGCACAGACGTCGTATATAGCGCACGTCATAAAATCGACGTCACGCCTGTCTTTGAATAATAAGCAAATTTTCTCTTTTGTCGTTTTATTGATTCTTAACTGAAATCTTCACGACAAAAAAGTATGGGTTTTATCGGACTTTTGATTGGTTTGCTTATTTATCAACACTGTCTCATCATTTCTTACATATAAACGGTTTCTTATCCTGCTAACATGCAATATACGAACCCCAATATACCAAAACTGTAAATTTCTATAACAATAGATTGATTTCTTAAAATTAGTAATTATAATGGGTTTTTTTTATTAATTGTATGTGTAAATATAATTGCAAATAAAAGCTTATAAAAATAAAGCCATTGCTAGGGAATACTTTTAACTGAAAATAACCTTATTGAAACGTATTGGCATATATAAAGTTTTGTTTACTACTTTTGCAACAATACAATACAAAAACTTTGTGTTTAAAAATATTGTCTGTATAGATTATGACTTGATTTGTCTGGGTCGGGTTAATCAGTGTCCCCTGAAAACTGGTTTCCTGTGTGTACTGCACGTGTGCTTTTATTACCGTGTGCCGTTTGGTCATATATCACACAGTTTACTGGACTCGGGGCCCGAGCTGTCACCTAGTATATTACGTAATAGACTTCCTGTCCCCAGTGTAACTGGCTACATGTTGACAACTAACGGGCCTCTAATTTGTTACTATTTGGGTCTTTAAGAGACCGCGTGGAAACAATTGTACTGATAAAGTGTAATGAAAAAAATGAAGTTCATTTCGATATTCAAATAAAAGGACAAATACTTTAAGATGTTGAGTATATTAAATACTATTGAAAAGATTTCTTTTATTTCCCATATTTACTTCAGGTGATAATAAACATTAACCTGCTGCTATAGTAACTGATAGTTATTTGACAAACGACAAACTAATATCTTCCTAGCGTATAAACTGATTTCCCTACACGGCGCCTTTGAAAGCCCCGCCTACTCGACGTCACGTGATCGAAATAGAGGACTGCTTTTTCGGCTATATGGGGTCTGGTTATTCAGGGCCATAAATCGCATATTTTAAAGTGAGATATTGGATTTTTGTTTTCACAGATCATTAGAAGAAGGTGTGAAGTATTTTATTCCGTTAAAAACCCATTTTGATGCATTTTACCGTTATTACCCAATGTCGCTACCTTAAGTAACAAAAAAAGTTAGTCAACAAAACCTCATGTCAAATATGCCCTTATATCATGAAATGTTTGGATGAAAAGTTCAGAGTGTTCCTTGTTCCATCCGTTTTCAAGCAAGCTTTACAAATAAGTTATTTATTCATATCTCACTGTCTCAAGACAATCAGCTCAGATTTATACCACTCCTGCACGAAACAAAATGAACTGTGCACCCTGTGTATATATAAGGCCAAAAGAAATTACCATGTAAATAAACATTATTCATTTATAGGAACCAAGCCTTGACTGGGATTCTAATCTCCTTTTCTTCCTCCATTCAATTAAGAAAATTATTCGTAGCACTTAAAACCCTGGGGCGAACCATAAGGAAAATTGGGAGAAGGAGGAAGACAAAATGAACGAGCCCAGCAGAAAATCAGTCGAAAATAAGTCTCTTAAATCAATATGTACATGTTGCCTCACCTTTTAAGCTCAGACAAGTGTGGGTGGTGGTAATTCATAGTTGTATGGAGAGAATAATCCCTGCAGATCACACAGAGCTCAGAGTATAAGCCTAATAATTCACACTGCTAATATCAATTATACATTTGCATGACACTGAGAAATAACAAAATCAATCTGTACAAACCATTGACGTAAGGCAAATCATATTTGTTTTGTTCTCTTGTGACAGAGTTTCATTTTATTGTGAATGTGACTTGAACTTTTTCCGACCCTGACAACCAATTATGATATGTCAATATTGTGCTAAAATTCTATTGATGCCTTTTGTTAATGAAGGCTTCCACAATTATTTCTACAATATCTTTATAACTTTACTTTGCCCATGAGTCAACCAGGGTAATAAGATGAGTAATGTAGCACAGTCGGTGGCTGGCAGTAACAAAACAGCTTCTCCATCACAGAAATTTGACAGAAAAAAATCTGGAAGTCCTTACCTTGTCCAGTAACCTAGAGAATGGCAAATCCTGGGAAGTGCAGAAAATATAGTATGACATCACATTGCAATCCACACATTACAAATGATTTTTTTCAAGTCCCAAATATTTGCTTATATATTTCAATGGTCACCATTCTTGATATCAAGACTAACTCCCTATTAATGCAACCACAAGATGTGTTCCTTGGAACACATATGACATAAAAGAAAGTGACAGAAAAAGTGTGACAGACACAGAGAAGGGATCCATTTGAGTCATCTCAACTTACAGTTAGTAAGAGACACAAAAACTCTTTATAGGCAACTTCAGCTTATAAAGATAGTTCCAGGACTGGTTGGCCCGGTGTCAGGCTAATGTGACTAGTTGTGGTATCATGCCACATGTACATGTCTACAGCCTGGTATCAGTGTGAGGCAGCAATATATCTGTCTTATGTAAATAAAGGTCCAGGAATTATTGAAATACGATTGGCAGGATGTTCATCTCAAGCAAAGAAACAAATGGCAACTGATCTGCTTGAACCTGTGACCTTGTCAATCAGTCCATAGTCGTGAAAATAGACAACAAAATGGATGACAAGACTTTTTTAAGGGTGAACAAATGACTGTGTTTCAGGTGAGTTATATATATAAATCAAAATGAAAACAACCCTATGATTTCTATTTCAGCTCATAAAAATGTAAATACAGCTTAGAACCAATAAACTTGAATCGCAATGTAAATACTTAAACACAATGTATATTCACAAGTTGAACCTGATTTTGCATAATTTTCCTAATCATCCTGATGCAAATTTGAATTACAAATTTTATCCAAATAAAAAACAACAACAACTGAATATGGAAAAGCTGAAGGTTTACATATATATTGTTAAATAATTATACCATTCAATCCAGACTCGATTATACTAAGTGCCAAGGGTCCGTGTTTGATTTCCAATAAACCTATTCATGAATAACCCCCATCAAGACATTTATTGAGCCATGAACGTTGCACATCCCATATCTAACTTTTAAATTCAGTGCAAGTAATAAATTGCAGTTAAAATATTAAACTGAAAAACATAAATGAAATTGTTTATTCATATATCCAGATTTTATTTCCTTACAAAAAATAACTGCAATCATGTTTCCAAATCTTCCAGAGACTAGCCTTGAAAATAAAATTGATACGTCAGTATTATCTGCAGAAAACCACAGTTAAACCTTACCAAATTTAATTACAAAATCCTCATTTCCAGACCACTGAGGAGCAGCGAACAGCATAAAACCTGATCAGCCTGCGAGTTACTAGCAGGCTGATCTGGTTTTATGCTGTTCGCATAGGTCTTTTCATGGTGTCCTCTATGAGGGAAAGGGTTAACGGTCGTCTCATATTGACCTTTGATTAGCCACTCAAATCATACTTGGGTATAACTTCATGAATATTTGCACGTCATAAGCAGCAAATAGAAATTTTAATATTGCGAACATCACCAGGGTATTCCGATTTTTAAATTTAAAATGTTTTAAAACGTGCATTCTGATTGGATATCAATTTTCACTGATATTCACAGGATGTTGACAGATCGTCATTGCATAGAGTATCGGAGCTAAAACAAAGGGTTGATTTAATGAGAATGGGTATGAAACTCAAATTTGAGCCTTAGATCGTAATTATATATTTTCAAGAACAAATTGTTGCATTTTTTTTTACAAGTTTGTACAGCCAGTAAACAATATCCTAATGTTGCTTTTATATTTAAAATGGCACTCAAAATTTAAACTTTATATTGAATAAATGACCTTTGTCCGCATTATGTGGGCTGACCACAAAACTTTTCTTACTGCATATAGAAATTGACGGAGATGGAATAAATGTGCATTCAGCCCTTGAAATTTAGGTACTGAAATTATCTCAATGGACACTTTTCTTGATATCAACTGACATCTACCAGTACATTTTTTCAAGTTCAATGATTTTTGTTTTTCAAATGACAAAATAAGATGCTTTACTACCAAATATTGCCAAGGTAAGCTTATGTCAGTATATAAAGCTGTACTGCACATAACTTTTTCAACCTGAAAAGTGGGACACCCGCAGCAGTTGAAAAATAAAATCAGAATCAAGTCAAATCATATGAAATTAAAAACATTTAAAAAAAAACTGTTTTTACCTATAAAACTCATTATCCCTGGGCATGTGTAAATTAAAATGTAAGACTAGGAAATATTCAAGTAAATGCAAAACAACAAAATCAAGAGATCACAATTCCACAAAGATGTTTTCTATATGGAAGTAATGTACCCATTTTAGACCCTCAACCTCTAAGCATGACCTTGACCTTTAAGCTGCAGACTTGGGTTATGCTCCAGTATGCTGTTTCATTATGCTCTACATTTGAAATTTATTATGCACGAGGCAAAATTTTCACCTTCACCTTCTAAGTGTGACCCTGACCTTTCAGCTATGAACCATTTCAGTCATATTCATTTTTTCTCTTAAAATTTTTTATGAAACTCGGCATACCTAAAATCAATGATTTTAACTTTCAAACAGCATTCAAAGTCATGAATTATGCATTGATACTTGACTGTGTTTCAGCCATGCCATTTGAAGTCTGAGCCATTTGTCGGCAAATGTTTTGCACAAGTTTTTAATGATTGAAAACAAGGTTATTTTATGTCCCTGATGTGTTTCAAGTTGTTATTAATATTGTGTCATTCCCTCTCAATGCTCAGTAACATCATGGAAATCATTATAAGTTCTGCTGTACTTTAACATAGTTCACAATCAAATTTACACACTTTAAAAATCATGTGTGTAAATATTTTAAAAATAAGGCATGTTAATAGTTCACAATCAAATTACACACTTTGTAATTATTGGTACATCTAAAATCTGTAAGGCAATATATTTGTTTTAATGAGCATTTTCCGAACAATTTCTTAGCTTCAAAAACAAATTAATAAAACATGATTATTTTTTCAAAGACAAAAAAGATTGATTTGCCTATAGCAAAGGGCTAATAAAGTTTTACAGTAAAACCTGTCTTATCCGACACCCAATGGAACCAGCTGACAATGTTGGATAAAACAGGTTGTCGGATAAAACAGGTTGTTGGATAAAACAGGTCATTACAGACTGAACCTTTAAATTTGGGACCAAGAAAAAATTTCAGATAATACAGGATGCCATTATAAACAGGTGTCATTATGGACAGTTTGCACTGTATACTGTGAACTTATCATCTGTGGTCATTGATGAGCTAAGTCTTTAGCGGCTGTAACCTTATTTCAGTCAAACAGTGTCCAGTTAATTGCTAGTGGAGAAAGACCCCAGGTAAAACCTAGCCAGATAGAAGGCTTCCTAAAATGAAAATTCTAGTGACAGTGACAAAGGGCATAAAAACCCAAGCTACCTTTTTTGAACATTGAAGATCTGTTAAAAGTTAAACTGGATTGTCATAAATTAACCGTTAATTCACAAATATTTGTATACTAATTTTTGACTTGATGTATCTCAAATAATAAAGAACGTTTAAACTTGATATAATTAAAACTATGACTTTTTTTTTTTACTGTGCATACTACATTTTACCCAGAAAAAAGTTATTTGCATGAAAACTGATTTTTAGTCAAATATTTATTGATTTTTATATTTGTGTCAATTTACTATCAATTATGAAAGATTTAATTATAATAAGCTTTTTCTACATTTCAAATCAACAATGCCATATAATCTTGTATTTGGCCCAAGAATAACTGGTTTTTTTTTGTTTTGTTTATTGTTTGTTTGTTTTGTTTTTTTGTATGTTTTTTGGTTGTTATTTTTTTGTGAGAACTATACATTAATACTTATTGATTTTTAAACTTCATTAAAATCAATGGCTGATATTACCAATGCCTCATGTATACGTGGACCTATACAAGTTTATTGAATACTGAATAGACAGTTTTGAAGGTCACAAACTGTTCTGGGTAATTCTTACTCTGTTGAGGTATAACTGTGTTCGGTATTTTTCCTTCTTAAGTATTTTGAACAATTTGTTTTTCACAGCTAAGGTGTCAGAATTACCCTCCATTACTCTTCATTAGTTAATCATGCTATTTGAAAACTCATTTGATCTTCCCCTGATGGAAAGTACCTGAGAACTTTAAGCACCCACACAATATGACACAAACTGAATTCTAAACATTGTTGCAAGTTGCATGTATTAAGCTCGATAGGTATATCCTCTGTATTTCATGATATCGGTGATTTTCTTTAATCAAGTGTTTTTGAAAGGCAATTTGTTGTTAACATATTTTTCTCATATATATATATATAATTATTAGAATAATAATATCTCTCTTCTCTCTCCATATTAACAAGAGAGTAAGTTACTGTAGCCCCCGAGCATAAAAGATAGAGAGAACGTGAGACAGAGAAACACATACACACACACACACACACACACACATTTTTCCCATTTTACCACATATTCAAATATTTAACACCAATACATCGATAAATTAAATCAAAAACCCTGTGTCTTATTTAATGTCATTTACAGCCTAATTTGGAAGTAGCTTTAATGCGAGCGTCTGTGCTAATGTTTTGATCCAATTAGTGTACATATTTTTAGGATATTTTGTTATCTGCGAGTTTAAAACATATCCACAACGTAACAGAAATAAACATTTTCATGTTCTCTATACATTTCACCATAAAGAAATTAATGAAATTCAAAAATAACTAAGCTATTATGCTTCGAACAACTATTAATGACAGCGTTAAACCAAGCGTTTCTGCGATAAAGACTTACCAATTTTGCCTAGTGGAAACCGATGGTCAAACTTGTCCCCAAAACATGGAAAATTTCCAACACCAAGCGACAGCAGAATTCCAGTCAAAATCACAAAATATTTGCTCCACATAATTACTTATCAAATACCCATTCTATTAAGTGTCCTAAAATAATTCCCTGGGTTTGTAAAAGGTTAGAATTTCAGTAACATATTTTGTCCAGAGATGCTTGTTGATGCTGAGAGAATCCAAAATGGCAGGTGCTCTATGAATATTCATAGAAATCGATGACGTCATACTGACGATTCTGCTAACTGTCGCTTACTCCTACCATATATCGATTTTTACATCAAAAGGAATCGGTAAACAATCGATGGCTTTCTAAATACGGAAGGGAAATCCGTTGCGTAGGTTTCAGCTGTATTTAAGTGTTAATATAGCATCGAGTTTTTTTTATTGTAAATGCGATATTTATCGCCAAAGATAACAGCTAGGCTTCACAAATCAGTTGGTATCGTAGATTTGAAGGTAACATTCGACTTGGAGAATGCCCCCCCCCCCAAAAAAAAAAGACAAAATGTACATAAAAAATATCTTAATGATGCATAAAAGGATTTGTTGTTGTTGTTGTTTGTTGTTAGAGAGTTTTAATACTATATCGATAAACTTGCGCGCTTACACTGCAGTTTCATAGTTCCATGTACATATATAGACTAGAGACCCTGTTTTATCGAAGGACTATTGTCTGAATACTGAATACCAGTTACAACTCTAATATATGAAGAAAAAAAAGTGCAAGCAAATAGACTTAGGCTGCATGAAACAGGTGTATAGTGTAATACCTTCAGACACATGATATGATACCCCACTCACTCACAGTATTCTGACATCGGGACCAACCAGTCCTGGAACAAGTATCTGTAAACGTTCCTTTGTGTGCGGACTACGATTTAGTTGCGACTGAGGATCGAACCACGGTTATAAGGTCGGTACCCTTATATGATTCGGGTCAACGAGACAAGTGACCCAATATTTCCATTATAGTAGATGAATCTATATACATAAAAAATGATTAAAAGAAAACTTTAAAAATTATGGTACTTTTCTAGGAGAGATGTTGTGTAGGTTCCCATTACTTGAAGGTCGAACTTAATTTAAAATAGAAGTATGAATGCACTGTAAAGATCACTCGTCTAGTCGCGCACTTTGCCTTTCTTTTACAATAACATGTCTATTATGAACGGGTTACTTTATTATAATGTCAAAATACATTCAGATATATCAGAATTTAATATGTAACTAACTAGGGACCTTTTAAATGTAGAGTCCCTGAACTAATGATCAATACTATAATATATTGATGTAAAAAACAACAACAACACCAACAAAAAGATTTCACCCCTTTTTAACTTCGCAAGTGTCTCATTGTTTAAGCATTTATTCTGTACATTCTAATATTATACCTAAACATCTAGTTTTGTTGTTTGTTTGGTTTAATGTCCCACCGAGTATTTCAGTCATTATGCAGATATAGTGCTGCCACGATGCAGTATCGCGCCGCCGCCGTTGGCATGTGATATGATACCACAACCAGTTACATTATCCTGACACCAGGACAACTGCATTAGTTCTGGAACTACCCTTATATGCTGAGCGCCAAGAAAGAGAGCTATACCAGTACCAATTTTTACGACTTTAAATTGTTGTGTCGAGGCTTGGGAACGAACCCACGACTTCCCAATTCCGGGGCTAGTACCGGTTTGATACAAATATAAATAGCTAAAAATATATATTAAAGAATCAATCAAATGTCGTAAGCTCTGACATAAATTCAGTGACTATGAAATTTGATACCGGGTTTACAAACCTGTCGTAGAACTACTTTCATATGCTACCATTCACAACACTGGTATGTCGCGGCCAGGGAACGGACCATGACAGCCTGATCGATCCCTGACTGGCGCTTAAAGCCACAGGAAACCTGTCGAATATTCCTTCATTACAATAATACAAAACATCTGCATAAAAGAATTATTGTTTTAATAATCATTATTTATTTGAAAGGATTGCTTGCATACGATTACAATTGCCCATGTAGCAGCATACAATTCATCATCGGACAACCTTTATTACGTAAATCTTTTTCGTAAACAACACCATGCAATTAAAGAGACCCAGATTTAATACGAGTCGACAATAGTAAATGTTCGCTCAGTGGTATCGGCCTTTTTAGTCCCCTACCGGTTTGCCCTCTGTCCGTCAGTCCGGATGTCCGGAAATCTGGATCCCGCAAAAACTTAAAATCCGCTGGAGGTAAAATTATATAACTTGGTGTGTGAATAGATGGCAGTATGGAGATTCTGCATGTTCTTTTTTTTTCTCGGACCAAAATTCTGGTTGCTATGGTAACGGAAAAATTATGCACCTCACCGGTAGGGGCCGGACTCGTGTGTTGCGTGCAACACAAGTTACTTGTTGATTATTATTATTAATACAGGGACTACGGTCTTAGATTTTTTTTATTTCAAATATTTAGTGAGAATAACTTTTTAACCCTTTCCCTCATATAGACTCATTTTGACGCATTCAATAGGTACCACTTAAAGCTGATCTGCAGAACCACAGTTAAACCTACAATTTAATTTAAAGTCCTCATTTCCAGACCACTGAATAGCAGCGAACAGCATATAACCTGATCAGCCTGCGAGTTACTCGCAGGCTGATCTGGTTTTATGCTGTTCGCATAGGTCTTTTCATGGCGTCCTCTATGAGGGAAAGGGTTAATATAAGATATTCATCCAAACGATCTATTAATAAGGCAAATAATAAATAAATAAATAAATAAATAAATAAATAAATTTGTTTCCGCTTACATCTCAAAAGATTTGGTCGGTAGATCTAGGTCGGCAATACCTATTTTTCATTATTTACCAATTTGAGGGGGAAAAGCGTAACCCGATTGCTAGGGTGGGGGATGAGGAATGCATAGAGTCAATCGGTATAAAAAATAGGGTTGGTCGAGTAAGTGGAAATTATCTACAATATACTTTATATACGTTAAATAATTATTTTGTTATTTGGTTTTAGATCAGATTTATCATTATATAGACATACAGTATATATAGAACAAGTACTAGTTGATCAGTGTCTCGATGATATGGATCCGTCATCGAGTCCCTGACCAACCTTCTTCTACTTTTTCTTTAATTATACGGTAGACTTTGAAGAGCTGTATTGCAGTGTAGCTGTGAAATAAAATAAAATTAAACTTTTGTTTATCATGGATAGCAAAATTATTTTATTAACCCGCGTAAATAGATTAAGTGAATTTCATTGGTTAAGTCAAGTGTTCGCACGCGATAATTAATCTGCACGTGATAAGTACTTGCTCTAAATAGGACACCTTGAAATCAACATTTCATGTTTGTTTATATACTTAATTATATGTAAACAAATAAGTCACTTCAAAGTATATGGAATATATACTTTTTTTCTCATGAAAGGCAATACACGAAGTCAGGTCATATTTGTCACGCCCGGCAGGTAGAGTAAGCTCCCTTACATTTCTGACCTGAAAGGAGTATTTTCACGGTGTGTTTTGCTGTATTTCTGCGGTTTAATACTTTATCAGATGTGTAAAACCGATGGAGCGAAACATTCATATGTAGGGGACTCTGAGGGATAGCGAATTACGGATAATATACCACGTAAGTTAGTAAAGAACCAATTTAAGACGCACCTGCTTGTTAATTGAAACTGTCTATTTCATTGACAAGGGTGTTATTGTTTTTAAATAGATCTACTTTGCTAAATGCTAAGCTGAAAATGATTGTCATTTTAACTAATTTTAGCAGTTAATACAACACACGTAATGCGCCATTAATGTATCCTGTTTCATCGTTTATATTGTCGAATTTAATGCACACATGTGTAAGTTACATTATATGTTGTTAAATATCAGATTAGTAATAATACCAACACAAAATAATAGTGTACATCTTTACGCAATCTGTATGCACAGGTACACAAAGTTGCACTCTGTAACCATTTATGACTGAAGGTATGTGTGTGTGGCAATTAAATCAGAGGTTATAATTCAGTGTAAAACTTCAGTTTGGATTATCCCACTCTGGCATGTCAAGGCCCAGATTTCTAGTGGGACCTGGGTGCATGCCCCTCCGCCTGGACTCGTTTTCCTACGTGCCATGCTATTTTCATATTTGACACTCCCAAAGGTTGCATAATGATATTGTAATGAAGGTTATCCTAGTAGTCCTATCAATGAGCTGCTCGGTGTGACATGCTGTTTTTCGTACTGGTTGTCATGCCTCTGCAGATATCGCCAAACTGAAAGTAAAACGATATCACAAATTATGGGTACACAAATGTGGACTAGTTATCCTAAGAGAATTTGTGGTACTCCTTCCACCATTTTTTTTTAATGAAAACATATATATGTATATATATATATGATCTCTCAGTCCTAATCAAAAATTGATTGTTGAGAGTAAATATGTAGATGTAGATATGATGTTACCATAATTATTGTCGACTTTACATTGACATTTCATTATGCATTGACAGAATTGCATGATATAGATTATTCCTGTGAAGGCATTAGAAGTGATACAGAAAATAAATTTAGTTGAGAGTCTTACCGTCACCCATCCTTCCCAGTCATGCCAGTGTCAGCTTGGAGCCGCGTGAGCATCATCATTTAATTGAACTCATCAACACCGAAATAATGCGGCCAACATTTTCATGTTTCATGAATGTTACTCAACACCATAGATTAGGGTTATGAGAAAAACAAGTCTATTAAAAACTATAGAGATGGACTTCTGTTTAAGAATTCTTGGATGAAATTGTTCATATATTGCAATTGCCAAATTAAGATAATCCATGTTCTAAGATGGATGCCATCAGTATTGCATTTTATTGTATAAGCAATGTATAGACAATTGAGAAACTGAGAAAAAAAATCCAGCCACTTTTTCCCCCCAAAAAAGTTCCTATTTATCAATTAAACCAGAAAATATATAGCATCGACAGGTATTAAAGTAATGGAGAATGTAAACAATTATATGATGTACAAATTGTTATCTGCTAGGAATTTAAAATAAGCATAGACAAAATCTCTTTATTGAAGTGTCCCCTTCACCGTGGAAGACAAGTTCATTGGTAGAACCAGTACAGATTACTCTGGGGCCGCCGTGGCCGAGCAGTTACAGTTGTGGACTACAAATCTCTCAGCCCCTCACCGCTATGGGTTTGAATCCTGGCAGGGACTTCGGATTTTTCATGTGAGGAAGCCTTCCAGCTGGCTTGCGGTAGGTCGGTGGTTCTACCCGGGTACCTCTGTATACTCGGGGTCTTCCTCCAACTGTAATTAGCATGACGTCGATATATGATTGAAATACTATCGCAGTGACGGTAAACCCCAATACAACAATACAACAACAACAGATTACTCTGAGTTCCCACAGCAACCCCATTTGCTGAGTGCCAGGCAAGAGTGCATCTGGTACCAATTTTTTATGTCTTTGATTTGACGTGGTCACCAGAGGAAGTGCCCTGGCTGGATTAGTTGAGCCGATGTCATGATAATGTGACTGGGTGTGGTTTCATGCCACATGTCTACAGTATGAAACTGCAGTGTGGCAGCACTATATCTGTCTCAAGTGGACATTGTCTCCAAATTACTGAAATACTATCGGCGGGACTTAACCTCTATAAACTAACTTAGTATGTTAGTGAAATTGATGATGATGTTGGTGGTGGTGGTGGTGATACTGCTTCAGATACTCTACCACTGAGCTGCTGCACCTGTTCAATGGAATAACCATAACTGTAAAAATGCACATACGATATGAAACAGACTACAGTACAATGCAGGTAATTATAATGTTCGGCACGGAAGAAGTCTCAGTGTGTATTAAAATGTTTTGATAAAACAACTTTATAATTATCAAAGGAACTGTTATGCAGTCAGAATACTTTATCAAAATTTTGTGAATACAAAGTAACTTTTTGTCATGAGTATAGGAATATCTACCAATGAAAATTGTTGAAATAATCATTTGCCACTGTCTTATGTCATCATTCTTAAGTAGGTCAAAAGTGGCCGAATGGTTAGAGTGTCCTCCTCAGGAGTCGGAAATCGTGGTATCTATCCACTGTTGTGACATACTAAAGTCGTAAAAAATGGTACTGTCATAGCTCCCTTGCTTGGCGCTCAGCATATAAGGATAGTTCCAGGACTGGTTGGCCTGGTGTCAGGATAATGTGACTGGCTGGATGTGGTATCATGCCACATGTCTACAGCATGATACTGCAGTGTGGCAGCTCTATATCTGTCTCATGTAGACATCGTCCTCAAATGATGAAATACTGTTGATGGGATGTTAAACCCAATTAACAAACACACATGTATGATATACCTAGATTATGTAGTGTGCACTACCTACATGAACCATCCCCAGTGACCGTGTGGTTAGAGCATCTGCCTCAGGAGCGGGAGGTCGTGGGTTAGATCCCAAACCGCAACATACCAAAGTCATAAAAAATGGTACTGTTATAGCTCCCTTGCTTGGTGCTCAGCATATAAGGGTAGATCCAGGACTGGTTGGCCCGGTGTCAGGATAATGTGACTGGGTGTGATATCATGCCACATGTCTACGGCGTGATACTGCTGTCTCATATAGACATCGTCCACAAATGACTGAAATACTGTCGATGGGATGTTGAACCCAATAAACAAACACACATACCTAGATTGTGTAGTGTGCATTACCTACATGTGTAAAATGATCATTAATGATACTACTATATAAGTATAAGCACTTTCAGTGTTATAAAAAATGCCATTTACTTTGACATGATGTCATGTCAAAACATTTTAAATCAGTGATTAAGAAGTGTACAAACTCATTTGCTTCTTTCCTCCTCTTTTTCATATTTTTCCAGTCTTTTAAAATCTGATATTTTCATGACTGCAAAATTACACTCGTGTCGCCATGAGGGATTTTGTGTTTTTGATTTCACAAAGTATGATGGAATCAATTAATATGGAGAGATCATATTGATTAAAAATGAAATGTACATTGATAATTTTATGAAAAAGATAGGAAGAGGTTAACCCTTTCCTTCATAGAGGAAACCATGAAAAGACCTATGCGAACAGCATAAAACCAGATCAGCCTGCGAGTAACTCGCAGGCTGATCAGGTTTTATGCTGTTCGCTGCTCCTCAGTGGTCTGGAAATGAGGATTTTGGAATTAAATTTGGTAAAGTTTAACTGTGGTTTTCTACAGATCTGGCTTTATGTGATACCTATTGAGTGCGTCAAAATGAGTCTATATGAGGGAAAGGGTTAAGTATGTGTGTGTCTTTTTTCCACTCACTATTAATATGGTTTAGTTACAGGGAGTACCAAAATCATTTGATCATTTGATAAACTCATTATACCCCTGATACCCAATAAAATACATTCAACTTCCTGGTTAGAAATGTCATTGCACAAACGTTAGATTGTTTATTTTCTGAGTGCTAAATGTATTTAGACCTTGCTCTGATAAGAATATTGTCCCTGGTGTAAATGATCATCATTGTTTACTTTGTGTGTGGAGATTTGGACTATGAACGAAGTCTAGATTTCCATGGCCATGGTTTATTAGGGTTATAGCTGAAATATGTGTCATAAATCTCTCCCCAACCCGTGTCTTAAAACCTGCAACCCACACTCCAGATCTGTCACACCTACACATTGATGACATGTCCCAGGACGATAATTCATCAATGAGGAAAGGTCTCTTAGGATTGGGGAAGGATTTATCTGTGTAGGTCAGACTTGTTAACACTGGGATAGTGATCAGTTGATGGTGGATGTAAGGAGCCGTCTGGACAGCCTCATAAATCTGATCAATACATGTAATGATACTTTACATTTGGCTCACATAAAAATAAAGTTACAGGGATTTTTTCCCAGTTGTTATCAGTGGCCGCTTAGGCTCTTTCCCCTCTGATAATTTCTTTAGAGTCATGCAGTTTTTCTCAAATTTGCTGACCTATGAAATCATTAATTTTTGTGGGACACTAATTTTCGTTGATTTCGTGGAGGGTTTCATCCACAAAAAATGATCCTCATGAAAATCATCCTTTATATAACCTCACATACTCTTGAACATGAATCCACAAATAAAGGTACCCACAAAATTTCCATGAGTACATAATCAACAAAATTTAATCTAAAAAATATTGGTTTTACAGTACAATTCATGCTTTTTCCCTTTTTTTAACGAATGATGTTTTTTACATACTTACTCCACTCATGAATGGCATTCAATTGGCATCAATTATTTGACATCTGACCTGCTCAGAGGGAGGCATAGTGTTTTTTGAATACATCTTGTTTTAATTCTCAACTTTACATATAATGTCGAGTATTTTTAGGGTGCCATGGTCCAGAGGTAACACGTGACTGTTGGTCTGGAGGTCTTGGGTTCAAACCAAACCCTGTTGGGGTTAAGGATCTTCCATGGGCTTCCCAGGTGCAAAGAACTGGTCCAGTCCAGGAACCATTGATAGCTATTAGTACAAGTTATACAAACTTGTTTCCCTATCAACATAAAAAGAAATAAGATTAAACTAAACCCAATGCTTCAACAAAGAGCATGAACATGGATGTGGGGTCAGCTTACACCCATGTCCATGAAAATCAGCAAAATGGTTTACCTAAGTACCAATTATCTTAACTTTGTTCTGATCTGTTCAAGGATAAGAACAAAACCATATGCTTTTCCTTGTATGCGGTTAACCTATTCATGAATATGAGAGTTGAAGAAGTGCTGTTGTGTATGTATACTGATACCTGTTTTCATGTACAATTAGTGCATGGTGCAGTGACAAGTGTGTAGCGACACCTTATACTCAGGCAGTAATTTGGGAATATGACCTAGACCTTTTAAAAATTAGGATTTTTTATTATTTTTAGTTCACCTGAGCACAACATGCTCATGGTGAGCTATTAGGATCACCCTGCGTCCGTCGTCGTCCATCTTGTGTTGTGCATGGTGTGTCGTCAACTTTGCTTATATGACGTCTCTAATTTGCTTAAACGACATCTCCTCTGAAACCGCTGGACAGAATTTGATTAAACTTGGCAGGGATGATCCTTGGGTGAACCTTCAAAAATTTGCTAAAATAAACTTGGTCCATGCAGAACTCTGGTTGTTATGGCAACGGAAAGAAAAAATTATGAAAACTTTAAAAATCATCTCCTTCAAAACTATTGGCCAGATTTCAAAATGTTTTGGTACAGATGTTCCTTGGGTAACTCTCTACCAAGATTGCTAAAATTATCCCGATCAGGGGGAAAAAAACATGGCCGCCAGGGGCTTGGCTAATTTGCCATATATGTATATAGTGAAATCTTTAAACAACATCTCCTGGAAGGAATTGATTACTCTGCAGGGATTTGAAATCTTTAAACGACATCTCCACTGAAACCGCTTGACAGAATTTGATTAAAGTTGGCATGGATGATCCATGGGTAAAGCTTCACAAAAGTTGCTAAAATTTTCACAATCCATAAAAAAAAATGGCCGCCAGGGGCGGGGCTCATTTGCCTTATATGTATAAAATGAAAACTTAAAACAATCTCTCCTCTGAAACTACTGGACAGAATTTGATAAAACTTGGCAGGGATGATCCTTGGGTAAATCTTCACAAAATCTGATAAAATAAACTTATCCATGTAGAACTCTGGTTGTCATGGCAATGAAAAGAAATGAAATGGAAGTCATCTCCTTTAAAACTACTTGCCAGATTTCAAAATGTTTTAGTACAAATGTTCCTTGGGTAACCCTATACTCAGTTGAGTGATCCAAGGCCATCATGGCCCTCTTGTTTTTAGCTCACCTGAGCACGAAGTGCTCAAGGTGAGCTATTGTGATCACCTTTTGTCCGTCGTCCGTCGTCCGTCGTCCGTGCGTGCGTGCGTGCGTGCGTGCGTCCGTCCGTCGTCAACAATTTGCTTTAAAGAACATCTCCTCCTGAACCGCTGTAGGGATTTTGACCAAACTTCACAGGAATCATCCTTTTGATGCCCTCTATCAAAGTTGTACAAATTATTCAGATTGGTTGAAAAAGTAGGTCACAGGAGCTAAAAATAGATTTTAAAAACTCAAACTTTAAAGATCTTCTTCTGCGAAACTGCAAGGCCTAGAGCTTAGATATTTGGTATGTAGCATCATCTTATGGGCCATTACCAAGATTGTACAAATCATAGCCCTATGGTGATAAATGCCCCCGCACCAGGGGTCACTTGTTTTACATAGAGTTATATAGGAAAATCTTTAAAAATCTTCTTCTATAAATCCATAAGGCCTAGAGCTTAGATATTTGGTATGTAGCATCATCTAATGGTTCATTACCAAGATTGTTCAAATCATAGCCCTATGGTGATAAATGCCCCCGCACCAGGGGTCACTTGTTTTACATAGAGTTATATAGGAAAATCTTAAAAAATCTTCTTCTTAATCCATAAGGCCCAGAGCTTAGATATTTGGTATGTAGCATCATCTAATGGTTCATTACCAAGATTGTTCAAATCATAGCCCTATGGTGATAAATGCCTCCGCACCAGGGTCACTTGTTTTACATAGAGTTATATAGGAAAATCTTAAAAAATCTTCTTCTGTAAATCCATAAGGCCCAGAGCTTATATATTTGGTATGTAGCATCATCTAATGGTTCATTACCAAGATTGTTCAAATCATAGCCTTACGGTGATAAATGACCCCGCACCAGTGGTCACTTGTTTCACATAGAGTTACATAGGAAAAGACCTAGAGCTTAATCTATAGATTTGATGTGAAATATTGTCTAGTGGTCCGTACCCACATAATTCATATAGACCAATCATAAAAAAAATATTTTGCAATATTACTAGTTTGAGAGATTATGACTAGATAATGGTTAAAATTTGGCCCTTGATTGAATCACTTTTTACTTTAAATTACATACTTGATATATGTTTTATATTAAAATCAGTATCTACGATTAAATAAAATGATAAAAAGACTAAGAGAATATATTGTGTCAATTGTATATTAAATAAAGGTTTTCTTTAAGAAAGATATGAAAGTACAGATAATCGTATTGTTGGTAATAAAAACACATTCGGTCGTTTTAGGTTATAATATTATTAACCAATGAAAAATTAGGAAACTATTCAGCCCTCCATTTCCGGTTTCAGTTTGGTAGGTATACGATTCTCTTCAGAAATTTCAACGAATTATCGAATATCATTAATCTAACAGACCTAAAAAGCGATTGAAAAGTAGGTCAGTAGGTCAAATCTTAGAAAAACCTTGTTTACACACTGGAGGCCACAATTTTGATTCAATTTTCCTCAAACTTGGTCAGCACAAATGTCCTCAGGTGAGCGTCTTTAGGGCCATCTTGGCCCTCTTGTTATTACATTGTATTATTATTATTTTTTTTTTATATACATAATTATGTTGTATATACTCCAGATTAATGTTCAGAAATTAATTTGTATGCACATTATACAATAATACACCAAAACTTAATTACCTTAATTGTTGTTGTTTTTTATGTGTTTGAAGTTATATTTTTCCTCAGAATCTCAGATTTGGAAATTTTATTAAAAAATTTAGAAAATAAGATACTTCTTGGCATTTGGAAACTTTGGGACGCCTATGGACTTCTGATGTGTATTCCCATGATGAGGTATGAGCTAGGATGTCATTGTGCTACATTGGCAACCTTCAGCTGGTCCTGAATCAGTTTTATACATTGTGAAATCCCAATACTAGATTTGATGGCTCTTCAATGCAGTTTTGAATGCCTCTGTTGAGTCAGCATTAATCTGATTTTCTCTGTGATATCCACAAAGAATAGATTTTCACATTGTTCAGAGTTTGATGCAGGATACCATTCATTGGTAGCCCATGTCTGCCCTTCATGTTTCACTTAGTCTGTCAGATGAGGGACACTATGCTAGCATTTCCTAGTTTTAACCCTTTACTTCATGAATATTCATGTAAAAATTTATAACTTGATAAATATTACTGAACTTAGTTTAAAATGATCTATGAAAAAATGGATATTTTCTTTTTATCTACAGACTGTAGGAGCTGTCTGATCTGGGTCTGCTCTGTTTGCCATTGTGTCAAAAAGAGCCTATATGAAGTAAAGGATTAAAGATTTGTATTAAAACCAATCAAATGTTGCATATTCAAATTTGTTATCTTCAGTTTGAATATATGTGAAATCTAAATCTGTAACACATGGAAGATAGTAACACTTCTTGTCTACATGATAAATTCACTACAATCACTGAAAATCCAGTTATTTGCTTATAAAACTGTTGCATGCTTACTGAAAATGAAAATCCACACATATGGAAAGGTTGTTGTAAGAAATTTTTCATTGGTCCAAAAATTCCCTCTATAGATCATAGGGCAACGAATGTTAGCACTGCTTTTCAATCAATTGTTTAATCCATAAGCAAAGGTAAATTAATGATCGTTTGACCTTTATGTGGAGAATAACAGAAAAAGGTTGCTCATGGATTTCTGACAAAGCTCTTGGTCTACCAGCTGATTTGTATCCAGTCAAGGACAATTTACTTTTTTTACTGAGTCATTGTGCTAATGTTTGGGTATTCAGTATGTTTTGGATGAATTTCTTTCCTATTCACATTTCAACATTATTTTTTGCACTCAAATTCATACTTTTTACTTTGACATAAACAGATTATTATTTCTGGATGGTATTCAGTACTGTATATACATTACAGTTATTAAGTACTGTATATATATTAGTATGGCCAATAATTAAAATGGGTTTACACTTCGTTTGCGCATGTGAAAAATTGGTATCGCAGTTAAATGTAAAGTTGTGATAGTAATAGTTTTCAGTGACGATATTTTTCTATGTGATTATTTAGGGGTTTCATATACTTGATTTGTGTTTGTTTTAAATAGTTTCCAGTGTAATTTATCATATTTGATAGATTGTTAGTCAGTAGATGTATGTATTTTAATGATCTTTACATACATATCGGTTATTACCTACTTATTGCTTCACTTGTTGGTCTGGACATTGCACATTTCATGTCCTCTGTATTGAGCTTGTAATTATACATAGTAGTTTAATTATTACATGATGGGTGGGATAAGTAATGTGTAATGTTTATCTTGTTAATATCAACCATAATATAAAGAACGCATGGTGTAGATATCAATACAGTACAATTGTCTGTGCAGTGCTAGTCCTGCTGTTTTGATCAGGTTGATTATCTATAGCCTTAAGTTATTAACACATGTCTTTTACACTTGTGGAAATAGCTCAATTGGTAAGAGCGTCTATCGGTACTTTTTTGTTCCCTTCAAGAGGTCATGAGTTTTATTCCAGCTGGGACCTTTTTTTCTTTCTAAATTCTTATTTTTTGGAAATTCTCGAGTCGTATTTGTATAGTTTGTTTTAAATAGTAATTTTATACATCCTTTATTTTGCTTTAGTTAATTTGTATTTGCTTACTTTTGATTTAAACATGAAAATTAACCAAATATAATTAAAAAAAAATATTAAAAAAATGGCCTCTGTATATAAAAATAATAAATGCAGAGGTCGATTTTTTTTTAAAGTTTAATTCCTAGTTTAAAAAAAATAGTTTAAAAAATGACCACTCCAATGATTTTTAAATTTCAGTGCATCCACATAATGCCATAAAATATATGGAAAATGCTACTTAAATGGGAGTCATATTTTTTAAGCCTAGAGAGACTCGGGACTCGTGCAGGGAAAATTATAAAGTAATAACTGCCTTTCTATATATAGATAATATTAATATTAAGAGAGATCATTATTATTATTTTATTTTTATTTTATATTTAATATAAAGGTCCTGAGGTTATAAGGTCAAAACAGTATAAAAGAGAAATAGAGGGGGACAGTATGCTTATTATAAGCCGTCCATTAAAACATTTTGTTTTAATCTTTTCTTGTTAGATCAAGAGGCAGTCCCAACAGACATCAGAGGAAGCAATGAATGTTTTGCCCTACCCCCTTGGCCAGCTGTCAGGCCTAGGCCTACTTTGGACCTCGCTGTCCGGTGCCTACATAATTAAGGGCCTGTATCAGGTAATGGCCTCTGCAGGATCCAGTCGGGACTTCGACGGAGAAAAGGGACTTCTGAGGTTTACAAAAAGGTAAAGTGATTAGAGTGTTGATCACTTCACTCCATCAATTCATCATTAGTTTACATTGTTATAATATATAAATGGTTACAAAGTAAAAAAGTATTTGTCATATTTATACAGAATTTCATACAGCATGAATATACTTTTTTGTGATATTAAAAAAATACTAATGTAAACTCCCTTTCCTTAATTTTTAACAAATTGTTGAATATGAATTAACTGAACTTAGATGGTATAATTTTATGAAATAATGATTTTTTTTTGGCCACACAAACTGTGTAGAAACTGAGCTACAATATCGTGTGAGCAAACAGGAGACCCTGATCAGGCAACTCCTATAGGAGCTGTCTATTCTAGGTCTGCTTTGTTTGCCAATGCGTCAAAATCAGTCTTCCCGGTAGGGACTTCAGATTTTTCATGTGAGGAAGCCTTCCAGCTGGCTTGCGGTAGGTCGGTGGTTCTACCCGGGTACCTCTGTGTAATTAGCTGGACGTCGCTATATGATTGAAATACTATCGCAGCGACGGTACCGGTAAACCCCAATACAACAATACAACAAAATCAGTCTATATGAGATAAAAGGTTAAAAGCTATTTTAAATATCATTTAATTATGCTGTATTCATTGCCAATTAGCAGTTTTGAAAATCCACATTCTCTAATTTACATGATATATAGAGAGAATATTTGTTTGTTTGAGTGAATATGGACTTATCTCATAAAATGATGCAATTTTAATATTTTAACGAGCGCATATTTCATGTTAGCTGCTGACGAAAGTACGGAACTATCTTTTGTATAAAGTCCTGATATGTGGATGAATCCATATAATTAAAGGATGCTATGTATATCCTTTATACTGTAAGTAAAATAAGTAGTTCTGACATATCAAAATCTCTCACACTGTGAGCAATATGGGTTTTATCTCACTGATGAAATTGGATTTCATCAGTCAGCATAAAATAAAACATGATATTGAATGGCTCTGAGCAGTAGTTCTGTCGGTTAGGTTTCAAAGTTTTTCAGCATTTCCACTACTGCATTTTTCAAGCAAAGGGTTAGATCAATCAGACGGTATTGAAAAGTCATGAAGAAAGTCAAAATTTTGTGTAAAAATAAACACACAAAAAGAAACTAGTTGATCACCCTTTGACAACTGCCTGAATCCCTTATGCTTTCAATGTGATTGCTCTGAATGGTCAGAAGAAAGTTATGAAAGTGCCTAGATTGTTTATTGTTGAAAACCCACTGTATATTTTCAGTTATCACTTATGTATATACCATGGGATTTTCAGCTGGCAAAACTTTGTTTTCATGGATATTAATCAGCTATTTGCTGACCAATGAAATCATGCATGTTATTTTGAAAACTCTTTGTAGAAATTTACAAAAGTAATAATTGACTCATTGTTTCTGCAATATAAACCACTACACTTAGGCAAGGAGCATGATGTCAGCTCTTCATGGTAGAACAAAGCTAAGTTTCAAAATCATAGGTCAGATGATCCCTGCTGATGCCATGTTGTCTCTGCTACAGATCCAATGAAATGCCTAATTAATAATTCATGAGTACAAAATGGGTTTTCCATGATGAATTTATTTACAGTATGAATAACTGTATGTTTTAGTTTGGACAATACAATACAAAATTTTGTCAAATTTCATGTATCATTTATGTATTGCATTGTTCATTAGGTATTTTGTGTAGCGACTTTAATGCTACTTTTTGTTGATCGATATTTTGTTTATAGATTTTGTTGTATAAAACAGCTATGGGATACAGCTCAGCTCTTCATTGCCACGTGATAATACTATGCATACATCTGCAGAAAAATGTGTTTTAATGGGGAACTAGCAATTTAATATGTTTAAAATAATCATTACTAGCAATTCAGTTTGTTAAAATTATCATGAACTTGCAATTCCGTTTGTTAAGATTTTATTTATCATGAAGAGTCAATTCAGTTTGTTAAGATTATCATGAACTAGAAATTCAGTTTGTTAAGTTTGTCATGATCTAGCAATTCAGTTTGTTAAGATTATCATGAACTAGCAATTCAGTTTGTTAAGATTATCATGATCTAGCAATTCAGTTTGTTAAGATTATCATGATATAGCAATTCAGTTTGTTAAGATTATCATGAACTAGCAATTCAGTTTGTCAAGATTATCATGAACTAGCAATTTAGTTTGTTAAGATTATCATGAACTAGCAATTCAGTTTGTTAAGATTATCATGATCTAGCAATTCAGTTTGTTAAGATTATCATGAACTAGCAATTTAGTTTGTTAAGATTATCATGAACTAGCAATTCAGTTTGTTAAGATTATCATGAACTAGCAATTAGTTTGTTAAGATTATCATGAACTAGCAATTCCGTTTGTTAAGATTGTCATGAACTAGCAATTCCGTTTGTTAAGATTGTCATGAACTAGCAATTTAATGTTTAACTTAATTTAAACCTTAACCTCATATAGATTCATTATGACTTATTTAGCTTATAGATTACTTTATGCCCTTTGAATTTCAGAAGTTGTTCGATCAGGGTCTCCTTTTTCTGATACAATGAATTCATTATTTCATAAATCATTTTAAGGGGCTGCCGTGGCCGAGCGGTTACAGTTGTGGACTACAAATCTCTCAGCCCCTCACCGCTGTGGGTTCGAATCCCGGCAGGGACTTTGGATTTTTCATGTGAGGAAGCGTTCCAGCTGGCTTGCGGTAGGTCGGTGGTTCTATCCGGGTACCTCTGTGTACTTTGGGTCTTCCTCCACCTGTAATTAGCTGGACGTCGCTATATGATTGAAATACTATCGCAGCGACGGTAAACCCCAATACGACAACAACAACAACAAATCATTTAAAGGCTACTAAAAAAATTTAATACAAATATTTATGAGGTAAAGGGTTAAGAATGCAACGATCTAGCAATTTAGTATGCTTTAAAACTTTTAAGTTAGGTACATCTCTTACAAAATATGAAGTGTCCCCACTCGGTCTGTAGCATACATGATCTCTAAAGGGTATGTTTTTCTGGATTTGGTTTTTGTGTCACCTGCAGTAAGCAGAGGTGACACATAGGGTTCACTTTTCCACCGTCTGTCTCTTCCTCTGTCTGACACACTTTTTCTGTCACACTTTAGCCGGTGACACTCTTGTTTTTTCTTTTCAGACCAGTCCGACGTCTGTTCATTGCAGTTGGAGTCAACGGTGCAGTATGTATTGCTGCCTACAACTCGTACTGTTTCGGGATTTCCAACTTCAGGTGGTTAGAGGCTGTGATAAGTAGACTCTCTGGTTCAACTGCTACTTCTACAGGTTGTTAATTATTTTAGTTTTTTTTTATTTCAGTCTCTTAGGCTTATTCATACACATATTAAGAGTAGGGTTTTCCTGGCTTTATTTCAAATGGGGGTCAAACAACCTATTAATATATTGATAAAGACAGAAATTTTGAAACATTTAGGGGTGATTTAGAAAATTTGACAGCCAAAATTGGCAATTTTGTGCACCATGGAAAACCCTGTCAGGATCTTTAAATAATTTGCACAAGCATTTGTTACACTGACTATGCTGACCTTGATAAACAATCTGCATTTTGAGAAGTGGGGATATATTTTTTCCTTTTTCCATCCATGTGTCTGTCCATCACAAAATTTTGTATTTTGCATATTATCATAAATATTTGAGTCATGAAACTATAGGAATCTCACCAGCATGGGAAGTTGTACACTAAAGCTTTAGTTGTAAAATTTATTGCAGAATTTTGGACCTTAATTTTGGAAAAGAAATGAGATACCTTGACACAGCATTTTGAGTCTCACATAACTCTGAACATTTTTAATTCTAAATCAAAGAAACTTCACAGATACATTGATTTGTAGTTGTGCACCTAGGTTTTTGTTTTGGATCTTAAAAAATAGCATAGTTACGGCCCCTGATTTTGTGAAAATGGTAAAAAGTGGGGGCATCCTTGTCCAGTGGACATATTTTTTTTGTGTCACCTGCTGTAAGCAGAGGTGAAACATAGGGATCACGTTTCCGTCATCTGTCCGTCCGTCCATCCATCTGACTGTCTGTCACACTTTTTCCATCACACTTCAGCAGGTAACACATGTGTTCCAGAGAACACTCTTGATTTATTTATTTATCATCCTCATTAATGTACTAAGTTCTGTATCATGCAGTACTGAAATTAGTCACTGCTGTGGGTTTGAATCCCGGTAGGGAATTCAGATTTTTCATGTGAGGAAGCCTTCCAGCTGGCTTGCGGTAGGTCGGTGGTTCTACCTGGGTACCTCTGTGTCTTCCTCCACCTGTAATTAGCTGGACGTTGCTATATGATTGAAATACTATCGCAGCAGCGGTAAACCCCAATACTACAACAACAACAACTGAAATTAGTAGATACAAGATAAAGGTTTATCTAACTTTTGTTATATTACCAATGTCCTTGATCTGGATTTCATCCAGGAGGGTCTTGCTTTGACAAATAGCTAAAGGGCTTAATTATACAAATTGAAGTGTCAGCTATATAGGAATCATATGACAGAGAATACAATATCTCTCCATAATGTTGAGTCTGTGAGATGTAGTGTTGTTATGCATCACCTTCAGTGATAGTTTAAGTTGTTAAAACTGGTCCTGGTGGCAGACTGGTTAGAGCAACATCTCAAGAATCGGGAGTTCAAGGGATTGATCCCCTGCCACTACATACTAAAGTCTTAAAAAATGGTATTTATATAGCTCCTTTTCTTGGCGCTTAGTGTAGAAAACCTCTATAAGTCTTGATTTCACTAGGTTGTTAGAACTTCAGAAACTGTTAAGCTTCTATGTTTTACTTACTTCCATTTTAGCAGAAATAAAAATAAAAGTTCCATGTGTGGAAGAAAGTCACAAAATGGGAGTCTTAACAATTTTCAATTGTTCATCTGTCAGGATGTTGTTACTACAAAAAACGGGCATTATACTTACAAAGCATACATAATACTCAAAATTGGTTAAGCTCATTTATCGGAACACTAAAATGATTTAACATACAATGATTAAAAGGTCACTTTTAAAACTTATTGGCTTAAATAACCAATTAAATCAACAAAAAGTGATCATTTATGGTAATTCAAGATGGTCAGAAACAAATCCATGAAATACACTTTCACTAAGTGAACCAAAGCAACTTTGGAATAGTATACATATACAAATGTATACAATGTACATATACCCATTCCAGATGAGTTGTCGGTGCTTGTCGTACAATGTACATATAACCATTCCAGATGAGTTGTCGGTGCTTGTTGGTGGGAGCCTCTTGTTCACCCATACGATCATCAGACTGTACATGAGTGTGTATGTCAACGTGTTCAGCAGCACCACTACACAGGATGTGTTGGACTGGCTGGCTCCCCAGCTGTACTCTGTCTTGGCTGGGGTCACAGTGCTAACTGGGGCACCAGCCCTTAATGGTTCTGGGTTTGGTAAGTGCAGTCTATTGGATACTTCTGTAGGAAGACAATACCTGACAGGAACAAGTTATTGCTTCGGTAGAATTATTTGCTTGTATTTTAAATAATAGTATATCACAGAGTACATTTACATCCATTATATAATCCAGATATTATTTGTGTTAAATAATTCAAATCAGCACCGTTGTTGAGACAAGATACACAATGAGGGCTAACTCTAAAGTGTTCCATCTTTTTATATTTTTATATGCACTTGGAACAGTTGAACAACCCTCAATACAATGTATGTATAAATAGAACTATGCAACAGTTTTTATTTGTTATAAATAGTGCATTGTTATAATTAGTTATTGTGCAACAACCATAACTGTTTTCTAGTAAATGAAAAAGATTTTGAACATCAATGATTTCTCATATTGGAGAAAAAAATTAGATACATGTTTAACAATAGCAATCTTAAGTCAAGTTTTATGTATGGAATAAGTTTGATACTAAACGATGCATGTATGGAACTTTTCAGGCTGGTTTAATTGGTCGGCAGTCAGCTGGCGCCACCTGGTGGGAGTGGGACTGTTTGCCCTCCTTAGCTACAATGACAGGAAGTTACAATATCAGCTGGCTAGATTCCGAAAAAACAGAGCAGGTAATTTGTGATTTAGAGGGTATTTTTTTGTTTTCAGTGTAAAATCTGGTAAATGTTTTTTAATGCACAATATTTTTTTTAATTTGAGTGAAATTAACATTCATGTTTTCTTTTAATTGCCAAAGAGCTTGGAATACATTAAACATTAAATAATTATGGTTAAAAATCTATCTATTAAAGCAAAAAGGTAGATCTACTTAAAGACAAAAAAGGTGTTTAAAAGACAAAGAGCAAAGGCAAAGCAAAGACATAATATAATTTTGCACCAAGCTGTCCAGTTATGTATGTTAGTACATAATATGATATATACAGGATCTGACATGAATTGTTATTTCATATCAGATTTTACTAGTTCATGAAAATGTTATTAAGTGAGCCGCTGGCGAGCTTAATAACATTTTCATGAACAAATTTAGTAAAATTAGATATGAAATGACAAATCATGTCAGATTCTTTTTATCATTTGACCTATACTGACAGTAAGTCGTGATTATAACAACATACAAACAAAAAAGTGTGAACTAATTACTATATATAATCTAACACCAAGAAAATAGTTTCATATAATAACTGAAAATAACAATTTAACATGTGTATTTCTCATACATTTTCAATCATTTATGTATAATGCATCTTTTTGATCAAAGTTAGTTGCATCAGACACATTTAATCCAACACACTATGCATAATTATAGAATAAACACTTGTGATGCAGAGCGATGTAATTCGGCCTAAAATTTATATGTAACAATCATGTAAAATATAAGAAATATGTGGTTATACTAAACTGGAAACAGCTGTTTAAGCATAATGGCATATGATAAACATAAGATATGAAATTCAAATATATATTTGTATTAGCAGGAACATATTCTCTTTCTCTCTCTCTCTCTCTCTCTCTCTCTCAAGACAACCTTCAGAGAAATGCCCCTTATTTATAGGGGCCACTTTTTAGCTCACCTGAGCACGTGTGCTCAGGATGAGCTTTTAGGATCGATGAATGTCCGTCGTCCGTCCGTCCGTCCGTCGTCCACAATTTGTTCGTTTGCACTCTAGCATCTTCATTTTATGAGCAATTATCTTCAAACTTTAAAACAATGTTTATGACCATAAAATCTCGGCCAAGTTCGATTATGGCTGATATCGGAACATTAGGTCAGGAGTTATGCCCCTTTTAAAATTCAAAAAAGCCAGATTTCACATTGTTTGCACTCTAGCATCTTCATTTCATGAGCAATTATCTTAAAATTTTAAATCAATGTTTATGACCACAAAATCTCGGCCAAGTTCGATTATGGCTGATATCGGAACATTAGGTCAGGAGTTATGCCCCTTTTAAAATTAAAAAAGCCAGATTTCACATTGTTTGCACTCTAGCATCTTCATTTCATGAGCAATTATCTTAAAACTTTATATCAATGTTTATGACCATAAAATCTCGGCCAAGTTCGATTATGGCTGATATCGGAACATTAGGTCAGGAGTTATGCCCCTTTTAAAATTAAAAAAAGCCAGATTTCACATTGTTTGCACTCTAGCATCTTCATTTCATGAGCAATTATCTTCAAACTTTATATCAATGTTTATAACCATAAAATCACGACCAAGTTCGATTGTGGCTGATATCGTACCATTAGGTCAGGAGTTATGCCCCTTTTAATATTCAAAAAATGCCATATTTCAAGTTGTTTACACTCTAGCATCTTCATCTTTTGAGCAATCATCTTCAAACTTTATGACAATGCTTATGACCATAAGGTCTCGATTGAGTTCGATTATGGCTGAGATCCGTCAATTTGGTCAGGAGTTATGCCCCTTTTAATATAAAAAAAGCCATATTTCACGTTGTTTACACTCTAGCATCTTCCTTTTTTAAGCAATCATCTTCAAACTTTATGACATTGTTGATGACCATAATGTCTCGATTGAGTTCAATTGTGGCTGAGATGGGTCATTTAGGTCAGGAGTTATGCCCCTTTTAATACAAAAAATGCAAGATTTCACTTTGTTTATTCTCTACCAACTTCATTTTTTTAACAATCATTTTTAAACTTTAAGACAATGTTTATGCCCATAATCTCACAATTGGGTTCAATTATAACTGATATTGACTTGTAAATTTAGGAGTTATGCCCATTTCACCATAAAAAAAGCCAGATTTCAATTTTACACTCAAGCATCTTTATTTCTTAAGCAATCATCTTTCTCAGGTGAGCGACCAAGGGCCATCTTGACCCTCTTGTTCATGTTTTCTCTACTGAGCTGCACGGTCTTACACTTTAACCGTTTCCCTCATATAGACTCATTTTGACGCACTCAATAGGTATCACATAAGGCCTGATCTGCAGAAAACCACAGTTAAACCTTATCAAATTTAATTATAAATTCCTCATTTCCATACCACTGAGGAGCAGCGAACAGCATAAAACCTGATCAGCCTGCAAGTTACTCGCAGGCTGATCTGGTTTTATGCTGTTCACATAGGTCTTTTCATGGTGTCCTCTATGAGGGAAAGGGTTAAGTCCATGCTTCTCAACATTCTCCAACTGTAAAGGGACCTTTTGTTTACAGGCCATGTTGTGAGTGAAGACCACAAGATGCCAAAGGGAGGACTCTTTGACATGGTGTCATCACCACATTTCCTCACGGAGATCCTCATTCATGGAGCTATAGGTGGGGGTTGACGGAGCTTTACATCCTCAAACAATGAGCCTGTAACAGTAAACTGCCTGCACCAGTCTTTAGTCAGTAAAATCATATCCCAGGCCTTGTGTCCTCGAAAATATGATTTTCTCAAACTATGCCCATTAGTTTCAAATAGGGATATAAGTATTCAAATTTAAGCTGGAGATTGAAATTTGACTAGGCAAAATACAAAAGTTTTTGTATTCAGGTGTGAATAATTTCATAACTCAGGCTTCACCCACATGATACGATAATATGTATGCACCTGAACTCCAAAGTTGTATAAATACAAATGTCAAAATAAAATACAAAATAATGAAATGTTTTTCATTTTCTGCATTTAGAGAGGTGTGCAGATGCATATTCTTTTATATTAGGTAGTACCAGAATAATTATGGTGTAGCGAGTTATTTCTGCTGGTAATTATGTCTCCTCCCATATTTATATGGGGGAGACATATTGTTTTTGTTGGAGTTGTCTTTCTGTCTATCACACGTTTTGTCTGGTGCATAACTCAGAAAGAATTAAAGCTATTAACTTTAAACTTCACAGGTCGATAACTCTGATGGAGGAGAAGTGCAGTGCAATGAACCTTAACTCAGCGTATCATTTTTGGAGTTATTGCCCTTTGTTAAATTTCATACTTAATTTTTGTCCGGAGCATAACTCACAAAATTAAGCTATTGACTGAAACTCATAGGTTATAATCAGGAGCATGCAATCAAAGAACCTACTCGACATCATATCTTGGATTATTGCCTTTGTTAAATCATATTAATTTTGTTGAGCATAACTTGAACTTCAGTGAAAGACTATGAGGAAGTGTCATGCATGAGAACTCTAACTCTGCGCATCATATTTTTGGGGTTACTGCCCATTGTTAAATTTCAGAATTTCTTTTGTCTGGAACGTAACTAAAAAATTATAAATGTCATTAACTTAGAAACTTCACAGGTGGATAGACCTCATGATGGAAAGGTGTCATGCACGAGAACCATAACTCTGCATATCTATTTTTGGAGTTATTGACCTTTGTTAAATTTCATTCTTATTTTTTGTCAAGAGCATTTCTCGCGCACTATAAGAAATATAACTTAGAAACTTCATAGATGGATAGATCACATGGAGGAGAAGTACTGTGCTCAAGAACCGTAACTCTGTTACTGCATTTTGTTCAATTTCATACTTGCTTTTTAGCTCACCTGAGCACATGTACTCAGGATGAGCTATTAGGATTGATGATTGTCTCTTGTCCGTCCTTCCGTCATCCACAATTACTTAGTTTGCATTCTAGCATCTTCATTTCTCAGGCAATCATTTTCAAACTTTATAACAATGTTTATTACCATAATCCTTCAGCCAGTTTGATTATGGCTGATATCGACTTATTAGGTCAGGAGTTATGCCCTTTTAATATTAAAAAAATGCCAGATTTCACTTTGTTTGCACTCTAGCATCTTCATTTCTTTAGCAGTCGTCTTCAAACTTTATGGCAATGTTTATAGCTATAATATCTTGGCCAAGTTTGATTATGGCTGATATTGCCCATTAGGTGGTCAGGAGTTATGTCCCATCTAATGTTTAAAATTGCCAGATTTAACTTTGTACTCTAGCATCTTCATTTCTTAAGCAAACATTTTCAAAATTTCTGATAATGTTAATAGCCATAATCTCTAGGCCAAGTTTGACTCTGGCTGATATCAGATTATAAGTCAGGAGTTATTGCCCTTTAATTAATAAAAATGCCAGATTTCACTGTATACACTCTAGCATCTCTCAGTCAAGTTGGACTTCAAATTTTGACCACAGACACTGTTTAGTTTGTGGAATTGAAATGATGTCATGAATTATGTATTCAGTACAACTATGCTATAATTAAGTAACTTGTACAGGCAATGAAGGCAGTTTTTCTCAGGTGAGTGACTCATGCTATTGAAACTAAATTCATTTATGGAAAGAAATTAATGAGAGAAAGTGTCATGCACAAGGTTCATAACTCTGGCCTCAGTATTTTTTAGAGTTATTCCCCCTTTTCACAATTTCTTGACCTTAAGATAACTCTATTTATGCTACTGAAACAAAATTCCAGTTATGGAAAGAAATTGATGAGAGGAAGTGTCGCACACAAGGTCCATAACTCTGTACAGAGCTTTGACAATATAGTCAACCCTTTAACTTTAACTATTTGCATATGTCACTATGTGCCTTAGTGTATATGTGTGTGTGAGGGGAAGGGGGTTGGGGGAGACATCAGTTTTTAACCAGGTTTTCCGAAGGAAAAGTCTGGTTATTAGATTGGGGTATGTCAGCGGGTGGGTGGGCGTAAACAATTTCTTCTGTGCGCAACTCCCTACATTTTTCAGCAGAATTGGCCCCAACTTTTACAGAAGCATTATTACATAGTGGCCTGGCGCATATTGTCAGGTTTTGTGGTTCAACTATTTTTGATGCTGTTATGGCCCTTTGTTATTTTTTCACATGTGTAATATATAGGGAAATATTCTTCTGTGCGCAACTCCTCCTACATTTTTCAACGGATTTGGCCCAAACTTTTACAGAAGCATTATTACATAATGACCTGGCGCATATTGTCAGGGTTTTGTGGATTATCTCCCCTTTCAGTTGTCAAATTGAAATCCCATACTTCATGCTTTGGGGTTTTGGGTTTTGTGGATTATCTCCCGTTCAGTAGACAGACAGACAACTGGTGATTCCAATATACCCCCACAAAAAAATAAAGTAGAATTTAGTTAAAGTGAATGCTTAAGTGACATTTTCAGAAGCAGATTGTTGCATCATATTCATGTCTTGTTCAAAGTTAATGTGGATAAATGTAAGTTAAAAATCCTTGTTGCAAATATTATGTATGTTTGCTTTATACAGAATTGCATTAGATTTAATAGACATTGAGCACAAAATTATTTAACTGATACAAATAATCTGTATTGGGAAGACGCATTGCGAAAAGAAAACCTGGTTTTATGACAATTCCTGTCACTTTTCTATGAAAACAAATCCTTAGTTTTATTCTGCTATTCTGTGGATGAACACAGATCCGTAGAAATAAAATCTGTGGAAATTAACTTACAGTAGAAAAATATTTGCAGGATAAAACTCTTCAGATCCATCTGATCATTAGATACCGACCTACATGAAATACACTGTGACGGTATTTCTATTACCAACAAGAGTCTGTTATCACTAGCATTAAACAAACAACCAGTCAATGTAGTTTTTACTAAATTGTTGAATGGTTTGTAATTACAGGAAATGGATAAAAAGAATAAAAATATGGCAGTTTGATCACCTTTCATTGTAATCTACCCTTATCAATGGACGGGGAGATTTTCTCAGCCTCGGGGTCTTAATTGTATGACAAACAATGTAAACTTGCATATTGTCGCACGTATACCTGTGTTTTTTCTCTCTGATTGAAATCCCCCCAAAATTTATTTACAGTTGAAGAATCTAGATTAAATTTTGCATTGGAAAATTTATAAATTCACAATTAAACGGTCAAGTAATGGATTGACTCAAGTCTTTTACTAGCTTATACCAATGCAGCTGTTTAATTGTGTACAGTAGAGTGAGATGTAATATAGAGCGATCTATAGGTCTTATACTTAGAATTACAGATTTTATGTTTGCTTTAAATAGCAAAGTAAGCAAGCGCAGAAATAAATTCTTTCTGGGTCAAAATTGCAAAAAAATAATCTGTAGAAAAAAACTAACCCATTTTTATGGCAAAAATGCAGAATTTTACACCTGCAGAAATAAGCTGCTATATGGCATGATCTGGTACCAGGATACCTGTGGGTAATTGCAGGCAGGGTACCTAGGTTCAAAATTACTACCTGTCCAATCTCTGATGAATATCCCTTGTGACAGTACTCAAAGGATGGAAAGAAAGTGAAAATTCTATTTATCTGATAAAGAAATATCTATTTGTTGTATATATGTTTACCTATCTTACCTTGTAATTAAACCCCAGTAAAGTCACCTGTTAACAGAGGTCACTTTTCAGTTATCCCCTGCCTGGTCTTTGTTCACAGGTTTGACTGTGTATTTAGCCCTAAACTTTGATAAATCATTTTATACCTACATTACATATAATAGCATTGAGGTCCATAGTTTAACCAACATTAAGTTACAGTCAAGTACAAAGTATTTGACCTATATTTTTGTACCATTTATATATTGTTGTACCATTTATTGTCTTGTAAGTTATTTACAGATAATAAATGAGGTTCTTTTTGTAACCATGCCTATTTTCTTGGCAAAGATAAAACTATATTTTAAGCTTCTGAAGTTTCTTGCATATGAAAATCATTCTATTTTATCCGGTTCTATTCTGGTCCTTTTTATAGGTCTGACACTGGGATTCCAACACCAGTCCTGGTGGTTGTGCACAGCTTATGTTGTCACCAGCCAAACAGTCCGAGCACTGGGGAGACAAAAGTGGTACCGGAAAAAGTTTGAAGCTTTTCCGTCCAGCTGTAAGGCCATCCTTCCATACGTCATCTAACTCAGCTACATACACGTTACATGGAGCCGATACAGAGTTTCAGTGATGTTATAATGAACAGATATTAATCAAAATTGTATTTGGGATTTACCATGAAACTGCATGGATAAAAACTATGTAGAATATCTGAGTGGTCATTGGTTACTGAAAATATTTAATGAGTTGGCTATAATGATATGAATCGAGACTCTGCCGTGTTTCTTAACACATTAGCCATGTGCTGAATAGTTATGGTAACTAATGACCACAAAGGATAGATTTCTATTTATCACTGAACATCAGCTGTTTTTAATTTCTCATCAGTGTTACCCTACATTCTATAAACTTGATGGCAGTTTACATGAAAACACCAAAGAAATATAATTTCCAAATCAGAAAATGATTAATTTCATTAAAGTTGATACATTTTCTTCCATTTTAGTCACACTTTTTTTTTTTGTGCTAAATATCTTTATTGCATTCCGTGAAATAATGTAATTTGTATGTTTTTGAGAGTTATGTAATGAAACCTGATGTCAAAAGAATTACAGCTGAAATGATGTTTCATTGATGTTGAAGAAAACAGATGGAGGATTTCTATACTCTATGCAATTGTATGGAATAAGTGCCAATAACAAATTAAAAACACAGTGGATGAATACAGCGTTTCGGTTATTTGGTTGGATGCAATATGTAACAAGTAATATATTGGAAAAGAGGCTTGTTATTTAATGCAGGGCAGTTTGTTATGTGATGATAGAATTTGAAAGATGGATGAATATTTTGCATGTGACATGGTTAGCCATGAGGTTATGAAGTCTTACAAGTCATACAGTTGAAGTGTAGAAAGAGGTTAATAGTCATTTATCTTCCAAATTAGTAATTTTACACCATGTTATATTAGAATATAAACCCTAGAAAATCCAGATTAGACTTTCAACAGTTTTTCATATGAACAAATGTTACACAACAAAGAGTCTGTAGATATAGATTGTACCATCTCTAGCATTCACTAGTTTCTACACTAGACAATTACCTTCACTCAAATAGACCCACATAGTAAAAGCTGTTTATAGATATGTCCAAAGGTTAATGACATGAGCATGTTTAGATATTACCAAATGTGTTTTGATCATTGTTGACACATTATAATTTCAACAGTGTCATTGTAGATTTAGCATGTATATAAGAATTTAATATCCTACTTTTACATAAGTATTTTTGAAACAGCTGTCGTGTATGAATGTGTAATTTGCATATACGAGTGTTTTTCACCCAAAATATCTTATTAAATATGAATATACACTTCTCTGAAAATAAGTCATTCTATATAAATTATAAGTTACTAATTCTCTTATAAGTATATCCACCCATAATCTTTTGAACTTTCTCACTGAAGTCTCCCAGACTGGTGCTGGCATTTTGCTCTTGCAACTGCATTTATTATGAAGTCTTGATGAAACCTCTCAGATTCTGTTCAGGGCTGTAATTTATTTACTAGGCCAAATAAGTGACCAAAGACAAAAACAGATGTTAATAAAGAACAATAGCTTGAATCAATATTCAATGCTCTTGTTCCCAATGAATAGTTTCATTCAAATGTTTAATATATTTTATTTGTTAATCCTGTACTTGTTTATTTTAGGTATTGTGGATGTAATGTATGGGAAAGGGAAATGTGTATTGCATAAGTGGTGAAAGCTAGATACCATATTTATTCTTGTTTCCACTTCCTTCCGGGGCCTCCATGGCCGAGAGGGTAAAGTCGCTGACTTTAACATTCGGGGTCTTCCTCCACCTGTAATTAGCTGGACATCGCTATAGGACTGAAATACTGTCAAAGCGACGGTAAACTCAAATAGCCTAGCCTAGCCATTTCCTTCCTATTAGGCCCCCAAGGTAAATATTTTCACCGTCCCGGTTGCCTAGTGGTTAGAGTGTCTGCCTCGGGAGCAGGAGGTTGTGGGTTCGATCCCCGGCTGCAACATACCAAAGTCGTAAAAAATAGTACTGGTATAGCTCCCTTGCTTGACACTCAGCATTTAAGGGTAGTTCCAGGACTGGTTGGCCCGGTGTCAGGATAATGTGACCGGGTGTGGTATCATGCCATAATCTGCACCGTGATACTGCAGTGTGGCAGCACTATATCTGTCTCATATAGACAAAAGTCCCGAAATGACTGAAAAATACTGTTAGTTGGATGTTAAACCCAGCAAACAAACAAAAAACAATATTTAAGTAAACATGTACATGTATTTGATTATTTTCACACATATTGTTTTTGTTGTTTTTGTAAAGCAGACACCATCATCATCATCAACAGTCGTTTGACTCCAGCATTTTTGGTTGGACAGTTCTCTATGGCTGTTCTCCATTTTTTCCTTCCTCTTGGATCCTTTGACGTCACATGTAGGCTTGTCAGATCCTCCATGATGGTAGCTTGCCAGGACCTCTTAGGCCAACACATGGTCTCACCCCTAGAACATGCCCGTTGTCCAGTATACAGACAGTATAAAATTACCAGACACAGATTTTACTAATTAGTTTTAAGTGCAGTTACCACTGCATTGTGCTTACCAATAGTGGATACCAGAGGCATTTCTACAGCTCTCTGTTCTTCCGCCTTTATACAAAATGTGTAGTGGTCATTTTAGAGGCCCCCTAACCCACCCCTCACAATAAGTCCCACGTCCTGCTTATGTTGAAATAAAAATGAATATGGTATCTAAGTTGCTAAAGATGACTCTCTTTTTTTTTGCAAATGGATTTGGGATAACCAGCATAATTTTGCACATATATTTTGTATACTGTCAAATAAAATAGTTTACTGTTTTCAGTGACTAACTTGAATGGCTATTTTGATACAATCTGAATGGTTTTGTGATGCATGGGATGACATACTGGGGTTCAGGTTAAAATTTATCAATCAACTTCTGTTATTCTATGAAATTCAATATTTTGGCTAAGAATAATGTATAACTTTACACTAATTGTTTTACTGCCCTTTCACTAAAATACTGAATGAAGGCTTTCATTTCTTGAGATTGACTCAAAAGATTGTTGACTTAGTTCCCTGATTGTAACAGAATTTGTAATAACTATTTAGCAGAGCATAGATCATTTTGATGTATGACCACCTGCTGAAAATACCTTGCAACTAAACACATGTCATCAGTCATCTTAGGCCAACAGAATGCACTAAATGTTAATAGAATTATATCAATGTTCTCTGTTTGTAAGGAGAAATAAATATGTTATTTTCTAACTTGTAAAGATTTCAAAGATATATTGCTATTATGTTGTCTTTTGAATGCCTTTCTTTTAACACACAGTTTGCACGCTCTCTCTCTCTCTCTTTCTGACACACACACACACACATACACACACAATTTCTTGATATATTTTTGTTAAACCAAATAAACAAACAAAAATGCCCCGGCATCAGGAGATTGTGGGTTTGATCCCCGGCCTCAACATACCAAAGTGGTAAAAAGTGATACTGGTATAGCTCCCTTGCTTTGTGATCGGCATATAAGTTTAGTTTCAGAACTGACTGGCCCAGTGTCAGGATAATGTGACTTGGTGTGGTGTCATGCCACATGTCTAAGGCATGATATTGCAGTGTGGCAGCACTACATCTGTCTCAAGTATTAGGAGTCTCAAGATTATTATGGCCACAACTTAGACCTTATGGACATGTTGGGTCCCATTTTTTTTTTTGCTGAAGAGACCACATCAGAAGAGATCAATGAAGGATGCAGATCATTTTGCGAATATATCCTTTGTTTTTTGTATGTGCCTAGTGTACAGCACAGATACGGGGAGACAAGTTCCTGGGTAGAGCCAGAACTGAGTACTTTAAGTTTCCATAGCAACCCAATTTTGCCGTACCAATGTCTTTGGTTTGATGCTGTCAGCAGAGGAATGTGCCTCGGCTGGGATTGGATCCCCAGACATTCAGAACGAATAGTCTCCAAATGACTGAAATCCTGTCAACGGGACGTTAAACCCAATAAACACTTATATGATATTTTAATCATTTGGAAATAAGTTCTTACAACTTACAAAAGTCCCTCCTGGTGGTTCCTGGGTTACACTTTGCACCTTGGGAGGCCCTCCTACTGGGGTTTAAACAAACAATATATGGATCCACAAATCTGATACTGCTGGTGCCCATCACAGGTTCATGACATACTGGTATGCAGCCAGCATACAACCTGACAAGCCTGTGAGGACTTGGACTGGCCCGGTTTTTACTGGTTAATAAACATACATTTGGAGATGAAGAGACAATCCATGTGTACATGTTGAAACTGAAAATAGCTTTCTGTCTGATACTGCTCTATGTACAATGGTTTAATGAGGTATAGACTGGCATTGATAAGAAGGGTCATCTCGCTCGGATCTTTATTGGATGATAATTGGGGTAAACTTTCATATAATCATTTCAACTGGTTATCAGGGAAAAGGTGAATGTGCTTTCTAGTCATTTACAATGGAAGGGTTACAAGTACTTTTTTTCTTGTTTCTTGTTTTTTGCGATCGTGAGCTTTTGTGATCACCCTGCATCCATCGTTGTGCATTGTCCGTTGTCAACAATTTGCTTTAAATTACATCTCCTCTAACACCACTGGATAGAATTTGATTAAACTTGGCAGGGATGATCCTTGGGTGAACCTCCAAAATAGTTGCTAAAATAAATTTAATCCATGTAGATCTCTGGTTGCTATGGCAAAGGAAAGAACAAAATTATGAAAACTTTAAAAATGATCTCCTTCAAAGCTTGTTTAATACTGGATCCACAAACCAGATTTTCACTTCTTTCATTTTCATTCTTTTTGTGTCACATGTTCAGGAGCAGTCTGATCAGGGTCTGTTTGTTCATACAATATTTAAGCTAAGATTCTACAAAAAGAAAAATGCAGTTTTATATGCCATGGAAAGTTCAGTTAATTAATATTCATCAAATCATAAATATGCACATGACCATTCATGAGGTGAAGGGTGAATGTGATGACCACTAAGACAACTTTGTCCTCTCATTCTATATACCAGATAAAACTATAGTAGCCCTGACATTACACTACACAGTTCTGATAAGGTACTGGGGCAATTTGACAATGGTGTGCATTCATGTAATGATCTCTTAACCCTTTCCCTCATAGAGGACACCATGAAAAGACCTATACGAACAGCATAAAACCAGATCAGCCTGCGAGTAACTCACAGGCTGATCAGGTTTTATGCTGTTCGCTGCTCCTCAGTGGTCTGGAAATGAGGATTTTGTAATTAAATTTGGTAAGGTTTATCTGTGGTTTTCTGCAGATCAGGCTTTATGTGGTACCTATTGAGGGCGTCAAAATGAGTCTATATGAGGGAAAGGGTTAATCACCCAGCTGGGTCATGTCTGTTTACTTCCATAATGTACAGAGTCCATTGTGCAAATTGAGAACATATTGAGGTATAATATAAACAGGTGTTAAGAGCGTGTAAACATGACAGGTGAAAATAAAATCATATGACAGATGAACACTAGATTGATAAATGCATTTTATCTAAATTGCATCATATAAATTCTTAAACAATTGTGTAATATTTGTTAAACATGTAATGTCATAGCAATGCAGGTAATTGACAAACTGAATTTCACATCGTTGATGCCAATATAAAATGATTATCAGAAGAAAATTAACTATTAAAATATTAATATTTCTCAGCCAAATATCAAAATATCACATAAAATGAACCAATGTCTTTGTAAGTGGTAAGACTTACATGATCAAAGAGTTTTGAATGTGATTTTTTGCAAAGATTACGTACACCAATTTTAAAGCTCCAGGGTTACCAGTCAAAACGGACCCAAGTTGAAACGGTGCAAAATTTGTCAAAACGGACCCCCCACCCCCCTAAAAAAAAAGTCAAAACGGACCACTTCCAATTCAAATAGTCTAAACGGTGCCAATTATGGTCAAAACGGCACCACTTTGGTTAAAACGGACACCTGTAAAATATATTGTATAATATTTAAAGGATTATTAGTTAAGTACTTTGAAGTTAATATAAATCTGTAAACGAATGAAACTGTTTTAATGAGATTAAATTATTGATACAAAGAGATTAAATTATTGATGTAAACATCTACTACGGTATTTTTCATGACAAATAAAGGATCATTAGTTTAATCCTTTGAAGTATTCATAAATTTATAAGTAAATGAAACTGTTGAAATTTAATGGTAATTGAGATGTCAGTTTCAATGCAATGATTAAAAAAACATCCACCCTACGGAATAATGTGTAATAGTCGACGTTTGTGTTGAGAACTCTTAATTAAAAGAACGAGAAAATATAAAGTGTGAATAAATAAAGGACATGTGCTAAACCTATCTTTATGATGTAATTGATAAGGAGAGATCAATAGAAACTGCTGTATTTACGGTTTTTAAAAGATTCATATTTCTTTGATTATTTAAAAAAATAATGGTAGTTTATTTTTTTTAAGGGATTCACATTTCTTTGATTTTTTAAATTTTTTTTTAAAAATTTTTTAAAATTTTATCTGTTTATTATAGAGACTTAAGAAACTCATATT
>CM037785.1:50629667-50657896 GCA_021229015.1 Solen grandis | reverse complement strand
CCATCTGCCCCTCAAATGATTTCAGAATGTACATGTCGCTATAAACAGCTTAGATGCCATATAAAGAAATGAATGCACGAAAACGTATAAAACTGTTTCTAGTATCCCGACATACCCACACTTTTAACCTGACCCGTAAACCTTATTTCACGAAAATATAGTTAAATTTCAGTTTGTTTCCTTAATATTATATGCTTTAAGGGCGTATGCTACATTTTTTTTTCTTCAATAGAAATTTCTGAATTTCACCTATATTATGTAAAAATATTGCGCTTAATACAAAAAAGTAAAATAGTTGGTAGATCACCGTGCTCGTTTTCATGTTACGTTAGTGTATCCATAGTAACCATTTTTAATAAAGTTTCGTTAAAAGAATAAAAAGTAAAAATTCTACAAATAGTAGACACACATACTAACAGTTACTGTATGATTGATCAAAATATATGAATAAATGGTTAAAATAATCTCTATTTTTACAGAAATGGCCTAAAACACATAGAATTTTTGGAAAAAGGAAAACGCTTCATTTTCAAACATTTACAGAAAATAACTAAAAAGGTGTGGGTTTTATTTTCATTTTCCTTGTAAATATTCTTTAATGATGTTGCTTGATCAATAATAAGTATAGGTCACCGTGTTCATTTTTGAGCTATTGAGCTGTTTCTATCGAAACTTTCTAATGCTTAACCAGAAAATAAAATTTAATATATATTAAATATACTTAATTCATTTCATATTAATAAATTATTTGAAAAGGAAATGATATAAATACAAACAATGTCTTATACTGGCGAGGCAGCCCTTTAAGTGTAGTTGTGAGCTTACATCCAAACATTTTGAGTATCCGAAATATGTTACACTTACCATATATCATACATCCGAAACATTGCGATAAAAACCTGCAACAAGCTTAAGAATGTTAGTCCACAGATGAATCTCAACTTTCTGACTGAGATATATCTATGAAAAGGTTCCATCTTAAACATATCCTAAAAACTGAGAAATATTTTGCGACATACCAGGTATAGTAAAACGACATTAAAACGACCTTACAATTGAGCAGAGAATAATCATAAGATTAATGAGTCACAGTCGGGGTTTAGAAAGGTTACCTCAATGGACAATATATTCTGTCTACATGCTGTTGTACAAAAATATCTTTCAATGAAAGGAGGCCGCTTTTATTGTTTGTATGTGGATTTCAAAAAGGCATTTGACAAAATAAATCACAAAGTTTTATTTCAATCTCTGGAAAGAAAGGGGGTCGGTGAAAAAAAAATTCTTAAAGGCAATGTACTGTAACTTTCATTCTTGTGTTAAAAGTTCAGAAAACATCAAACAACTCTAAATAATTTTCTTATTTAACCAGTGATTCCCATGTAATATTAGAACACGTCAAGGTGATAAGACAGAGTTATCGGTCATGATTCATGGCGGACGTGCTCTTTATGTCTCTTGATCTTGAGTCTAGAAATTTTAATTTATTGTGATACTACCTTGTAACAAAATGACCAAGGGCGGACAACTCTCTAAGGTAGAATAAATACCAAACAACTTTCTTTAAAATTATATTTAATATAAAATATAAACAATGAGAATATTAGAAAAAGAATTAAAGAATATAAAGAAAAAAAAACTGCCGGCTAACTGTCTCTTTATCTGTTGGTACAATAATAAAATAATAACTGCACTGAATATTCCGTTTTCACTTTAAGCCCACATATTAACTACAAAATGGCTTACTGATACAAACGCACTTCAATGTGCCACATTCACAAAATGATTCCTAAATTCACAGTACTCATAAACTATAACACGTGCTCTTATCGATGAACACCGACTTCCTGTCGTCGCTGTCCCTTCAGTATATGTGATCCACTTAGTCCACCGTAGACACCCTGTCGTCCATATGACGCATACGTAGATTCTCCCGTCCTTGCGACGTAGTCTACCAATGGGGTCCCGTATCGACTGTAACCTCCCGGCCTATAGGCACCATGCCCCAACTACATACGGCTACAAACAAGAAATAGCTCTTATTTACTTATCACGCCAAATATAATGTGCAGACACTGTTACTTCATAATACTTTCATACCAAATAACAAATCTCTGGTATTACATACGTGCATTTTATACCATACAACAATATTATGGTTTTACATAAGTGCATTAACGTAGAGAACTGCCCTTGTTCGCAATATAAACCCATAATATCCACATTTCATAATTACATCAGTGCATTAAAAACAGAACCGTCCTCGTTAGCAATTATATACCAGACAGATATTCCATACAACTCCACGTTTCTTAATTCCAAAACAAATACTGTTGGACAAATGCTAAATTTAAGGAATAACAGATTCCTAAACCAAAATAAAACACCAATATTAAATACGAGTGTACACTGGTTTCCCTGAGAAGAAACAATAGAGCAATCTACAAAATAAATGTTTAAAATAAAATCTAAGTTTCATATCTACCTGCAAAAATGAAATACAAAATAAAATTTTACCCACACAACCTCCGTAATGTAAGTTGGTCAGAATACTCTAGACTGGACCAGGTATCCTCCGTAGCTCCCATCGATATCTGACACTGAGGCTCCATACAAATCAGCTTATATACTAAAACCCCCCGATTTACTCTAAAAAAACAATATCACGTGAATCGTGCAATAAATTGTAAATCGCTGAATCCCGAGCATCCCGAGAAACACTGACAACACTGAGGTATACTGATAAAAAGGGCCTATATAAAGAAACTATAGGTTTAAACTTCTAAACCTTAATCATCTCTCTTAATACACTTAAAAAAAAAATTTAAAAAAAAAACCAAAATCACCATCCACTCGCCTACGTGACAAATACAACGTACTCTAAATCTACACTTATTTTCAGGCCATGTCAACATTATTTCGTGACATACCTGGTTATTTTGGTGTTATTTTGGTTGGATTTGGTGTTTCTGACTGTGGAAAATGGATATTCAATCTAGAAACAGATTTGCAATGCTGGCAGATGAGGAACTTACAAATGAAAAAAAAAAAAAAAAAAAAAAAAAAAAAAAAAAAAAAAAACGAAGGCGGCGCTCGACTGGCGCGAAATCACCTCAACACAAGGAAAGTGTAAAAAAAATTCTCAAGTTTGAAAGTTGAGGATAAAATGGATGCTATTTATGAAAGGTTGGTCAAACTTGGTGATCTAAATACAAAAATTGATGAGATTAATTCTGTATTCTACATGCAACATGCTGTGAACGATGATGATGATGTATTGAGGTTTACCGTCGCTGCGATAGTATTTCAATCATATAGCGACGTCCAGCTTTTTACAGGTGGAGGAAGACCCCGAGTACACAGAGGTACCCGGGTAGAACCACCGACCAACCGCAAGCCAGCAGGAAGGCTTCCTCACATGAAAAATCCGAAGTCCCTACCGGGATTGCTGTGAACGAGGTGACGGAGGCCCGTCTGAGGCTCCTAGAGTACAAGTCACTGGATATAGAAGCACGATTTCTAAGAAATAATCTTGTGTTAATTGGGTTGCCTGAATCTGACAATGAGGATTGCTACAAAGTTATAAGTGACTTCCTGAAAAAACATTTCAACCTGATGAATGTCGCACTAGCCGATGCATATCGAATTGGGCGTCGTTTTGTTGCTCGTGGTCGTGGACAGCAGCGGAATCGGGCTATCCTAGTGACACTGTGTAACTCAGGGGACGTAGAAAGACAAACACGCCCCTCTCCAGCAAAACAGAGTGACCAATGGAAATGAACATTCCAGTGATCAACACGAAAACAGCCATATCTAGGGACGCGCGGGGAAAGTAACACCCCATCCTGGTGAGTGTACGAGACCCGAAAGCCTGGCTACCAAAGACTTTGTCCAGCAACCTGTAAATAAACAAGAAAATGGTATGAAAGATACGATTCTAATACAAAATTACTTGTGTACAAAAAACAACAACATTGGCTCTGACACTGATGATGATGATGATGATGAAGCTTCTTCTATTAAATACACTACTCATTTTTGTGAAAAATGTATAAATTTGCCCAGTACTTCTAAACATTTTTTTTGTAAACATTATGCTGAAAACCAACATTCAGATGCTGACCATTTACTTTAAGCTAAATTATTTTCGCAATAAAATACATGTATTAATTGTTTATATCACTTTCCCCACAAATAAGTAAAATGCTTCTTGCTTCATATTGTAATTTGTGTCAACTGTAGCATGCAATGTCATTTTTTAACTAAATCTATCAAATCATATCTTGACCTGGATTATTTAATATGAGAGACATACAACGTAAGTATGATTGTATGAGAGAGAGAGAGTATTTTTTGATTGCAAAAATGTTAGTTTAAAGAATTATGAAACTGAGAGAGAGAGAGAGAGAGAGAGATTGTAAATTGTTTTCTCCTTAATGATGATGTTTGTATTAACATACGGGATGATGTTTGTATTAGCATTCGGTTACTTACATATATGTCTAAGTATGTTAAATATGTGAGAGAGGGGGGGGGGGGGGGGGGGGGGGTGAGGGGGGGGGGGGAGAGAAAGATGTGTGAGAGAGAGAGGGAGAGAGAGAGAGAAGTACGTGTGTGATTGCGCGCATGTGTGCCTTTGAAAGAAATAATTACTCCTTAGCCCGCCATGAATCCTAAATAAACTAAATATTTGTTCACATGCCTTTACATGTAAATATGTAAACTGTGAAATAATAAAAGTAATGACTTGACTTGACTTGACAAGTCCAACTATTTTTGTCCTTTTAACGACGAATCAGCAGACGTTAAGAGAACAATGTGGATCCGGAGTATTTATTTGTAATGAAATTCCAGACTTAATATGTTTTATGTTTGCCGATGATATCGCTAATTGTGCATAAACAGCAATCAAGCTTCAACGACAATTAAATATTATTGATCAATTCTGTATTAATACAGGAATAAAACTTAATATAAATAAAACTGAAATAATTGTTTTTCAATATGGAGGTGCATTACGTAATTATGAAAAGTGGTACATTAGAGGTTAGCAAGTAAATACAACGTCATTGTATAAATATATGGTTCCATTGTTTACTCCAAAATTATCATGGAATGCAGCTCACGGAAAGTTAGCGGCGCAAGCTCAAAAAGCTTTTTTTTTCACTTAATAGTTTTCAGAAACCATTTGGTCATTTTCCGACAGCAGAACAATTTTTAATTTGACGTTTAATGATGATTAAACTACTATTATGCTATGGGTCCCAGGCGTAGGGCTACGAGTACTGTAATATTGTTGAATCGGTTCAAAATGAATTTTGTATAAAGATTTAAACCTATATAAAACCATAAATACGAGTACATGTATGGCTCTGGGCGAGTGAGGGCATTTACCCTTATGTATTATATACATGTTAAATTGTATAAGACACTGGTGTAAGTTACTCCGAATGTCAAATACTAGATATCCTAAATGTTGTTACAAAATGCTCAAAAGACTTGATGAGGCAGATCGAATATGTTTGGCAACTAAAGTAAAGCATTTACTTTTTAGCTCACCTGAGCACGATGTGCTCAGGTGAGGTAGGTATTGTGATCAGTCTTTGTTCCGTCATCAACGTTTGCTTTAAACGACAACTCTTCCTAAACCACTTGGCAAATGTTGATGAAATTTTGCAGAAATGATACGTAGGTGGTACTGAACAAAAATAGCTAAAATCTTTCCGATCCGCCAACCAAGATGGCGACCAGAGCTAAAAATATAAAAATCTTTCCTAAACCGCAGAGCAGATTTTAATGACACTCATTAGGAATGATCATTTGGTAATACTGCACAAAAATAGCTAAAAACTTTCTGGTCCGCCAACCAAGATGGCCACCAGAGCTAAAAATATAATAATCTTTAAACGACATCTTCTCCTAAACCGCTGAGCAGATTTTGATGAAATTTTACAGGAATGATCCTTAGGTGGTACTGAGCAAAAATAGCTAAAATCATTCCGATCCGCCAACCAAGGTGACCGCAAGAGCTAAAAATAGAAAAAAAAACTTTAAACGACATCTCCTCCTAAACCGCTAAGCAGATTTTAATGAAACTCAATAGGAATGAGTGTGGGGCCGCCGTGGCCGAGCGGTTACAGTCGTGGACTACCAATCTCTCAGCCCCTCACCACTCAATACAACAACAACAACAACAATAGGAATGATCATTGGGTGATACTGAAAAAAATAGCTAAAATTGTTCCGGTCCGCCAATCAAGATGGCCGTCAGACCTAAAAATTGAATAATCTTTAAACAACATCTCCTCCTAAACCGTTAAGCAGATTTTGATGAAATTTTACAGGAATGATCCTTAGTTGGTACTGAGCGAAAATAGCTAAATCGTTTAGGTGTGCTGACCAAGATGGCCACCAGAACTAAAAGTTAATAAAATTTAAATACAATATAATTTATTATGTGTATTTTTTTTCCTTACTTAAGCATTTTCTCTCTAGCAGTTGAATTTAGCTGAGTGATTTAGGGCCATCATGGCCCTCATGTTCTAACAGGTTTGGTTTTCACAAGATATTGGGGATATTAACATGTATATGTCTCAATTTAAACAAAGATTATTAGATAGTTATACACAAAATTGGGACAGTGACGTGAATAATCCCAGTAGATGCTACCATTATAAACATTTTAAATCCCTTTTAAATACTGAGAGATATCTTTCAAAAGCGATGTCTTTTAGATACAGAACAGCGCTATCAAAATTTAGATGTTCTAATCACAAGTTCGAAATTGAAACTGGCAGACATCTGAATATTCCTCAAAATGAGAGACTCTGTGATTTTTGCTTAAATTATAAAGTCATAGTTATTGAATGTGAATATCATTTCTTTTTTCACGGTCCAAAATATAATATTATTCGTAACCAATTTTGGTTTAATTGGTATACTGAAGGTAGAGAAATATATGATTTTTACAAATTATTAAAAACAGAAAACTCAGAATATATTAAATACATTTCAATGTATGTTTATCAGTTGCTGAATGAAAATATTTAAATTTCTAAAATACATTGTGACACAATTATATAAATTTAAATTGTTATATATGTATATTGTATTGTGGGCCGTGGCCTTTAATTGCGAAATAAAGAATCTGAAATCAGTCAAATTTTTGGGTGCATCAAACCGGAATCAAAACAACTTTTTTCGGCCTAATAGCGAACATTTTTGGATGGTCCATAACTTAAATTATACATATACACTGCTTTCATAGGTCAGTGGTTCAGCAGCCGCTCGAGTGCATGAGGCGACGGATTAATTTTCCGGCCGCATCATACCAGACTTGGAACGAGCAGCAGTCATATTACCCATCACCTGTAATTAGCTGGACGTCGCTGTATGATTGAAATACTGTCGAAGCGACGGTAAACGAGCCGTCTACGAGCCATTTTGTGTGTGTGTTTTTAGCTCACCAGTGCTCAGGGTGAGCTATTGTGATCATCCTTCGTCCGTCGTCTTGTGTCATGCGTCAACAATATGCTTTAAAAGAAATGGTAGAAATTGATGAAACTTGGCATGAATGATACGTAGGTGGTCCATCACAATAATTGCTAAAATAAACTAAATACATGCAATACTCTGGTTGCCATTGAAACCAACAATATTCATTTTGAAACACTTTAAAAATCTTCAATTCTGAAACCGATTGTAGTGCAAACGATCAACTCATGGCTGTCTGTCATAATTGCTAATTAAGTAAAATTGATCCCTTGAAAATGAGAAAAAAAATCAGAATACTGAACATGAAATATATGTATATATGGAGTCTTTATATGAAGGACTACTGGGCTCAGCGATCTGATATTTCTACAGCCCGTGAAGGCCGGAAAAGATTAAAAGAATAGTGTAACTTCCCAAATCCGAACACTCACGGGACCGGCTAAAAAGTTCGGATTTTGGAAGTTCCCGGAATTAAGAAGTTGAAAGATTTCGACCAGTATAAATTACAAACACCAGTGGTTCCTTATATTAGTGAAGAGAACCATTATTGTTTATGCATAACAGCGTTTATAACGCTGAAATATGATGCAGGAATAAATAAAAGCATTAATCAATTTAGTTATGCAAGGTCCAACACGTTACGGAAGTGTTGCCAATTTACAACAAGAGTATTCTTTGGAACACATGTGTCACCTGCTGAAGCGTGACTGACAGACAGACGACGGTTGAGTTATCAGAACAGAACATATATTTCATTGATTTGTACCATGTACATCATCAAGTGTATAAACATTTAATATTTTGAAGCATAATATATATACATATATATATTTCTCATCAAAATTCCACCAATTACACTCCAAAGTATGATAATAACATGCTGTCACGTAATAAAATAGTTCTTGGTGCATGTTGTAATTCTGTTTTACAAATGGGACACACACACACACACACACACACACACACACACACACTATATGCCATAAGAAATAATTTTCTAAACCAGCAATTTAAAGAGGATGAACCATAATATTCAATCTTTATTTATATTTATTATATTAGATCTTAAAGATAATGCATCCTTCATATAATGAGCTAAATTTATCAGAGTTACTTTGTTACTTGATTTCATCAATTCCCCTAACTTATGTATATTTGGACGATTATAATAATAATGCTTTATATATTTTTTTCTAATATCTTTATAACAAGAACAGATAAGTATAAAATGTAATTCATCTTCGACATAATTACCATTACAGAATTGACAAAGTCTTATCTTCTCTTGGTACTCTATTTTTTGCATATCTTCCTGTCTGAATCCTTAACGAATGAGACGATAATCTAAACCTAGTAATGAGAGATCGTAATAAATAAGGAATAGCATCTAAATACACTGAGTATTCAAAATGTGTTTTAACAGAGTTAAACAACGATAAAACACTACTATTGTCTTTTGCGGAGTACCAGTTTTGTATAAAAATGTCTTTTAATGTTTGTTCGAATAGGCATAAAAGCATGATATCATTAACATTTTCCGGATTATTCCACTCATATGAAAAAACATATTCACACAACATCTTTTTTTTATATTTGAAACTCAGTTCATACAACCTTGAGAAGAATCATCCAAAGACAAAGAGTACACTCGTTGTAAAATAATATTATCAGAATCTAATCATTTGAACCAGTATATTAAAATACGCAAATAACGTTTCATATATAACGGATATCTACCCAGCTCACCATAAACTCCCCATGAACATGTCTTATTTCTAACCTTTAAAATATTTTTACAAAATTTTAAGTGAATTTTTCTACTTCTTTAGACTTTGTATAAACCCAAATCTCAGAAGCATAACTTAAAATTTAACTAACAAATGAATCAAACAGTTGACATAAAATAGACGGATTTAATGCAAATTTCTGACAATTAATAAGCAAAACATTTAAAGCTTTAAGTGCTTTACCAGTACTATATTCTTGATTCAGAGTAAAATTTCCTGTGTAATTAAAACCTGTCCCTAAATAATTAAAAGTATCAACACTATCAAGCTCTATCCCTATCCCTATGTGTCACCTCTGCACAAAAACCAAGACATTGTCCAATGTTGGATTAATAATCTTATATTTGACACTAATTGCACTTTCCGGATTTTGGAAGTAAAATTGCATTGATAAAACCCATATTTACGAAAACATTGTCCGGATTTCAGAATCTGCAAGTTCCGGAAGTCAGAAGTATCATTTATATAGAAAACAGAAGGAAAAAACCCGGGACCCAGAAAATAGTCCGTATTTCGAAAGTCTCTGTATTTAAGATAAGTAACACTGTTTTATATTTTGACTTCCGTGGTTTAATGAACCTAGGAGAAAAACACTATAACAGTTTATATCTTTCCATCTAATCAATTTTCAAATAAAGTTTATGTAAAGTACGCATATTTATATATTCTTGCCTTATACATACTAATGGAAATAAGTTTAAATGAATAAACACATAAATGGAACTAGTAACACACCTCTCAAGGCAGCTGTCACACCGAATGTTCTTATACTCTCCACTAGGTCTTCCATCAAGGAGACACGCAGGCAATAAACGATCACTCGATTAGTGTCACACCCAATGACCTTTTTGATAGGAATATATTAAGCTGATTACCAGAGCCTGTCGATAAAACGACCATACTGTCTGTCTGACTGAATATTAATTTCAAACTGAAATCTTGCTTGGACTTTAAACGTTTTACATTTTTTCTTCTGATACAGTCTCAATGACACGCTCGACTGCCGTGAATAGCACCATCTGATATCGATCTGTAACGGACGACGATTTCATTGGCTCGCGGTGGCTGACTATAAATAGTGTTATCGAAATGAAAGATAAACTTCATGTTGACGTTTAGATCTTCAGGTAAGAAGATCTGAACTTTGATTGAATTGAAGTGTTACCTATCCAGTCCATGTTTAAATAGATATTATCAGAATATATGAGGCATCTCAGAAGTATGAGGGGACACATAATTAAAGTTGTATCATACAGTTGCTTCATCGTCGTCATTTTCAATATTAATAACTTCAACAATAACATAAACTTTTAGAATGGGACTTCGTTGCTCGATTATGAAGTACACAATATATAAACCAATATCCATGCTATCCGAATATATCGATATCAAAACAGTCAAATTCGATAGAAGATACATGTATACTGTTACCATTATCATATTTCCAAAGAGGATTATCGCCCTAACGTCCTTAGTACATTTCTGTTATTTCATCATATCATCAATTCTAGAAAAAAACTGAACTGAACGTTATTACTCATAACATATACGCATTTTATACACCTTTATGCTTTTAAAACTATTTATAAATCTATGATGTAGATCTAACTTGAACATTTTGTGATGCAATTCCATGGGATTGTACCAAACGTTATAAAATCGACGATGAAATGCAGAAGTATATGTCTATGTTACTTTAAAGATATATTCGGTCCAAAATTTATCCCTGCCAATTCTTGACAGAAAGTTGTATGTTGAAACACTGAAAAATATAGAGTGCAATATTTATACACCACTTAATAGTATTTTTTCAAGTTATAAAGGGCTTAAGGTAATCCATCATTAAATTGTAATCGTGGTTCCTCAAAATTCTTCAATGACTTTGTGTTATAGGCTTTTTGCTCAAAGTCTATAAAGGCTTGTATTTACTATAAAATTCCCACGATCACTTGATGAACCATGCTCCAAATTTAATGTTAGATTGATTACCTTAAAGCGAGATTATATATAAAATGCAGATAAGATCATTAAAAAGATGTAAAGAAAGAATAAAAACAACACATATAGACTACATGTTTCTTTCTTTCTTTATAATCGTCATTTGTATAATTAGAGAGAACATATATTATAATAGTAAGTTCTTCAGTTTGTAGGTTCAGCGTTTCAAGAAAACAATACGAATATCGGGTTAGAATCGGGCTTCTCGTTCAGGTGCGGATAATTATATAATAATATGCACCTTAACTCGAAACTAAAGTTAAATACACAAAAAAAAACAGAGAGAGAGAGAGAGAGAGAGAGAGAACTTAGGCCACTGTGCCGAAAAAAAGTGGTTTCTAATATATAGCCTTCGAAAACTGACATGTGAACAGCGTAACTTGGCCTAAGGCGGCATATGGAATGATTAATGTATAACCAGAAAAAAATGTTGTATTTTGTTGTATTGGGGTTTACCGTCGCTGCGATAGTATTTCAATCATATAGCGACGTCCAGCTAATTACAGGTGGAGGAAGACCCCGAATACACTGAGGTACCCGGGTAGAACCACAGACCTACCGCAAGCCAGCTAGAAGGCTTCCTCACATGAAAAATCCGAAGTCCCTACCGGGATTCGAACCCACAGCGGTTAGGGGCTGAGAGATTTGTAGTCCACGACTGTAACCGCTCTGCCACAGCAGAAAAAAAAGAAATTTCATGCCCAACGTTTATATACCGCTATCTAGTAGTCATAGTGAAAATCATCCTATTTCATGTTTAAGGTCATTTTGTTCTGCTCCATGTCAGCTTAAGTGAGCGATAATTCGAAATACAAGAACATACCCATTTCTTTTATCAACAAACCATGTTTAAACTAAAAGTGACTACGCAGTTTATCTCTTCCTGAAGAAGAACGACGCATATAGCTTTTCAATCAATGCAGACTTCTGTAAGCTCAATCCGCAAACATAAGCTTCAAACACAGCATGTATTACTAGTCTAGCTATGCTCAATCGGCTATACTGGTTCTTCACATAGCTGTTTTAACCGGTTACATTGATAAAATTAATAGTCTTTTCTTTTAAAGATAAATTAGCTAAGTCGATCACATTAACTTAATGCTTTACTAAAAAGGCTAAATAACTGTATAGAAAGGAAACACTGTACGCTTGGTAACCGCGGTGTTTTACAGATGACGGACGCGACATGTGGAATAGGAAGGTGTCATACATTTTTTCATAAAAAAATACGTAATAAAGCTTTTATACAACAACGATAGCGCTAATAAATACAACACAATATATATATATCGTTCATTAAAAAAAACTTTATTACGTGATTTTCGACGAAAAAAATGTATGACACCTACCTTGTGCACATGTCGAGTCCGCCATCTTTAAAACACCGCGGCTACCAAGGTACAGTGTTTCAATACAGTGTAAATGGATTTAACTTCCACATTAAAAATAACAGTAATAATTTAGTCCTTGTGAATTATCAATCTACATTGGACGCTTTTAACACAAACTTTTCGGATATCTATGCGCCACTGTCTTATGTTATTGTTTAATATAATTGTAATTTCTTGTACACTTAAGTTTTGTTATTATCTGCTATAAATTCTCGAATTGTGAGATAAATTGTGTGTTTTATATATGACAAAAAACGATCTGTCTCGTAGGCTTCGCCTCACGATCATTCAACTCTGTCCAACCGCATTGAAATATAGAGGACTATGATAGCATTCGCTCTGGTTATATATGAGCATAGCATGAGTTCCAGATATTCATCAAACTATTCTCAAAAAAAAAACCTGTTAAAATGTATCTGGTAACAGCTAAGAAAACGAACTGAGAAACATTTGCACCCATTATTGATTATATCATCATCTGAGAAAAGACACTGACCCAAATTTCCCTAATTTAAATATTAGATCTATTAGAGGGATGGATTGTTCGCTATTAAGGATCATTTTACAGAGGGAATGTTCCAATAACGAATATTAAGTCGATTATTTCAGGGAAAATGGTCAAACTTTTTCGAAACCATGTTCTTAGATGCATTTTAAATGTATTTAAGTGCAATGAAGATTCAAAATGTGCTAGGTAAGTGTACAAAAAAGTTCATCTGATCAAGTTCTATCAATCATAAACATTTGAAAAAAAATTGCGCTGGACTGCAAAAAAACTTTTGTTATTTTCGTTAATCCGTTATTTGAACGTATGAACATCCACCATTTCTAGAACAACACAACAATTTCATAACACTCAAATATAGTTAAGACTGAGTTCTATGGTTCGGAACATGATTTTGTTTTGATACTTTGGAATGCTTAATTGTGTATACTCAACGTAATATACCATTCTATGGAATTTAACAAAAATACGTTTAATAGGAGTTTATGGGGGTAAGATATGGGCAGAACTTAAAACAGGTATATGTGTGATATAATCAATAATGGGTGTAAATGTTTCTAGGTGTGTGAAGTTAGCGCGTAGATCGTAGATCGTAAATCAACACTATAACTAATTTTCTTTGTCGACCTGGATCGTAGATCGTAGCTCAACCACTCAAATAAACCAAAATAAATGGTTGAGCTGGGTCGTAGATCGTAGCTCAACCATTCAAATAAACCAAAATAAATGGTTGAGCTGGGTCGTAGATCGTAGCTCAACCACTCAAATAAACCAAAATAAATGGTTGAGCTGGGTCGTAGATCGTAGCTCAACCATTCAAATAAACCAAAATAAATGGTTGAGCTGGATCGTAGATCGTAGCTCAACCATTGAAAAAGTTCGCGGAATGGTTGAGCTGGGTCGTAGATCGTAGCTCGAACATTGAAAACTTTTATAGAATGGTTGAGCTGGGTCGTAGATCGTAGCTCGACCATTCAAATAAACCAAAATAAATGGTTGAGCTGGGTCGTAGATCGTAGCTCGACCATTGAAAATGTTCATATTGAGCTGGGTCGTAGATCGTAGCTCGACCATTGAAAATGTTCATAGAATGGTCGAGCTGGGTCGTAGATCGTAGCTCAACCATTGAAAATGTTCATGGAATGGTTGAGCTGGGTCGTAGATCGTAGCTCGACCATTCAAATAAACCAAAATAAATGGTTGAGCTGGGTCGTAGATCGTAGCTCGACCATTGAAAATGTTCATAGAATGGTTGAGCTGGGTCGTAGATCGTAGCTCAACCATTAAAATAAACCAAAATAAATGGTTGAGCTGGGTCGTAGATCGTAGCTCAACCATTCAAATAAACCATTATAAATGGTTGAGCTGGATCGTAGATCGTAGCTCAACCACTGAAAAAGTTCACGGAATTCATTTGTCGGAAAAAAAATGCTTTCGTCGGGAAGAGTTTGTCGGAAAAGTTTCCGTCGGGAAATTTTGTGTTCGTCGGGAAAAATTATATGTCGGGAATTTAGTATTAGTTGTGAAAATTGTATTTTGTTAATATTTTTATCTTCGTCGGGATTATTGTACTCGTCGGGAAAATTGCATTTGTCGGAAAAAATGCTTTCGTCGGGAAAAGAGTTTCCTTCGAAAATCTTTGTACTTGTCGGGAATATATCATTCGTCGGAAAAGTTTCCGTCGGGAAATTTTCTGTTCGTCGGGAAAAATTATATGTCGGGAATTAATTATTAGTTGTGAAATTTTTTGGGATTATTGTACTCATCGGGAAAATTGCATTTGTCGGAAAAAAAAATTTTTTGGGAAATTTTATTTGTCTAATAGTACTATAATATTGCATTTGTCGGAAAAAAAATGCTTTCGTCGGGAAAGGAGTTTCCTTCGAAATCTACGACCCAGCTCAACCATTTATTTTTGGTTTATTTTGAGTGGTTGAGCTACGATCTTCGACCCAGCTCAAACCATTCTATGAACATTTTCAATGGTTGAGCTACGATCTACGACCCAGCTCAACCATTTATTTTGGTTTATTTGAGTGGTTGAGCTACGATCTTCGACCCAGCTCAACCATTCTATGAACATTTTCAATGGTTGAGCTACGATCTACGACCCAGCTCAACCATTTCTTATCTACGATCCAGCTCAACCATTCTATGAATGTTTTCAATGGTCGAGCTACGATCTACGATCCAGCTCAACCATTCCATCAACATTTTCAATGGTTGAGCTACGATCTACGACCCAGCTCAACCATTCCGCGAACTGTTTCAATGGTTGAGCTACGATCTACGACCCAGCTCAACCATTCTATGAAAGTTTTCAATGGTCGAGCTACGATCTACGACCCAGCTCAACAATTTATTTTGGTTTATTTGAGTGGTTGAGCTACGATCTACGACCCAGGTCGACAAAGAAAATTAGTTATAGTGTTGATTTACGATCTACGATCTACGCGCTAACTTCACACACCTAATGTTTCTCAGATCGTTTTCTTAGCTGTACAAGAGATATGACTACTAAATGAACTATGATGTGAAAAGTGGTTTTCACCAGTTGCAAACATTATGTTGAGGGGAAAATCTCAATAAGTTTTTGGCTTTCGATTTAATCCTATTCAATAAATGTTTGTGGATTGTTCTGTTATTGTATTTGACTAATAAATGTGTTTAAACATTAGGTTGTAAGACACTATGATCTAAACTAAAATATAAGAATGGGGAATATTCTATATACAGATCTTAATACCTATTTTATCATTCCTATTCATGGAAATGTTAGGTCTACGGAAAATGCAGACTATTTTTCTAAAGAGATAATTAAACTGTGTATCCAGCCTTATCATATTCCCAATCTTATTCATTAATGAATGTTTGTGGTGTAATCAATAGACGTAAATAACATAAATAAATTATTTTATGAAATGTCCAAAGGTCCAAAGTACAGTAATATACCACGTCGGGGTGAATAGTATCCAAAGTAGTGTTGTGATTACTACAGTTATAAACCACGGCGGGGTAAATAATATCTATAGTGATGATGTGATAACTTAAGTTATATACCACGTCGGGGTGAATAGTATCCAAAGTGGTGTTGTGATTACTACAGTTATATACCACGGCAGAGTGAATGCTATCCACAGTGATGTTGTGATTACTACAGTTATAAACCACGTCGGGGTAAATAGTATCCACAGTGGTGTTGTGATTACTACAGTTATATACCACGGCAGAGTGAATGCTATCCACAGTGGTGTTGTGATTACTACAGTAATATACCACGTCGGCGTTAACAGTATCCACAGTGGTGTTGAGATTACTGCAGTAATATACCACGGCAGAGTGAATAGTATCCATAGTGGTGTTGTGATTACTACAGTAATATACCACGTCGGGGTGAATAGTATCCACAGTGGTGTTGTGATTACTACAGTATAAAACCACGGGGGGTAATTTTGTATCCCCAGTGGTGTTGTGATTACTGCAGTATATTACCAGGCGGGGTAAATAATATCCACAGTGGTGATGTGATTTTTCAGTAATAAACCACGGCGGGGTAAATAGTATCCACAGTGGTGTTGTGATTACTGCAGTAATATACCACGGCGGGGTAAATAATATCCACAGTGGTGATGTGATTATTACAGTCATAAACCACGGCAGGGTGAATAGCATCCACAGTGGTGTTGTGATTACTGCAGTAATATACCACGGCGGGGTAAATAATATCCACAGTGGTGATGTGATTATTACAGTCATATACCACGGCAGGGTGAATAGTATCCACAGTGGTGTTGTGATTACTACAGTAATATACCACGTCGGGGTGAATAGTATCCATAGTGGTGTTGTGATTACTACAGTAATATACCACGGCAGGGTGAATAGTATCCACAGTGGTTGTGTGATTACTACAGTAATATACCACGGCAGGGTGAATAGTATCCACAGTGGTGTTTTGATTACTACAGTAATATACCAAGGCGGGGTGAATAGTTCCACAGTGGTGTTGTGGGTTACTACAGTTATAAACCACGGCGGGGTAAATAGTATCCATAGTGGTGATGTGATTATTACAGTCATAAACCACGGCGGGGTGAACAGTATCATAGTGGTGTTGTGTTTACCAAAGTATTATACCACCAAAATAAACGATATGGATAATGTTTCAAAGCTGACCTGGCGGACTTTTTTTTTAAAGCATCATCAACATCAGTTTGCTATCAAGAAATCATTTACCCCATTCAGATCAGACCCTCATTCAGTCATGACCCTCATTTTAGATCATGACCCTCATTCATTTCCAGCAATATATAGAAAAAATGCAGAGATTACCGACAATATATTTCTCATTTTATTATTATTTTAAAAACTTATACTACTTCGACTTTAAAAGATGGGTACTGTTACAGAATCTGCTACAAAAGATAGGTACTGTTACAGAATTGCTTTAAAAGATACCCCCAAAAACTTTGAGGATATTGAAGGTTAAACTCAAGAAAACTGCAGAATTTGACAAATATGTTTCAATCAATTAGTTTTCTCACAATGAAATTGTCATTTTTGGATTGATCTTGATCTTAAAAAAAGCTTCATAGCATCAGGAAGGTCAGGAATCGGATTTTAATGTTCATACTCTTACTTGTACTAACATCAAAAGTCTTCACGTTATTGCACTTTGGTTTTATCTACAGTCCTTTTTCTTCAGCTATAGCTGTACTATTTAAATCGCGGTCATCATAGATGAAAATCTTTAAATAAAGGTATTACCTTTATGGTGACAACTTGAAGTTAATACTTAGTAAAATGATGCTCACAGAAATAGACTGGGTAAAACTAGCGTTAGTACTGATAACGAGAGTGGAATATAAGTCTTCGTCGACGAGACAACCTTGCAACTTTGAGAATTCGTAAGAGTTGGAGAACCACCCCACGAAACCAAGCGATTTTCACCAGATATGTTGTCGTAGACAGGTGTACGTCTGCCGAAAAACTGATGTGAAATATGTTTAAACCAGCGCTAGTCTTTTACTTTAGATCAGCTACATTAAGATAAATAACACTGGATGGTGGATAAAGGGCTCCAATTTACTATTTCATCTTTCAGCAGCAACAGATTGAAAACAGACTAAAAAAAACAAAACAAAAGTGGCCTGAATTGTTGATTGAGCTGATCGTATTCTGATGAGCGTTATAGGGCCATGATGGCCCTCCTCGTGTTTTGTCCGTAAATCTCATTTCATTTCTAGCGACATCTTCCTCGGTGATGTCTCCATGCAAACATATGCGTAACAGAGCATCCGAGCGTACTCAGTAATTTTTTCACAGACTTTACAAAAGTTTATCATTGGCTTTGCTTGCTTGGATGAGCTGATTTAAAACTGGTGACATGCTGGGAATTAATTCACAAATTCGCACTTTTTGAAGAAAACTAATGAGGTCACCTATATGGTTTGGGGGAAAATATTAAAATAAAATATAAGTTTTTCGTCATTTTTTTCAAGTAACCTCATGACTCAAATGACAGACATGCAAATGTTGCATAAAGATGTCAGTCCAGATAAAGCATCTGGTGAAAGCATTTTATATTATGCAAATTTCAAAAGGACAATACAGCCAACTGTGTGGTACTTCAGCTGCTAGACAGATATTGGTGGAGTAATATCATCAAGCTTTCAAGAGCTATTCCAGCTTCGATGTGATCATAAGAACCCACAAAGTTTTGTTTGGGAGACATTGTTTTTGTAAATGTTGTCTGTCTCCGCCTCGTGCTATATCGTGTAGTTAAAGGCAACTATGAACTAAAATGCAAGTGGTGCATATAAATCTCTTATATTTTGTTAATGAAATTCGTTGAGTAAAATGGCGTAATTTGGAATGTGGATAAAATAGCCGAGATCCTCTTGATGTTCATTTTGAATGTAGGGCGGTAATTATTGATAAAATGATAAAAAAGGAATTAAAGAAATAAATTAAGAGTGCCAAAGTGGCCCTGAATCGCTCACCCGAGAAAACATTGCCTTATTGCCTTTATGTTTTGAATCCATGCAGAAGTACAACAAGATATCTAAATTCCATACAAAAAACTGTGCCGCCTCCAAATTTTGAGGGTTAGCTCTAATAAATCTAAATAAAACAGTGGGCCCTGGTCCCATGTTCTAAAAATATGTTAGTTTGATTTTAGGCTAAAATTTAGTTCATACTGAAACTAATAGGGGATTTTTGGTTTGAGATGAAAATTTATTAAGAACCTTTTTTTTCGAAAAACACGCCCCCCCTGGTGTGGTGCCAATTTTGACACCCAAAATTTAATTAAGGGCGGTAGTGTTAAAAAAAATAAGTTTTTTTGCCCCCAAACCAAAATTGGGTGAGGGAGTGGCATATAGATTTTAGATTTGCCTTTGCCCGTCGTATTTCCGTATTCGGTCGTATCTGTATACAGACTTGAAATCATGGGTATATTATTCAGGAAGAATTTGTGGGTATTTTTTTTTTCAAAAGCCGTTGAAGTTGACTGGTTATGAGCCTTTGTTTTTGAAAAAATATGAAATTTTATGTTGTGACGCATGTTAATTGAAAGTATTTGTACTTCAGCTTGAAACATCTTGGATATATTATTCAGGCATGAACGTGTGCACCTGGGTTTTTTTATTAAATCCTTCGTTGAAGTTGACAAAGTTCCAAATGATTATAATTAGTACAAGTGTTAATGGTTGTTAAATTACATTAGTGATGTAAAGCATTTTTAAGTAAAGGTTTAAAAATGAGGATCAGTACAATCTTTGATGTTATTTTTGTGTATGGTATTTCTATTTGTTTATTTTATTTTTAAGTAAGTGTGTGGTTATTCTGTTAATTATTATGAGTGTCATATTCGTTGCCTTTCTGTGGTAATATAAATTTGAAGGGTAATTTTATTTAAAGAGGGCGGAATTCAAAGTAAGTTCAAGTACTTTTATGTCTCTCTCCCTTTTATATTGAAACTTCGCAATCAGATTGAATTAAATTTTTTCTTTGGATACAGGTCTAAACCATAAAGCTTCTACACTTGAAATAGTGGGGGGCAAGCGAAACGTGTTTTTTACACCCTAGAAACTTCGTTTTAATGGTTCATTCATGTTAAGTCTATATCTCCCAAAGCAATATAACCTGTATAGTAAGTAACACAGTGACTGTAAATTAAGTATGTATGAATTAAATATTGTCGGTATTGTGCATTTATTGGCTTTCTTTTAACCTTAGAGCACGTTTGGAAACAGAAAAAGTTTAAAGTCACCGACAATATATTTATAAAATCTGATTGGATTTCCAGTGTTATGATTATTTTGATTTTTTCTTTTTTTATCAAGCAGACTTCGTGAAATTTTTAAAATTGATTGAAAAAAAAGTTTTTTTGTCGGTCCAAAAAAATTTTGTCGTCCAAAAAGTATATTTAAATACAATTTTCCGTTTATTTTGTAAGGTTTAATGCTTACAATGAAATTATGTTCATATTTAAATTTTAAAGATATTTTTATTGTTTTCTTTTAAAAACCCTTTTTCCAAAATTTTTTAAATTGCAAATTTACGTTAAAAAATAAAAAACGAAAATCTTCTTAAAAAACAGATAGATGGGGGCCGGGGCCCCGTGATAAGTATGATTACGGACCCAAAAAGGTTTGGGTTAAACCCCCTTGGGGAAAGAACTTTATATTTTCCCCGGGCGAAATATGGCCAAAAAAGGAACCTCGAGAGGGATTAGTATAATTTGTAAAAATTTTTTCCCCCAACGTCGTAAAAAAAATGGGGTTTAAACTGAAATTAAATTGGGCCGTTTTTCTTCTTACTTTAACGTGTTTTTAAAAATTTTTCTACATATGCCCAGAAAAATCACGGATTAGCCGTTATCTGAAAAAAAAATTATTGGGGTAAATTGTTTTTATGCAAATGTTGACTTGGGATTTTTTACTTTTGATAAAACAATTATTTATTTGTCGGGGTGGTTTTGTTGGAGTGGTAAAAAGTGTTAAGTCAAAAGAAAATTAGAAGTGAAAATAGAGCAGTCTGTCTGGGTTTTTATTTACGTCAAAAATGTTTGTATGAGGTAAAGTTTGGGAAAAAATTAAGTAAAAAAAAAATTTGTCTAGAATAGCAAAGTAAAATGTCAAATAATAAATCCCAAGTATAATAATATTTGTTTCATAACGTCATCTCGATATCAACAATGAACAGCAACAGTGAAACCCCTTTTCCTTTGCTTTTTTCCCAATTTCAATACAAAAGAAAGTTCACATTGTTGTTTTATTTTAAATTTTGGGGAGTTAATGTTTTTTTGGGAAACCAGGGTGGCAGTTTTGATACGAAATGCATTTTATTGTTGTAAAAATAGCATATTATATATCATGTAAAAATGCGTATCTATTATCATGTAAAAAGCTTTTTATATTATCATGTACAATCTAGGAAAAAAAAGATATTTTCCGAGTATGGTATAGAGGTGGGAGAAATTTATGTTGCTAAAATGTTTCATCGATTTTCACCTCCTATTTTTTAATGCGTAATAAAAGTATTAGGTGTTTTTTTTTAAATTAAGATTTTAAATTGGTTTTTTGAGATAAATGTAGATACGGAGATCCACTGTAAATGGTACTTTTAAAACGGGCTGTTTATAACTAAAAGGGGGCCCAAATTTTTTCCCCAAAACCCCTATATCTTGGAAGAAAAGTAAATGATGTTACAGTTTGTTAAAGATGGAAATATATTCGTTGACGGCCCCGGGGTTTCTACTATGTAAAAGAAAATATTTTAATTTTATATTAATTTTTTTAAAAGAATAATTTACAATTCGGAATTTTTTTCAGTTATTACATTTTCCCCAGACCTTCCGTATAATGTCTCCCCTTTGAGTAAGAGTGCATAAATTTTTGACGTAGAGAAAAAAAATTTGATTCGAGACCGTATTTTCCCAAATTCGAATTTAATTTGACGACAGATGTCTTCGAGAATAGACAATGCAAAATAATGAGAATATTTTGACACCATCCAAAAAATAAAAATTGTAAATTTTACCAACATTTTCAATTCCTTTACCCCTTATTTTGAGATATTAGATATTTTTTACCATTCATGTTAGTCTACGATTGTCAATAACATTTTAAATTTTCTTTTCCCCCAAATTGAACATTGAAAATAATGGCTTTAAGGATTCCAAAAATGTTTTTTTCATAGATCAGTAAAATTTAAAAAAAAGAAAAACCCCCAAAATAATTTGAAATAAACGTGTTTAAAACCCTTTTCAAGCTAGAAATCTTAAAACCTTTTTTTGTATTGAAAAAATCAGTTCCACTTCCCACTCCGAATTATCAGAAAATTCTTTGTATTTTTGACCTTTTTTTATCACGTATACAATAACCCTTAAGGATTTAATTCGTTTATCAATTAAGTCAAAAGAGCCCAAATGATCTTACTTTGTTCCAAAATTATCAAAAAAAGTTTTTCCAAGACCCTTTAAACGGGGGTGAAATCAGGCGTAGTTCCTAATAGGTTAAGCGTGGAAAAAATTTTTATATAAAATAAAAACACGAAATTTAAAGTGAATGTTCCAGGGGTACGTAATCATACAAATGGCAAAATTACAAAGTGTGCTCTTGCATTATTTGGTTTTTTGTGGCTAAGGCCTTTTTTAAGTGGGGGGGCATGTTCTTGAGTGAAAGGGGTCGGGGAAAATAGGCTATACACGAGAGATGGTGACGTGGTTTGGTCGAAAATTTATACGTTATGAACTTGCCAGACGGGGAGAGAATCAAAGGGAACTTCAAAATTCTTTCAATGGTTTTAGTTCGTCCCATATGGCTTTCTTGACCTTACAGAGAAATTTCAAAAGCCGAGTGCCTTGACGTTCGAGTTTTGGGCCCCCGTTAAAACTGCAGAAGGGACAGCCCAAATCAGCTCCCCTTTTTTTAAAAAATAACGGAAACATTACTTTTTTAGGGGGAAACCCCTTGGTCAATGCTGGGGGGAATTTTCATTGATCTGTCCAAAACCCAAAGGGCCCCTTTTTGCGGATCCCTGGAAAAAACCCCGTCAAAAAGGAAAAAAAAACCCCGGGGTTGCTGCTTTTTTTGAGTTCGGCTCCCCCTTAAAGGTCAAAAACGTCACGGTCGATTGTCTCACTGGCGGGGTTTATTTATCCCAAGGGGACAGGGGTCTTCTTTCCCCAATGAGGTATGGGCTATGATAAAAAAAAAATTTTTCCCCAACCCCTCTATTGGCTTTAAAATTTAAATACCCCAAACTGAAAAGTTGCAACGTAGCTTTTTATAATATTTATTATTTTCAGGGGGGGCCTAATGGACTGTTAAAATATTCAAACAGTATGTAACAGAAAAAAAAAGATAATGTATTAAAATTTTTAATAAAACTATCTTTAAAAAATTTTAGTAAAAAAAAAAACACAAAAAACCCCCAAAAAACCCCAAAAAAAAACCTTTTTTTCATTACTAGGATAACACAAAAAAAGGGTCATTTTTGTTTTTTTAGTAATTTAAAAATAGTTTTTGTGTCATTTTCTGAAAAAACCCAAAAGGGATACTTTTCGTCGTCTGTCTTTCCGTCACTTTTTTCGTCACGCTTCGACATATTTTTCCAAAAAAAACACTCTTGTTATTGTTTAAAAATTTTAGAGGTCCCCCCCCTTTTCTATTCTAACCTTACTGGATAATTCATTTTCTTTGCATTTAAAACACTCCTTTTTTAAATACTATCATTCATGCATGTAAAAGCAAAAAATGTTTTTAAGCGGAAAATATATCAGTATCGTATGTTGAAACAAATTTTAACATCAATATGTGATGGAAAATTTTTTGTTGCTTATTCCAGAAAAATGATTTCTTCAGATAAAAGGGAAACTTCTTGAATCTTAAAAAATAATATTTAACAATTCCCCCTTTGGAACTGTATTACATGTATTTGTATTGTTTTTTTTTAATTTTTTTCAAGAATTTTTGGTTTTAAAAGTTATGTTTCTGAAATACAAAAAATTGAAAAAATGAAAACCCGATTTTAAAAAAGGAAAAGATTACCCAATTTTTTTAAAAGTAAAATTTAAGGTACACAAAATGTTTTTGTTTCGTCTGTTTAAGGTGGTTTACGATGGCCCGGTGTCCAGTTGCCGGATGGATATCCCCAGGTGGTATTGAAGAGTGACGAAATTTCCTTATCATCAGATCGACCCCTTTTGTTGGGGCAGTTACTACCGGGCACCCTTGTAGGGACACCCCAGACTCGAACACTGAAACCTACGAGCAAGGTAAGACAGGAAGTTTTTCTTTTAATTTTATTCTTATTTTGAACGAATTGAAATTGAACTTTCGCAATTTCGAAACATCAACTAACGAACACTGGAGTCCCTTTAATGCCATGTATTTTAAAAAAGACAAATTTAAAACCGATATATTCAGCAAATTGCGTTTGATTTAATGATTTGTAAAATTCTTTCAGGGATTTTACAACAGCAAAAAAGCCCCGGTCGAAAAAGGGAAGTCCCCATTTACATACTTTAAGTTGAACTTGTAAAACCCAAACCCCCTTTATATTACGCCCTAATGGTTTTATTTATAAAAACGTACGGAAGGCAATAATGAAAACTATTATGTCGAAACTTTCGAGAATGGTTTGAAAGGTTAATAACACACACACACACACAAAACACACACTTTTTACATGTATTTTTATACAAATTTTTCAGCGTTCTGTTTTTCGATGAAAACGTCCGGGTTTACTAAAATTTAAAGCGAGCAAAAAATTTTCATTGGTTTTTCAAAAATGTTAAAACAAAAAATTGAAAACTTTCTATATAAATTATTTTTAAATTTGGTTTAATAGGAATTTACGTGCGTTAAAATTGCAATTTTTAAACCCATTGGCTGTTTGAAACTTTCAAAGCCAAAAAAAAAAAATTGAAATTCAAAAGAAGGAAAGGAAAAAAAGGAAAAAGGAAAAACCCCAAAACAAAGAAAGGGGATTTTCTTTTAAAAAAAAAAAAAAAAAAAAAAAAAAAGGGGGGCCCCCTAAAGAAGCTCATCCGAGAAATATTGCAATCGTTGATGTAAGTTTAGTTTACTATGGTAAAACCCATAGTTGTACTGAAAACTTTAACCCAAATGCAAAAATAAGAAAAAATCATTTAAATTTTCCACAAATCGAACAATAAAAGTGGCCCCAAAACGGAAGGTCGTGGCAAAAATATTGTTTTAAGTAGGTCATGGGTCGGGGTAAAGTATAAAAGGCCAAAATTCAATGCCACTTACCAAAAAATATCCGGGGGTTCAAATTGAAATGTCATAATTTAAAAGTAGGTCACGGGGTTATGATCAATGTCGCCCGGGGTTTAAAAGCTAGATTTCACCACTAAACTGTACCTCGGGAAAAATTTTTGATGGTCATTTCTCTTTTATATTAGTCTATGAAAAAAACCGAAAATCGTGGGGGGCCAAAATTTTTGACCCTGGGGCTTTGATTTAAAACAAACTTGGAAAAGGATCACCAGACAATAAATTTTTTAACGCCAAGCATTTTTAACTCCGGGTTTTTATAGTGTGTGTTTTGTGTTTTTTAAAAATAGAATGTAAAAAAACGGCAGATTTGTGTGATTTTTCGATATTTCAAGAGCCAAAAAATACAGATCTGTTCCCTTTTAGATATCAGCAAACCAAACTGAGACATTGTTGAAATCAACATTGTGCATAATTTTTAAAGGTCAACACCCTTGAGATGGGGGGGCGGGTGGTTTTTAAAATTAAAAATCTCCACCCCGTTTGCTGGCAGTAAAGCTTGATTTGCTATGTTGAAACCAGAGCCAGCTTGAAGCCCTTTCGGGCAGATTTTCAAAGAGCACGGACTTAAAATTTTTTCGAATTTTTTCCCTTTTAAATTGCCCAGCGCTCGAAGCATTTCCCAATTTTCGACTGGGGATGGGAATCCATGACATCCTATTTCCACGGATAAGCCCCATGTCTTCCATCAATTGTTCGCCAAACTTTCTTCTTGAGTTTTAAGTCCTGTATTTCAACAATTTCAGTTCATAAGTTTCCCTCAACCCTCTCTTCCCAGGGTCTGTCAGCTTCCCAGGACGATCGTCGGGGGGTTCCTTGACCATTACACAATATCTGGTCTGAGATTTCCCCAGTGTGTTGTTCTTGGGGGGGACATGGTATATCCCGAGGAAATTTTTTTTTTTTTGTTCCCCCTCTTTTATTTGGTTGATAAGATATGGGCCTTTTTTTAATTTGCGATCTCTCTTTTTTTTCTTCTCGAGTTCCGGAATGTGTGCTTATTTGATTGAACTCGATCTTGTCTCCAACTGTCCTTTCTTGTGTCAGGGGGTTGTGCATGGGGAAAAAATGTGACGCTGTGTACCTGTGCACTCAAAAAATGGGAAAAATTGGTAATCTGAAAAGTTCCATAAGTGCGGGTTTTAGTGGGTGGGGCCCAACAGGTCATTCCCTAAAACGGAGGGGGAAAACTTATTTAAAGTGGTTCGTAGGTCTCAATTCTTGCCAGGTAATTTTCCCGCCCTGAAATGTTTTTTCCACTTTGCCAGTTGCCTTGTGGCCCTAATGGAAGTCTTTGTAAACCCTCCCCTTCCTTGCTCTCCTTTTTTCTTTTTGCACCAAGGATCTTCTTTCAATTTTGTAGCATTTTTCCCATCCTTGAATACTTCTGGTCCCAAAACCTTCCCAAGTTTGTACCCCCGAAAATTTGGGGTTTTGTCGGAGGTTGCTTTCTTTTTTAATTACTGCCTGACGTACGTGCAAGCTCCATGGATCTTTTCATCTGGGATTTTTCAAAGGGACGGCAGGACCCTGGACTTGCGACTTTGAATTATTCAACCAGGGAAAATTAAGGGGGACCCGTAGTGTGTTAGACTTGCTGTAAAGTCCCAAACTTTGGGAAAGTTGGTATGATGGTGGTAATCCAAACCATCCTCTGGGTGCTTGTTGATTTGACTGCCCACTTTTTTCCTTCGGGGTTTTTGGTAAATTTCGTTAAACCCTTTTTGGCCATAGAGTCAATGCTGGAATTTTCCGGTTTTCAATTTTCCAATGAAGATTACACGTATCTATCTTGGGGGAAAACCCCCTTCTGCTTACTGTTGAAGGGCTATCTTTACTTTCCTCTGTCAGCGAGGGGGTTTTAAACCCAAATTTCCAAAAAAAATTTTTGCTGGATTATCCGTTTAAAAAAAAGGGAATTTTTTCCCTTTGGACGACATGCTTGAATTTGTCAGTAGCTTTTCCATTTTGTTCAATCAGTCCCCGTTTGAACGTATTCTAGCCCATATCACGGTTCAAAAACAAGAACCCCGCCCTTTTATGTGGGTTTCCGTTGTTGACAGTCATATCATCCATGAAACCCCGGTTGGATGATAGCGTATGTCCCGTATCTGTCGTCGGACTGCCTTTCTGCTGCCCTTTTATAATATATTTTTTGCCCATCACGAATAAAAAACACAGATATTATGCATCCCGTAACAATTCCCTTCCCCCAGCTGCAGCCATTGGTGGTTTAAGTTACTTCAAGGTACCTCCGTTTATGTGTGTGAAGTTTGCTCATGATGATGCTGCTGGTATGTTCAGGAAGGGGGTAGTGGTTTCAGTGCCCCGGTGAGGAATGGAACCCTATGCGTTTGCTAAGTCGAGCCGTATTGCTAAGTACGAGCCCGGGTGTTTTTCCGTGCTTTGGGGTCTTCCTCCACCCGTAAATTTGCTGGGACGTCGGCCCATATTATTTAAAAACTGTCGAAGCGACGGTAAACTAAAAAAGTCAAGTTTATGTCAAGTCAGGAAAAGTGATATTGTAATCGAGTTTTGAAAAAAAATAGCTTGTGTGAAAATTTAAAAATTTGGGTTTTTCTTTTAGGGTCAAGGCTATAACTAAAATTTGCTCTTTGTACTGTTTCTGGTTTCCCCAAAATAGATTTTTTTTAATTTTAAAAAAATTTTTTTCTTTAAAATGGCTTATATGAAGATAATGCTTTGAAGAGTGGTTTAGTTTTAATGGATCAAGGTCTTTTTCACTGTT
>CM037785.1:50579567-50629567 GCA_021229015.1 Solen grandis | reverse complement strand
TTTTCCTCAACATTATTGCTTAATTGTACAAAACTCTTATCACCCTATTCTTACTCTTTTATTCATAATTAAAAACATTTGTACTGTCAGAGAGCACAATTATCTCTAAAATACCAGTATATAAGAGAAATGCTCAGACAAAAAATAATTGATTTTTTTCTTTAAGTGTGAATGGATTCGATACCCCCTGATTTGTGAAAAAATTAGCATTGTTCTTCTCAAAATTGTGAAATAAGAGAATTGGTAGAACCAATGGATGCTCCCTGAATAAATGCTAAATAACAAAGGGCAATAACTCCAAAATTATGCAAAGCAGATTTGCAGTTCTTGTACACTGCACTTCCCCTCACTGAGATCTATCTACCTATGAAGTTTCATGTTGATACCTCTTACACTTTTTGTGCTATGCTCCAGACAATATTTAAGTATGAAAAATAACAAAGGGCAATAACTCCAAAACTATGCAAAACAGAGTTGCAGTTCTTGTACACTGCACTCCTCCTCATTAATGTCTATCTTCCTATGAAGTTCATGTTGATACCTCTTATACTTTTTGTGCTATGCTCCAGACAAAATTTAAGTATGAAAAATAACAAAGGGCAATAATCCAAAATATGCAAAAAAAAAGAGTTGCGGTTCTTGTACACTGCACTTCTCCTCATTGAGATCTATCTACCTATGAAGTTTCATGTTGATACCTCTTATACTATTTGTGTTATGCTTTGGACAAAATTATGACTGACGGACGGACAGGACAGGCGGACGGACAAAGCGGCAACTATATGCTCTCCCTTTGGGAAGCATAAAAAAGTAGCAACATTTCTACTGAAATTGTGAGGAGAATATCTGAGCTATGACAGAATACCTTGCACTTTTTCAGCAAAATGGTTGATATTTTCAAGAAACTGAAATATTGTGGAAGAGAAGCACTTATAAAATTAATTCAGCTGAGTAGGAAGGGCTTTAACCATGCGTCTATCCAAAAATACTTTTAAATTGTGAATCAATTTGAATACCTTCTAAACTGTGAATGGGTCCTTTTTGGGGTTGCTAGTTATAGAAGGTAAAAAATTGCTGAAAAAAGATTGTATTTTTTTGTTTGTATTATGTTCACAGAACCTATAGAAATGTCTAAATATAATTTTCAAAAAAAGATATTGTCAGGAAATGCTTCTGTTAGATAAGGCCACTTAAAACTGATTTTTCATGCCAGAAAAATAAAATCCTTAAAACTTGTTTCCTTCACCACATAACACAAGGAACACTGGTACAATGCCAGACAGTACAAAATCAAAAGCAACACAGAATAACCTGAAGTCAACTCAGTTTTAAAATACTTACACAATAAAGAAATTGATGTTTTATATACCATTCATAATAGAACGGTTATCATCACCAATAATGTTACTCATCAACCCAGACCCTCACTATTTTTGGTTCAAGCCCTGATTGGTCACTGGACTTTTTCCAGCCTTCCAACTGACTTGCGGTAGGTTGTTGGTTCCACCTGGGTGCCACTATGCACTTGTGGTCCTCCTCCATATGTAATTAGCTGAACATCATTAATGCCCAAGATACTGTTACAGCGACAAATAATTTTTTTTCTAGAGACTTTATGTGATCCTTATTTAACAGAGGATGTCCTGACTGGGAATTGTTCTATCTGATGAAAGCATTGGTATACTACAAACACAAGGCCATATCAAAACAGTATATTAAAATATTTTTTCTCTCTCTCCATCTCTCATTCTATATCATGCTGCACTATTTTACACAATGATCCAGTCATGGTCAAAGTATCTTTCAACAAACAGTATCAAATGCAGTCACATTCAATTGTAGTACTCTATGCCCCTCAACATATTCAAAGTAAATTCATTAGCTGCATATGCATATTTGAGCAGGATAAGAATCCAGGACATTTTGTGATAAATTTAAATTTTTGAAATTTTTCAAAAAACTTTTTTTCAGTGTGAGAAATGTCAATTTTTTCTCCTCAGACTCTAGTATATCTTCTCACATGCAGATATGTTCCATACGAATGAATTCATTTACTGTCAATGTTAGATGATCCATTTACAACAGAGATACTAAAAAAGATTGTCAATGAAGGGACAAGCCCCCTTTGGCTGCTGTATTTGAATGACCTACCATCTAAATCAGAGTCTGGTTCAATCATCATACTTAAAACATCAGACTTAAGAACAGGCTAGTTGTCCTGTCACTTTAGAAACAAGGTGTGAAACATACAATGAATGTATAAACAATCCTTTCTGTAGACACAGGCATAGACTGTTTAACAAAATGATCCACGTCACGTCCAATGTTATAAATATATCAATTCTTTTTACAGTGAATCATGGCTGATCTGGTTAGATTTAGGCAGATTTTTATCAATTTTTGCATTATTTTTTTTTCTAAAATCACAATTTTGCATTTGAATAGCATTACATTGATGTGTTAAAAAAAAAAAGTAGCATACACATGCTTGCCTTCAAATCACCATCCTATTTTTTAATTTTAAGTATAAGTTTTTTTACTGATTCTTTCCAAATGTTAGCCTAAGAATATTATTGACATGTTTTGACAAATAAGTAAATAATCAAAGATAATAAGACATTTGTTTACTGCTACTATCCGAAAACCTGCCTCAGATATCTTAAAAAAACAACAACAAAGAAACTGTTTAAAAATACATGTAGCATTTGAACTATACTAAACCTTCAGTGTTTGGCTATTCAAATTGTCTGTACTTTCTCTTACATTAAAAAAGTAACCTGAATAAACTCTTAATGTTTAAAACATTTATATTTACCGAGAAATATATTGTCAATTTGTAACTGACTGCCTTTGTTGCTAAATGGAATATTCATGACAAAGAATGGTATCTTTATAAAATAGTTTTCTTTCAAAACCAACTTTTCATACAATATATACCAGTATATAATATGCCAGAAAACAGTAAGAAAAGAAATGTCATAAAAAATGTTTGAACCATTCAAATTATTTACAGAATAAGTAGCACTTAAGTACATATAGATGTAACAGAAATTAAAATGCAGTAGAAAAACGCAGACCAGAAACAAACCATTATGACAGTGAAGACAACCAAATGATGATGAGTGAAATGTGAAGAATAATTCAATGAATGGTACTGATGGGGAACTTAATGAAAACAATGACACACTTTGAATGATGGTGATACTTTAGTTGAGTCAATACCATGCACTGAGTCATACAACAGTACTTAAAATCTGAAATAATGACTTATCCAACCTTGATTGTTTTACAAATGACTGAGTAAATGATTTAGTTGAGAGAAAAACGTTACTTTACTGATAAACAATATTTGTGCCAAAAGGAAATAAATTATTTTTTTCTATTAGGGACCAAAATATTGAAATTTGTCCCCAAATTAAGTACCTTCTGTACTACAATAAGAACATCAATGAGGGTGATTAATGCCCCCACACTGTGCTTTGACACAGAATATAAAGCCTTACCAATCAAACAAATCATTTTTAGGAAATTCTAAAGGCGAAATGGGCCATTACTGTTTCAAAAACTTACATATTTTTAAAAATTACCTTCAATTTATAAAAAAAATTAAACCATTCCTTCCATCAGACCAGGTATTTTTGACAAATTAAGTCAAAAAGGGGCCATTACTGTGTCAAAAATTCCAGATTTTGCAAAATGATAAACTTGGCCTTTATTTTATGGAGATAAACATGTTTTTCCACAAATTATCTCACTCTGTCAACCTGCTCACGAGTTATTGATTGGACAAAACCAACAGACTGATCAGAAACAGTACCATCCGAAGGACAAGCTTACTCATATATACCCCAATGCTAAATTGTTTTTATGGGGTTATAATGATTGGTAACCAGATGTATGACTCCAATCCATTTGGACAAACACTGAGATAGAATCAGATGAATATGTTCAACAAAAATGTGTGTGTCTGCATATCATCAACCTCAGTTGTAGTAGAGAAAGCATCTTTGGATCAGCATGGAAACAGAGCTCTATTTATCTAAAGGCAATATGTCCTTTCACTAGGGTTGGTGTGAGGGTATCCTTACATAAAAAAATAAAATGGAATGGTACTTGTGTGTTATGATTTACATTAATGATTCAACAAGGTAACAACACATTTTGTTTGATATCCTACCAAGACCTATATGGACATTACTTCTCTAAGTACCGTGATGCCTATCTCAATCATATTAATAACCCCTCCTCTGAAACCACATGGAACACAAGTTCAAGACCCTTACAAGGCGCACTATGAATGATTCCTTGATTTCCATAACCCTTTTTTTCATCTCCCCTTTGATATCTTTCAATACTTGTCATTTTTACTAACAAGGAAGTTGAATGAGTTTAACTCTGTCAGTGGTTTACCATTTGCCATATTTCCTGAATAAACCAGCATTGCAGTCAAAGCCCCTTCAGGAACTGGAGAGTTTTCCTACCTTGCTGTTACTCTTAGCATACGACTTATTTAACGTGCAAGCCATCTTTACCAACCTGTTGCTGTCTCACTAACCTTTGCATGATTTTCATACAAAAACATCAATTAAACATTAAAGACTTAAAATATCCTTGCCTTCAAAGTGAAACTTTGCCTATATACACATCCAGCTTTTTTGTATGATACATAGTCAAGCAAAGATAAGTCAACCCAATGTTTCATACCAGAACGACACCCTTCACCACTTAACAGACACGAGTCCAGCTCTACTGTTAAAATGGAACTAAGTCTTCAGTTTGTTGACTATGTTCAGTACCTGGCAAATGAATTCAGCAATTCCACTCCAACGATGTTGGTGATTACTGGTAACCAAGACAACATGGTATCTATCAATGTAAATTACCAACAGTGACATAAACACAGGTCAGTTGGGCAGTCTCATGCCAGTTCTAGGATTTGCATCGCAAGATTCAATTCTTAGACTGAGATCGTGTTCAGACTGGGACAGCTGAGGCATGCCCTACATCTCCCTATATCTGGAAAACATCAAAGACAGGTGGACAGTAGACAACCGTACTGCAGTTCTTATCCATTGAAGTATCCATTCACATCACCCTACAATGCTTTCCTGGGTGTAATCTAGGTCCATGATGGTAGAGATAAACACATAAATGTACCAACATCACTGTAACAACCGGCAAGTGTGAATCTCGTACACCATCCGCCGTCGGAAATAGGGCATGTCGTTCTGTGTAAATGTGATTGGAGATTCCCGTGTGATGTACTCTGCATATTTACAAGCAAACATCCCACAGTCACTACCGTTCATCTGCTGAGGTATGTCCTGAAAGTACATGTATATATTTAAAGTTAAGTTGTTAATCTGTTTTAATAGAGTACTGTCTTTCATATGCAAAATTCTAAATTGATCACAAGTCTTATTATTTGGGAATAAGTAGCAGATTATTTGACCCATAGTAAATATAGAGCAAGAAACGCATTAAATGATGCAAAACCAGGTTTTCAAGGCAAGCAAAACTATTTTTAGTAACAGTGACCTTGACCCCATTGACCTGAAAATCCTTCCTCTTCCCATAAGTTATCTATATATTAAATCTGATCATCATACCTCATTCTAAAATTCCCATAAGGTATCTGCCTTCTAAATATGAAGACTGTATCTCTATTCTAAAAGACAAATGTTTGACACTGCCAGCCCATCAGCCCAACAACATACCCCATTCTAATAACCAGGATTCATTGAAAACCCGGTTAAACAAGAGTGTTCTTTGAAACATGTGTGTCACCTGCTGTAGCATGACAGACAAGAGGGCCAAGATGGCCCTAGATCGCTCACCTGAGAAAAGTATCATTCATTGCCTGTACAAAACAGATTGCTTCAGAATTAAGATGATGAGGTGAAACAATGTTCAGGAATTTTCTGACCCCATCCACAAAAGATATCATCATGACAAACATTCTGCCAAAGTTTTTGAGGATGATTGGACCAAAAATGTTGCCCTCAGTGTGTAAACAAGATTTTTCTAAGATTTGACCTATTGACCTACTTTTGTCGAACCTGACCCATTTTCGAAAGGGCTCAAGATATCATCAAGACAAACATTCTGACCAAGTTTGAGGAAGATTGGATCAAAATTGTGGCCTCTAGTGTGTAAACAAGATTTTTCTAAGATTTGACCTATTGACCTACTTTTTGATCCAACCTGACCCATTTTCGAAAGGGTTCATTATATCAAGACAAACATTCTGACCAAGTTTGAAGAAGATTGGATCAAAATTGTGGCCTCTAGTGTGTAAACAAGATTTTTCTAAGATTTGACTTACTGACCTACTTTTTGATCCAACTTGACCCATTTTCAAAAGGATTCAAGATATCATCAAGACAAACATTCTGACCAAGTTTGAAGAAGATTGGATCAAAATTGTGGCCTCTAGTGTGTAAACAAGATTTTTCTAAGATTTGACCTACTGACCTACTTTTTGATCCAACCTGACCCATTTTCGAAAGGGTTCAAGATATCATCAAGACAAACATTCTGACCAAGTTTGAGGAAGATTGGATCAAAATTGTGGCCTCTAGTGTGTAAACATCAAAATTGTTGATGGACGACAAGATTTTTCTAAGATTTGACCTACTGACCTACTTTTTGATCCAACCTGACCCATTTTCGAAAGGGTTCAAGATATCATCAAGACAAACATTCTGACCAAGTTTGAGGAAGATTGGATCAAAATTGTGGCCTCTAGTGTGTAAACAAGTTTTTTCTAAGATTTGACCTACTGACCTACTTTTTGATCCAACCTGACCCATTTTCGAAAGGGTTCAAGATATCATCAAGACAAACATTCTGACCAAGTTTGAGGAAGATTGGATCAAAATTGTGGCCTCTAGTGTGTAAACATCAAAATTGTTGATGGACGACAAGATTTTTCTAAGATTTGACCTACTGACCTACTTTTTGATCCAACCTGACCCATTTTCGAAAGGGTTCAAGATATCATCAAGACAAACATTCTGACCAAGTTTGAGGAAGATTGGATCAAAATTGTGGCCTCTAGTGTGTAAACATCAAAATTGTTGACGGACGACGGACAATCAAGTATCCCAAAAGCTCACCCTGAGCTATGCTCAGGTGAGCTAAAAAAATGTGATGGACAGATGGATAGATTGAAAAGTGATCCCTATGTGTCACCTCTGCTTACAGCTGGTGAAACAAATGGGGCTGTTGAAACTTACCTTCACACTAATTGATTTCCATCCAGAAAGGTCAAACTCTTTCTTCTTTTTATCTAAACTCTCATCACAGAGGTATTTCCTGTTTGGGAAAATAATCATGATATAGAGGGCATTTCTTGATCATATTATGAGTTACAATTTCATTTCATGAGTGATCATAGAACAACATATTTTTCAAGTGGTGAACCATGACTGAAAACATTTCTATGACCATGAGTTTAATAAAATAAAATGTAACAATACAATAGTAAAAAAAAAATTCTTTAAATACTGCCTTTTTGAGTTTTCCTTTTTTTTCATTCTATCATTGAAATTTTCCTCATTTATATAAAGTGATATCATTTATCTTTAAGTTGACATCACTAACCATTTTTTAACCAGGCTTCATCAGTAATACAATAAATAGGTATACAAGTGTATATCATTTTATATGAATCTTTTTCAGTGCACACAGTTATATTATTTTTCTTTTACTCCCCAAACATGTCAAAAGCCACAAAATAAAACTCCCATGAGCAAGACACAGAGGGTAAACAAACAATGAAGTCTGAAATCAATAACATCTGAAAACAAATAATTTCCTTTAGATTCTATAGCCACTTTTATCATTTTCTTTTCATAATAATTCATTTGTTGAATGCAACGGCCCACCAACAGTATTTCAGTCATTTGGAGATGATGTCTAGACAGATACAGTGCTGCCACACTGCAGTATCACACCGTAGACATGTGGCATGATAACACACCCAGTCACATTATCCTGACACTTGGGCCATCAGTCCTGCAACTACCCTTATATAACCCTTATATAATGAGGGCCAAGCAAGGAAACTATACCAGAACCATTTTTTTTATGACTTTGGTATGTCGCAGCCGCGGATCATGACCTCCAGATTCCAGGACGGACGCCCTAACCACTCAGCCACCAAGACCAGTAATAATTCATTCATAAAATGAAAAGAAAAATATAATATACAAGCAAGACAGGCTGGTCAAAACTCGAATCAAATTAATGAAGATCTCCTGAAGCTTCAGACATACTTTCACAAAATCACTTGTGAAATGGATACCACACTCTACAACTTACTTGAGGGCATTCAAGCAATCTGTATTGCTCCCTCCCATGGAATCATAGTAGCGGATCTCCTTCTTCTTGAAGTCTATCACCTGACAAAATAGGAGCAAAACTCTTGTCATATTGCACTTTCATATAATTTTCAAAAGCAAAACAGGGATAAATTGAATTTTATAAACTTTACTACCTTTGATTTTGATGTGAACTTCCTGATATCATAGATTTCTTGATATCATAAGATTTCTAAATTTCCATTCTAAAATATTTTCCTTTTCAAGAATGTATTTTTCAAACTAGAGTAGTTTTTAAAATAACCACATGGGAGAATGTTACTTCTTTTCATATCATTTAAAGATCCTAATCAGATTGTAGGAGACATTATTCTATTAAGGTGACTAAATCAGCTAGTGTTGCGTAACGCAAACAATGCTATGAGTCACTTGCAGTCTGATCTGACTACATGTCAGTTACAGAGGATTTAGAAGGACCATCTAGCAATGCTCACATGTGAAACTATGTAGACATGATCCTCAATTTATTCCTGATTTGAACATCACATCCCTCATAACACTCTTTCACAAGAGAAACAGGTAGTAAAGTGGTCCAGTGGTCATATACCCAGCTGTGAATCAGAACATTATGGGTTCAAACCCAATAGGGGGAAAGGATTTTTCATGACCTTCCCAGGCATAAAGTACTGGTCCAACCAAGATACTGTCGAGAAGGATTAGTAAAAGTTGTAAGGACTTATTTTCTTATCAACACTTAAATCTGCTGACACTTACCGCTAGACACCAGTGCATGCCTAGATGTACCGGGATGAGAATATAGTCAACAGCCAGTACGTCAACCCGCCGAGTCCAGCGCTTGACCGCTGACTGACCCCCGCCCATCACCTTGGGGTAGAAGAAAGTGTTGAAAGCGTACACTTTTGGATTGGCCCTCCTTCTCCCCGCGCTCCATCAGCAGGTTCATGTAGAAGTTGATTATCTGGAGAGCACAGCAAACACTTTTTAGGACAACCATCCTTGCTATGTTACTACAGTGTTTGAAATTCAGGTTAGGCCAAAAAATTAAAAAAAAAGTTCTGTTTCTGGTCTCCAGCAAATAAAAAAAAAAGGGTAGGTAGGTCGGGATTTTATTTTATTCTTTTTTTTTTTTTTACTTGAAAAGGTGAAAAAAAAAGGGGAAATTTTTTTAACGATGGAAGGTAAAAAAAAAACCTTAAGGGTTGGTCATTAAAAAAGAGATCGGTCTGGAGACTAGAAACGGAACTTTTTTTTTTTGGCCTTATCAAGCACTAGTCATTTTTCTATTTCTTATTTTAATTGGCAAATTGTACACAAGACCAGAATGCATTTTTCCAAAATGCTATCAAACTGATATCAATTTAATGACCAAAACCCTTGTGATGGTGATAATTTCAATCACTGGTATTACTGTCATAAATGCCTTTCTTCTGCTATCTCTCAGAACACTAACCACATTGCTGTTGGTGAAAGAATGCCCCAGCTACAAATATACAGTGGTCTTGTGATTCCTCAATGTGGCTATTCATTGAAAACCAGCACAAGCTCAGTCCCCTGATGTAGCCCTTCTTACTCTATATAAATACTAGGGCATGATATCAAACATAGGATTTTATATTCCTCAAGCTTCGTGCTTGGTCTTTTTAATTTCTGTTCGATTCTTTGAAGTCAATATCAAATCTACATGTATGTCCTTGGCAACCGACCCCTCGACCACTTGTCGCTTTGACTAACACCTTGACCAAGATGGCTTTTGGTTTATTTTCACACATCATAAAGTGAATCGTAATATCAACACAGCCATGTAAAACCAACTGTTCATATAACAAACTGTCCAGGGTCCTCCTGATTAATCAACTGTCTTTAAAGGAACCGATTTTGTTCGTTTGTGAAAAAGATAAATATATGTAGAAAGAAAAGAGCTGCATGCAATCAAACAAAACAAAGCAAAATAGTTGGAGTTTATTCCAAGTATGTAAAAATAACTCAATCAAAGACTTGTCAGTCAAATGACTGGTAGATAAAAAACTAGAAATGTGTCCAGAGGACACAAATGCCCCCACCAGTTGCATTTTCAAAAACAAAGGCCAACACCAGGTGCCCAAGTCATAATGTTTAAAGTCTGTAGCACAAATACCTTCAGAGTTACCTGTGTCAAAGATTTGGGATGGACAGACGGACAAAGGCAAATCTATATGCCTGGGGGAGATAAAAATACCCAGGTGCACAAGTTCATGTCCTGATTAATATATCCATGAAGATTCAAGTCTGTAGTACAAATACTTTCAGAGTTACATACGTCACAAACATAAAATTCCATATTTTTCAAAAACAAATGCCCCTAACTCTGTCAACATCAAAAGCGGTTCTATGAAAATACCCAGGTGTGCAAGTTCATGTCCTGAATAATATATCCATGAAGTATCAAGTCTGTAGTACAAACACTTTCTGAGTTATGCGTGTCACAAAGTTTCGGGATGGACGGACGGAAAAAGGCAAATCTATATGCTCCCCCATCCCCATTCTTTTATGTGGGGGCAAAACAAACTTATTTTTGAAGAAATTCTTACACAAAAGACTAGTATGTCTGTGTTTTTTTTTTTTTTATGGCATTTAAGATACTATCAATTAAAGGCTAAACATAACAAAATAATGAAAACACAAATATTAAAGTACATGTATCAACAAAAGTCAACATTAAATTTTGTAATCTGAATGATTCCTCAAAGTTTTTTTGCTGATCCTGTCAAACCTTGAGGAATTGCGAGACCACTGTATAAAGATAATGAACTTTTTGCAAAATAGGACATGACAAAGAATTCTGTGATTTCTATAAAGCCATCAATGGAGATATAAATATAGAAACCATAGTCCTTGTAAAGTGTTTAAAAAACAAAATACACATACATGTATTAATCACAAACTTTGTTCAACATAAAAAATGCAATCATTAGCAAGCATACATTTCTGAAGTAGTTTAATGAATAAATCATAAACAAATGCACATTATAAAATTAAAAAGAATTCTGTTACTTGCACTGAAATCATTTCAGGAATGGTAGTTAACATCCCACTGATAGTATTTCAGTCATTTGGAGACGATGTCTACTTGAGACAGATATAGTGCTGCCACACTGTAGTATCACGCCACAGACATGTGGCATGATACCACACCCAGTCACATTATCCCGACACCGTGCCAACCAGTCCTGGAACTACCCTTATATGCTGAGCCCCAAGGAAGGGAGCTATACCAGTATCATTTTTTTTACAACTTTGGTATGTCGCAGCTGGGGATCGCACCCATGACCTCCCGCTTCCAGGGCGGATGCACTTACTGCTCAGCCACCGGGATCGGTCAGAAATGGTATCTACAAAATTACTTCAAGACAGACACAAACACAAGAGACCAGGAGTGTGTTCATACATTCAGGCTTCTCCCATACCTCATCATTGAGCCAGTTGAGCCCAGCCAGAGTGGCCATATCAGAGCGCGTGATCTGGAGACGAAACTTATCTGCCAGGACCTCCCCAGAGGATCCTCGCTGCAGGCAGTAGTCAATCTTCTTCTCCATTTCGTCTGACAGCTCTGGAAAAAACAAGCATACTTATGAAGTTTCATGTGACTTCAACAAAGAACTAGAAGTAACTCTTGAGCATATGAGATTTCAGGACAGTTTATTGTACTATGCCAAACACATTGTGGCAAAATGTCTGGTAAGAAGATGTGAGTTAAAAAAGCTGACACTGTTTATTTGGAATTTTTTTAAAACAATTTCAAGTACCCAGAAGGTCTGAAGCATTCTTGCTGGCTAATAAACTTGGTCAAGCTATTGTAACAAAAAACGTTGTAAAAATTGTGATCCCTTTGTGTCACCTCTGCTTAAAGCAGAGACACAAAAGTATCAATAAAAGGATTGACCTTTGACCTAGGACCAACACAAATAACAATGACCCACCTGGCAACCTCTCCTCCTCCTCTTCTTCCTCTTCCTCCTCCACAATCTCAATGGCGGGCATGTCCTCCAAGACAGGTGGCTCTTTCTTGTGGATCTGCATATCCTCCCGGATCTGACGTTCCAACTCCAGGTCATTGTACCGTCGCTACAATATCAAACACATATTTATAAAGTATACAGTACGGACTTAGCTTTCAACAGGTCACATTGGAAATAAAAGCCCAAATGGGTCACAGAGGAACCTAAATTTTGTCTCAAATTTCCACAACTGGATGACATTTATTCAAAGTTCATACAAATGTTACTGCCACATGACTATACTTACATCACAAATAATATGTCACCTTCGAAAAAATATTTCCCTTAAATATATCCAAACTTTTTTAAATAAATTTGAATCTTACACTCATCCATTATTACCTTCAGTCCTCTTATAAATCAAGAGTGTTCTTTCAAAAACATGTGTCACATGCAGAAGCGTGACTGAAAAAGTGTGACAGACGGACAGACATACGACGGGAAAGTGATCCCCTATGTATCACTTCTGCTTCTAGCAGGTGACACAAAAAGCTTTTGCTTTCATTGTATACCTGACAATTAGTATATTATCAATAACATCTAAGGTTTAAAGTATTTTACCTTTTCTTCAAACAGCTTTGTCCTTATTTCAAGTTCTGCTTTCTTTCGCTGTATTTCCCTGGCTTTGGAGTTAAATGTGGAATATCTGTGAAAGAAATAGTCTTTCCATTATACTCAAGTAAGATCTACAGGGAAATACATGTATGTGTGTAAAAGCTGGATTTTTTTAATACAGAACTCATGTTTATTAATCCCTCTTTGTATAGTTTCAACTGAAAACAGAACATCATTTAAATTAATTTCTCAGTAATATACTGAATGATGAGCATTTCAAACAGTTTGTACAAGAAGTGTAGTTTGACATTTGTCAAGTTTTATATGTGACCTTTACTAGACTAAACAATAAACCTCTATGATAATACTCTACAACAGTTAAGATTTTGAGTAAAATTAAAATCATCATTTGAAAAAGACTTTGTAATTCAACTAAAAACTAAACTAACAAACTGACATAGGCAAAGCAGTATGACCATCATTTTCAGACTGGGGCACAAAAAGAGATGCATTTTTCAAACAGAGGCTGCAAAAAAAAAACCATTCTAAATGACTCATCAAACACACAAAAATTACATTCCACTAACACAAATGTATGTAACTTCTTTTAACTCTGACAAGAGTGATTGTGAGGGACAGTAAACTCACAGGTCTTTGATCCAGTTTTCTGACAGCAGTGCAGAGTCCCTGTAGTCTGACTTCATAGAGTCTGGCTGCTTCTTTTTAAATCTGGAAATAAAAATTTCATTTAAAATAAATACCTAAGTAATACATTTTCTATTCAATTACAAAATGAGGACTATCAAGGAACATTTTTTTCAATCAGAAAAAAAAAAACAATAACAAATAAAAAAACATGTCAAATGACTTGAAAGCAGGTTTTCAAGTGTTGCCCTAGGCAAGCAAAACTATTTTTAGCAACAGTGACCTTCATCCTATTGATCTGAAAATCAATCCCAATCTTCCACTTCCCATACTCAATCTGATCATCAGACTTCATTCCTAAAAGAGGTTACTTGACAGAAAGGAAAATCTATTTATAGTAACAGTAACCTTCACCTTGACCCTATCATCCTGAAAATCAATCACAATACTTACACTTCCTGTTTCACAAATGTCACATCATCATCTGCATATTAAAATATTTCATATTTTTACTTAACTTTGTCCTTTTCATACATATAGTTACTGAAATTTGTCGGAGGTTGGAACAGATTCATATGGTAACTATTCTTCTGTTTAGTCTTCTAGACCAAAAGAAATAGTGTTTAACATTTTACTATATGAATATTTATGTAAAAAATTATGACTTGATGAATATTTATTAACTGAACTTATAATGGTTTATAAAACAATGGATCTTTCTGTGTCATGCAGACTCAATGAGACTGAATAAAAACTGAGTTTCAATATCGTATAAGCAAACAGAGGAGACCCTGATCAAACAGCTCCTTTAGGAGCTGTCTGACCTTGGTCTGCTCAGTTTGCCATCAATTCATTATGAGATTACATGATGTAACGATGCAGTACCTATAGTTTTTGAGGATTGTCGACTCGACACTGTTTGCACCATACCATCTTCCGGGTAACCTGAGGAGATAGCAACAGAGTAGGCATAATTTATTCAATCTATCATTAACTAGATTTTAAGTTGTCCAATTGACTTCAGTGTTAAGTTTTGTGCCTGGTGACCATATATAGTACTGGAATAACATGAAAGTGTATTGTTTATTGATTTTGAAATAACTGAAAATACTTCTTTTGTAATTTTTATTTCTCTTCTTTATTTCCTTTGAGTACAACAATAAGACACTGATTTCACACATCCCAGATTAATAAATAATCAATATTAAATACTAAAACATCAATAGATCAGACAAGTTAACCAACAATATTCTCTGTGCAATATTCACAATGCAGTTGTTACCATTAACAAGGGGCTGAGATTTGGACCCAGTATGGAACGAGTGTCGTGCTGGTTCCATGACTTGGGAATTTGCCCCCTGGGGCTGGTGTAGACTCCTCCTCACCAGGCTGTCTTTCTCAACGATCTGCACATCATTGTCCTCAGTCAGATCTGACACAAAAAACAACAACCAATATCACAACACTCAGCTGAAACACAAGTGGAATGATCTGTCATGAGCTTGACAGACTATGCAGTCATGATGTAAACAGATTCCAAAACATATTAACTAATTAGGAACCCAAACCAATTTCATAATTGATTATTACTTTGCTGAACCAATTCCATTATGAAAAGAAAATATTTTGCAGTTTCTCAAATTCAATATTTCCCATTTTGTATATTTAGAAATTTGAAGGCGAGTGTTGAACAGTTTGGATCCAAGAATGGGGTTTGAAGCAGTTTCTTACATTTTGCAATGATTAAGCACAGGCATTAAGTATAAAATGGAACAAATGGCAAAAATTGTAGATCATTTATTCAAAAGCATTAAACAGACAGGTACCTGCACAGAGAGAACAATCAAGAACTAAGAAATTGATAGACACTAATAAATTCTTTAGCAATGGAGCATTTTAAACCCATCACTATTACAAAGTGCAGGTACATAAATACTTTTCCATGAAATAAAAGTTCTTCAGATATATCTCAATGCAGCTAGAGATTCTTGAACAAAAGAGATATACTCGCATATGATTATGGTGTACATACCTATAGTATGAGAGTGTCGGAAACCTGCTGCAGGAGGAATGGCAGAGATGTCGGTGATAAGGATACTGGTGTCGTCATAAGCCTCACCTAAAATACACGTGTGTACAAACACTTGTAACTTACTGATGATCAATAGACATCATCTCAGAAACTGATGCATTGATATTCATAGCTTGAATGTGTTGTGTTTGTTTGCTTGCTAGCTTGGGTTTAACTTTTCACTGACAGTTTTTCAGTGATTTCAAGACTTTTGTCCACATGCGGTAGACAAAGTGCTGTGCTACCTCACTGTGGTATCACGCTATATGCAACAAGCGGGCCAAGATGACCCGGTGTTGTTCACTGGAGTAAGACTGCTGTGTTAGGCATGATTACCAAAAATGTTTGCAATGTTTTTCCTACTTTTGACTAAGTGACCTAGAATTTAACCCCACCTAAATTTGCACTCATCTGGGATTTCATGCAGACAACATTCTTGTCATGTTTTATGAAGACTGGCAGGGCTCACGCAGTCGGGCGCCAAATGCGCTAAATGGCTCATATTTATTAAAAGTGGCCCTTACATTTTGAATTTGGCGCATTGCTCTGTCCCATGATTTTTATTGTTGTTAATTACCTAAGCAAGTCAGTCTGGTTATAAGTTTCGCTCATGCAAAGCATCGCTAGACCAAGAAAAAAATGATAACCAGTCTAGCGCACGCATCTTTCACCTTGTGTATCTGTGTATTTCACAGTTATGGCAGTTGGCATGTACATATTGCTAAATATAGCAGTTTATTGGCAAATAAAGCAAATGTACCCACGGATTAAGGATATGATGATTGTGTAATTGACTGTTGAAACAAAGGCACACTTCTAAGATTGTTTGTTTAGGTCTAGTCTTACAATATTCAGACTCATTTGGCAAGCAATAATCAAAACATGCGGTAAGCATAATTAAAGGCAAAATTCAAGATCACAAGCAAATTAAACAACCGACAATGAAAGAGTATATAGTATTGTCCAATCCATCAAATCATCCCAATTCCCCTTTTTCTTTTCGTTGAATGTTTCTCTTTCTTTCTTCTCGCTGATGACTGGGTGTTGAGATAGAAAGGTGTACACAGACCTAACTAAGTCCATATTTCACCTCTCTCTGTATGCAAGACTATCTTCCACCTATAATATAAACCTCCCCTAAAGAAAAGACCACTCGTGCTGTTTGAGAATCCCACTGGTCTAAAATAAAGTACAAAACAGAACCCCGCCCGCTATGAGCCCTGTTGGAAATTAAATTCCAGCGGGGACAAATATAAGCGTACCCTCGGATACCTCTTTTTCAATATTTTTCGGCTCTTTCAAGGATTTCCTCCTTGTTAGCTCTTAAATAAAAATATAAACCAAAACCTTTTCAGTTAACACAATTTTGGCAGTTAGGGGAATTTATTTCTATAAAAGATCACATTAGATCTTCAAAATTTTAAATTCTAAGACTTTCTAGAATTTAAGACCTTGCATAATGCCTAGCCGCCATTGGCTAATTGGCTGTGGGTCTTTAAATAGTTGAAGAAAAAAAAAAGGTCATCCCAGTCTCAATCATGAATTCAAAGCCTAAGCCTTCAAACACCTCCTTCAAAATTGGTCACACTAAGACCCCTGAAAACGAAATATACCAAAATATACCATTAGCAGCACATATTATAATGCCATTAGTTTGTTGCATTCTCATTAAAGCATTGGCTCATTCTGGCTCGAAAAAGTGGCTCAAAGAAAGAAAAAGTTGCACCATTTGGCTCATGCCTTGGCTCATAAAAAAAAAATCCCAGCTTGTGCCCTGACTGGGACAAATATGTAGCTTCTACAGTGTTCACAATTTTTTTTATGATTTGAACTGGTGACCTACTTTTTGGCCCCATGTGACTCAGTTTTGAACTCAAATTAAACCTGACCAAGATTCATGAAAATTGGGAGGCCCCAGGTGTCCTAGTTTTTGACCCCACCTGACCCAATTTTAAACACATCTGAGATATCATGAAGACAAACATCCTCCACAAGTGCTCAGGTGAGCTTACAAACTGAAATATAATCACATATCCAGTCACATTCTTCTGACATGGGGCCAACCATATCTGGAACTACCCTTGAGTATTGCCAGAGATAGACACAAGATATATCCATACCATTTTTAATGACTTTGGTATGTCAAAGCCACAAGCCCTCGCAGGGTTTTCCTTTTTTATAAATCTGGGTCATATGACCCCTTGAAATTGTGAAATATTCAGGGGTCATTTACACATTTTGAGGGTCAAAATGGGCAATGTTTTGCACTATGGAAAACCCTATCCAGGTTTAGGGAGCATACTTTCTAACAACTTAAGACATCCTGACTTTGATTTCATAAATATATTAAACCAATCTTAAAAGTATTTATAATAATAACTCTGGCCTACCATTTACAATTGGCCGAGGTGTTGACCGCACACTTGGTTGGACTTTAAACTTGTGGAGCTGCTCTGGAGGTTTCTGTTTTTGCTGGATGTCATGTGACGTGGACGTCCCCAGGATACTGTCATTGGACTTGAAATAGAACCTGTGTAAAAATTGCCACTGTTAAAACTTAGACTGGCTATAGTCATTAACATCATTGTAAGAATGGAAAACAAATCTCTATCAAGCATTACTGCTTTATTTATAATTGCATGATCAATGTGGTATAAAATATATAAAATTGTGTGATTCTATGATTGAAGGAATAGCAGGCAATACAGCAATGTCCGAAAAAGCTGTTTAAGTATGATTTGTCATTCAATTTATACTGATGGTAGATATATTGTTTATACTTAGGTATTTTTGGGATTCATATATTTTACGGACCTTCAATCATTTGCAATATGCAAAAGTATGATGAATACATAAAAAAAAAGAGTAAAATATTTAACTGCACTTATATTTTACAGAGAGATAGAAATAGGGAGAGAGATTTTTTAAATAACTGAAAAACAGACAAATTAGAGTATATTTAATAAATGCATAAACTTTGTTAAGTAGACAAATCTTAAAAGAAATGAGCTCTTCATTCTACATATCTGTTGAAAAGAAGACAAATAACTGGTGTCGCACGCAACACATGAGTCCCCTACTGGTAAGGTGCATAATTTTTCCATCACCTTAACCATTGCCTACCCTGCCCACATACCTGGGGAGCTGTGGCACCCTGACAGGGTTACGGATGGTTGAGGGTTGCTCCTCCTCCCCGCCTTTATCCAGTGGAACAGTGGTGAACTGCTGCAGCAGCTGCTGGTACCGCACCTTCTCATCCAGACGCACACTCTGTACAAAGACACAGGGCACAAGCCATGTACTCCATACTTTTTACACATGAATTAGAGCTACAGTATGCTCTGTGCAAAATATAGAAAAAGTGAAACCATAGTCAGTCATATACTCTCCTTATGTGTTCACCTGGGTTCGATTTCACCAAGCAGAATTTAGTCTATCAATAAAGATGATTAACAACTCAACATCCCACAATGTCCTCATGTAATGTGAGTTAGGAAGGGGCAGGATGTAATGGTACAAATGTGATTCCAATAGATAATACAGTCCACACTTCTGTTAGGCAAGGTATAACTTAAGAGTTATAACTGAAGGTGATGTATAACCCAACCCCTGATACACTGCTTGTCCCATCATTATGAGAATATGTTTAACTTTTTGTTGGATGGGCAAAGCAACATGCTTCCTATACATAATGAAAAGGTGGTATTACTGTGTAACAGTGTTTATCAAGAGCCTGCCTCTAATCATTCTTGTGAAACTTAACCCTTTACCTCATCAATATTCATGACTTGATAAATCAATTGACAGATCTTTAAACACAATATGACACAATGGATTTTTCTTGCTTTGCAGACTGTGTAGAATCTGGACTACAATGCCAAATGAACAGACAGAGTTAACCTTGATAAGATATAGGAGCTGTCTGATCTAGTTGTTTTATTTGTTAATGCCTCAAAATGTGTCTATATGAAGTAAAGAGCCAAGACACTCAACACTCATCTAGCCTCCATATCATGGTCTTACAAATTATCAGAGATATATCTATAAATAATACCTCAAAGGCTGATGTTTTATGCTGACTTTTCTGGTGAAGCATCTGCTTCAGAGGCATCCTGGAACCCCGTGCTTGAGACAATTCTGGAAAAGAGAAATAAACATACAGACTGGTGATAACAGTTGCTGAAAAAAATCAATTTTCTTGGTCCAGGAATAAGGTACTTGAATTCACAAGTCTAGAATATCCCAATCAAAAACATATTTATACACTGGAAGAATCATCAAGATTTATGTTGAAGACAGATCAACCATAGGTAACTTAGTGTTGCTATTTTACTGCCTTTTAGTTTATGTATCTGTAGATTATTTAAAATGAAATATGTTTTAATCTTACTTCAATGAGCATATATGAATTAACTTTAACATCAAAAACTTCTTTTCAACAACTTCTTTTAACAAGAGTACCACATAGGGATGCCAATGTTTGTCTGTTAGGCTTTTCTATTTTTTTTTAAACAAGAGCCATGTTGACATGGCCATCCCCTGCCGAACGCTTGCTCTTTAGAAGAAGAATATTTCATTTTTAAAAGAAAACTTTTGGTAATGAAGACTGATGTTTAAAGTGATTTTAGATATGAAACCCATGTAAAAACCTACTAATTCCTCTATTTTGAGGTCTACAGGTAAAATGTCAAGGTCACTGTGATAAAAATTATGCCTGAAAAATAATAAAGGGCAATAACCAAAACATTATGAAAGGTAGAGTTATCATTCTTGTGCATTGCACTCCTCCTCAATGAGATCTATTCATCTATGAAGTTTCAAGGTGATATCTCAAATATTTTTTGAGTTTTGCTTCAGACAAAAATTAAGCCTGAAAAATAACAAAGGGCAATAACTAAAAAAATATAAAAGGTAGAGTTATCATTCTTGTGCACTGCACTCCTCCTCAATGAGATCTATTCACCTATGAAGTATCAAGTTGATACTTCAAATACTTTTGGAGTTATGCTCCGGACAAAAATGTGGGACTGACGGAGACTATTACTCCCCCGCCGCCTTTAGGCGGGGGATAATAAGGGTGAGATACATTAGGTCAAAATGGACCTAAGAGTATGTCCCTTGATGAGAATGTTGCCCTTGTGATAGTGAACAAGTATATGAATTTAATGACAGACAGTTTAACAGCTATAAAGTTATAGCCAAGATTTAAGTTTTTCACCACAACGACAGTGACAATAACATCAAAGTAATGACAAAATCTCTACTTTTTTTCTTTGAAAAACAGACAAACTGAAAATTCAAATTGGTGCATTTCATATTCACAAAGCAAATCAAACTAGAACTATCACTGAAGGTGATTCATACCCCCACCCCCATCTTTGACACAGGATGTATTCACATGACACATAAAACGAATGTTCACACATAGGATTTGGGCTTATAAGCATACCAAAAAAAAATATTATCACTAAAGGTGATCAATACCCACACCGGAAGTCTGTCATGTGTAGGAATACAGTTTCAAAAGTTTGCGTGAGTGAAAGACTACATGTATGTAAGGTTTAAAGTTAGTGTGAGCAATGGTTCAAAAGTTTTGGACAATGCTAAAAAGTTTTGACAGACAGACAGATAGACAGAGAGACACACATACAGAGACACAGAAGAAAACAATTTGCCCCCAAGATCTGTAGCTGAGGAGAATAAAAATGCAGTCTAATTATGGTTCACATCCATATTTATTGTTTGCAAAAACCTGTCTTTAAGAATTTACATTGTGGTTTTCTTATGCACTGCACTTCCTCTCATCAAGATCAATCTACGTATGAAGTTTCATCAACCTAGCTACTTTAGTATTGGAGTTATGCTCCGGACAAAATCAAAAGATTAAAAATGACAAAGGGCAATAACTCCTTTCAAAATAAATGCAGAGTTATGGTTCTTGTGCACTGCACTTCCTCTCATCAAGATCAATCTACATATGTAGTTTCATCAACCTAGCTACTTTAGTATTGGAGTTATGGTCCGGACAAAATCAAAAGATTAATAACTAGAGCTATCACTGAAGGTGATTAATACCCCCGCAAAATACTTTAATGCAGGAGAAGCTAGACTTCAGGCAGAGCATAGATAAGAACCTGTATACATAGTATATTGGTTGTGATAGCAATAAGTAAGTAAAGTTTTTATTTAAAGTTGATAGAGAGTCAATAATGGTTGTTTGTCACAGTAGTTTAAAAATATAAGGTTACAGTTCTTGGACACTGCACTTCTCCTAGTTGCCATCTGTTTACATTTTAAGTTTCAAGTATATACCATGTATAATATTCGAGTTATGTTCAGGACAAGAAAAACAAGGAAAAGTAACAAGGGGAAATAACTCTGTAATTCCTCTAGATAGAGTTATGGTTCTTGTGCACTGCACTTCCTCATATTGTGGTTGACCATTGTATGAAATTGTTTTGAGGACAAGGAAAAGTAACAAGGGAATAACTCTGTAATTCCTATAGATAGAGTTATGGTTCTTGTGCACTGCACTTCCTAATATTGTGGTTGACCGTTGTATGAAATTGTTTTGAAATCCAACCAGTAGTTTACAAGTTATACCCCCAACACAGGAAATATACAAGGGCTATAACTTCTTTAATATGTTAATAGTTTTTGTTGGGCAAAGCACTGCATCCTACTATTGAAAGGTCTGTATGCAAATGTTTAAATCAAACCTGTACTTTCAAGTTTGTGGAAAGAAACTTACTACAAAGGCAATAACTTGTAATAAGTCAGAGACGTTAGATTTCACACGATTCTTCCTCTCCAGATGTGTGATATTGCATAAGCATTGAACATTCAACTTACGTTGTTCAATTATAGCTCCGTCGAATAGGAGTAATTAGCTGCTGACCCGACCGACCCTATGAAGTAAGACCACACTCAATATTACCCCACCACAAAACAAATATCTATTATATCGGGGTTATACATGACACGAAATGGTGGCAAAAAAAAACTCCTCTTTTCAAAATACATACAGAGTTTAGATTATAGAGTGATCTTTATAGAGACTCTGCAAGACTTTCCCACTCCATCATGAATGGTCATAATCCTACAATATTTAAGAGGTTAACTATAATTATACATGAAATGAACTCTATCCATTGAACTATATGTAAAGTGGGTTTTGGAAAAATTGCTCCGAAAAATAAAAAACCAAAAATTAGAAAAGGGGAATAGATCCTTATAAAACTTTGATGATCTTAATGAGTTTTCCTATATTTCAACTCTCTCATCAAATCAATCTCATTTGTCCAAAAATTAGCCTAACATACTTTAGAGGAGTAACTGACAAAATTCAAAGATTAAAAATGGACAAGCCATCCTCATTTCAAATACATGAAGTATCATTGATTCTGTCAATACTTCGTCTATCTCCAAATAAAATGTGTGAGGATTGAGCATCAACCTAGCACTTTCGTTGGGATTATGGGTCGACAAATCAAAAATTAAAATGACAAAGGGCAATAATCCTTTAAATTTCACCAGAGTGTATGGTCATAATATGCACGTTTCAAAGTCTATACTTATAGAAGTTTCATCAAGTTAGTTACCTATGGAATGCTCACAAATATTGTAGACCAACCCTTTTTCTTGGAAAACGACCGACTGGAAACTCAATTATCCCCCCAAATTTCATTTGTGGGGGTAAAATGAAAGAAATAAATGATATAACAGTATTACCTGGGAATAAAGGTCACTCAATATAAACTTGCCATAATCTAGAGTGGCTGTTATTCAGAGGTTAATTCTCTACAAATTCAGTACTGAGTTTAACTGTATTGAACACACAAATATTCCATTAAGTCAACATGCAACTATTTCAAACACTACTTACCAGATTTTCTATCTGTTTGGACAGTCTTGGATACAGTTGTTTTCTGGAAAAGCGGAGGTTTATCCAGACTCTGCCAAAAACAAAACATCCTTTAGATACATAGGGACATTTATTAGTCAACATTCTTGAAAACTATCTAGATTTTAGACAATTTGGGCAGTAATTTATGCACTTCTGCACACCTACTCAAATAAAACATGAGAATGTAACTGTAAACAAGTCCAATGGCCACTTCTTTTCTTTTCATATTTTGATTTATCATACTTTTTAAATAACATTTAAATAAATTGAGGATCATCAAATCAACAAACTAAACAACTTTAAACATCCCCAGCAAAACTGTCTTTTAAAAATGACTGAGAAATATTTTTTGCAGGTGTTATAACAAAGGAAAGATAAGATAATCAACTAATTTAAAGCTTATGTTTTGTAAAGAATTTATTTTACATCAATCATGAAACAAAGCCTGGTAACTTTTATGAGTCACTGATTGGTCATTAATGTGGAAGGAAACTGGTAAATCCCAATTGTCTGGGTGGCTACTCTATCCTGTCACAACCTTGACTAGTTGTTTTCATTTGTTGCTGCCACACTTGCAGTATCACACCATGGACACCTGCAAATAACCACACCATCACATACTACACTGCCAACACGCCAGTCACATTATCCTGACACTGGCCAACCACACCCTCATATCCGACACTGGCCAAACACCAGTCCATATCCTGACTGGCCACCAACCATCACTTATCCTTGTATTCTGGACAAAACACTAACGACAAACTGGACACCTGTATTCTGAGCTCTAAAGCAAAGGAGTTATACCAGGACCATTTTTTACAACATTAATATGTCGCGGCCAGGGATCAAATCTACAAATTCCCACTCCCAAGGCTGACGCTCTATCCACTCGACTGCCAGGGCTGGTCAATCTTGACTGGGAATCAAACCCATGGCACACTGATGAGAGACAAAGTATGTTACCACCATGCCATTCAGAATCTCAAAATAAAGCAATTATGCACAAACCTGCCCCATATCTCCTCTTCCCTGGGGCCACATGCCCTTCATGTACCCATCCTCCACCTGCTCAAACCTGAAGGGTGATCATCAAATGGTTAGTATATAGTATATATACATATGATTAAAGTACAAAGTGTGTAATATGCACCAAAAGGGTTAGCAATTATGCTATTTAATCTATATGAGTCAGTGACATGATACATGCACACATTAAATGTGAGGTTTCAGTCAAACACCAATGACTTGCATGCTCAACATTTATACACAGACAGATATCTTTCATGGCATCTTTCTTTGTGTTTACAAAAGATATAAGCAACAAGGGGTCACCCTAAGAGTTATCATAACACTTAGTGTGACCCCTTGCTGCTGTTTTTTTTTTTTTGTTGTTGTTGTTTTTTCAAATGAGATCAAATGTCTCTTTGATATAAAATAGACACAGAGACAAACCTTAAAATATTTGGGGGTCATTCATACAATTTGAGATTCTGCATTTCATGGAAAATCCTGCAAAGTCATTTTACTTCTTTTTAAACAGAAGAATAAATGTCTTCATATTTCATTTTCAATTATGTCAATAAATACAGACTTCTAAATAACTGGCAGTCTGAAAATGTTACACTCTCAGATTATTACCTGCATTATTGCAATTTTACAGCTCTTTATTGGAATTTGCTCTCATTTTTGTTTCTAGGCTTGCAGCTAAAATGCATATCAAGTTGAAAAAAAAATTGTTTGCAGACTGAGAGTGATTTCTAAACGGAAATATTTGTTTTAACCTTTCAAAGTTTTGGCAAGTAAATCAAACAGCTCCTGAAAGAGGGCCCCCCTGTTTGCTCAGATAAGGTTACAGCTTAGATTATACCCAATCTACATGGCAAAGAAAAATCCATTGTTCAATCCAAAGTTCAATAAATAAATATTCATTCAGTCATAAATTGGACATGAATATGAATGAGGTGTAAGGCTGACCTATAGTACCTGTGATGGGATCCAGTGTGGTGCATGCCCCCGTTCCGCCCCTCACCGTTTGTTTTAACATGATTGCTCTGTGTCTTTTTGTCTGAGGACCAGCTGAAGATGTTCCTCCTTTGTACCCAGTCAGACATGCTCTGCACTGTGGAGCTATTCAGGATGCTGGAGAATACTGGAAATATATCATGGCATAGGCATTACAGAATACTGGAAATAATACCATAAGTACAAACGTATTATAAAACATCGGACATAAATCCATGCAACTTGCAAGTATTAGAGAATACTTGGAAACACATAAATTAAAGAGATGCCACATGCAAGAATTTGATTACCCTTGATGCAACTTTTATGAAACAATCTATCAATGAATGAATTTATATAATTATTTAACATTCAAGCTTCTTTTAAAATCTTTTCTTTTCTTTTTGTGACTGGTACAGGTACAATAAAGTTGTGCTATTCTAAAGAAAGGAATATTTGGGCATACTTGGACAGCATGGTATGCAGATTCAATGGATATACTGAGTCTTAAAACAGATAGTAATTTTAGAAATGAAAAAACAACAACAGACAAACAAATATCAAGACTTTTTCTTGGTATTTTGGGTGTTTGTTTTTTTCCATTGACACATAGATATATTCAATAAATTTCTTTCAGTACACTCAATTGGAAAAACCTCTCACAAAATGTCCAAAAAGATCTAGGACTTTCAGTTGAGAATGGAACAGAAAAAAGGTCTTGATTATGCATTTCCAATAAATTAGACCCTGTAAAATCTTGATTCCAGATTGTCAGAGTCAAGTTTTCAGTACTTACCACTAGGTGATCTCTCAGACCCATGCACTCTAGGTCTCTTTACAGCAATGACCTCCAAATCCAGGTCACTTTCAGAGACATTACTGAAACAAAAACATTTATCATAATGTAAACACAAAAAGAGCCGTCAATAGATGTTATCCGGAACTCGGCAAATGTGGGTTTTTCCTATCTAATCCTGGAGTACAAACAAACTTTTACCATTATAGCTTCACGATGCACTACCATTCACAACAGAATTAGTAAACACCACAAAGCTGTAACTGTGAAAGTTTGTTTGTATCCCCGATTAGTTGGGAAAAAACCAAATATTCTTAATTCAGGAGTAACTCTATTATAGTGTGTTTGGCTATTATGCCAATAATTGGTTTAAAGTTGTGTTTGTCCGAACTTTTACAAAATTAAGTTGAACTCAAAACCATAACCACTTTATTTTTTTTAGTTCATAAGAGACCATAATTTACAATGAATTCAGTCATGAGTTCACTAATTGATGGTCTGATGCCCCTAAACAACAATATGGAGTTTCAAGTCAATCAAAAAAAAAGAAACTACAGAAATAGGAAAAACAATATTCATGAAAGTTTTTTTTTTTTTTTTTTGTGTTTACTACCTTATACAAATTCTGGTTTAATGAAAATTGTGATGTCATAATTTCAAGTTTCTTCTTCCGTTTACTGCCCAAATTCAACATATTGAATATATTGGCAAAATGTGCATGGTTAAAAACAGGATAAAAACAAGAAGTAAGAAATTAATTTTTGAGTGATATCTCATGAGTTTTTAATATCTCAAGTCACTCAGCTGATGCTATTTCCTGCATTTTGTTCCAATTTCCTGGTGTTTACAAAAAACATAAGCATGATTATAGTATGCCTTAATGATCGTCTAGTTGGCTTTTGATGATAATTTTCTTTTCATGGTAACCTGTTATTAATTATTTTATAATACTATATAATAAGTCTAGCTTCTTTGTATCTAGTTTATGGAATTTTCCATCCTAATTCTTATAGCATTTTGCTTGACTATTTTTTGACATATGACAACTGGTGACATATCTCTGTTGATTTTTAACTTTCTAGGACATAAACATCTATAATTAGATAATTTTAATTTCAATATAAACCTCTTACTTTATCTTATATTATAATATCCCAATTTTTAACTTTTAACACTAATTTCCCCCATAAGAAATCCACAGACCTGTAATACTGGAGTGTGAGCAGTCTCTGTGAACAAGTAATAAAAAACTAGTATCAGTTATTTGCTTTGTAATATCTTCACACAGAACTATCTGTTGGAAAAAGAAATGGTTTTCACACTGATATTTTCACATGATACTTTGATGATCGTTGAGTAAGTGGAACTTTTTCTAACAAAGCGTTATTATATTTGACAATATTATAATCAAACCAAGGATACTACTTTTTGAGTTGTTCATGGATTCTGCTCACACCCTGGTATATAAAAAATCTCAGTGGGGAAGCGCTGGCTGTTATTTGCAGCATCTCATTGGTGAAGTTTTAAAAAGATATTCAGAACAGGATTTTGACACATATGTATCTTCAATCAATTTCTTTCAGTACACATGACTACAAAGAAATACATCACAGCTGCACTGCAATCAATTATTTAAGCAATTTCTCTTATTTTCATACTAACTAGTCCTACGAACATTTCGTCGCTTTGTGATATTTATTTTAATTGGGCAAAGCAACGTCATATCGAAAAGCCTCAAAAACACATAGCAAAATCAAAAATATGCAACTTTCATAATTTCAATTTAATCATAAGTAACAGGAATTGTCACAAAACCAGGTTTTCTTTTCGCAATGTTTCGTCCCAGTACAGATTATTTGTATCAGTCAAATAATTTTGTGCTCAATGTCTATTAAATCTAATGCAATTCTGTATAAAGCAAACATACATACATAAGTTTCAAGACAATACCTCTTATAATGTAGGAGTTATGCTCCGGAAAAGGAATTTTATCAAAGGGCCATAACTCCATCAAAAATGGTCAAACTGCAAAACACAGGTAATATTCTCCAGGGTGACTTAGTGAAGGTACTTCTGTTAAAGTATGGACAAAATTTATTAAGAAATGTAGAAGTTTATATTACATCCGTTAAGGGGCAAAGGGCCATAACTGCATCAAAAATAGTCGAACCACAAAACCCTGACTATATGCGCCAGGTCACTATGTAATAATGCTTTTGTAAAAGTTTGGGCCAAATCCATTGAAAAATGCAGGAGGATTTGCACACAGAAGAATATTTCTCTATATATTACATATGTGAAAAAATAACAAAGGGCCATAACCAGGGCTTTTTTTCCGAAATTTGGGAAGGGGCCTTAGCCTTCTATTTTGGGAAATTGAAATGCGATTTCGGGGCGTTTTGGGAAAAAAGTAGACTCAATTCACATGTATACACAGTAATATTCTAACAGTCTTATGAATCTTAAAAAATCAAAATGAATTGATATAACAACTAGACATAAAACAGAGCTGTCTTTGGTTCAAATCGCTGCACTATTTAAAATGGTACTTATGTCCATAAACAATCTTCCTCCTTGGTGTCAACACCAAGACTAGCACTAGCTGCAAAAATGTTTTGGCATTCACCAGATTGAGCCAAATCTCTTAAGTTGGAGGCAGAATTTTTAACAAGTGGCTCCAATATATTTTATATATGCTTTAGTTGAAATGTCAAATGCACATTCATTTGGTACATTATATTTAAAAATAAATAGAAATAATAAACATGTACATTATTATTGAAATAAAGACATTACAACTTTCTTTCACAAATTTTTTTTGAAAATTAGATTAATGAAATTAACTCTAAGTTTTATATAGAAAATTGTTAAAATATTTTGTTTTAAAAAAAAAATCATTCAAAATAAATGGTGATATAATTATTATATAAAATACTTTTTTAAAAAAATAATATCAATATGTTTAAATATTACATGTAAAAAAGACTAATGATAAACCAAAAGTGAAATTTAAAATAAAAAAAATAATGTTTGGGGGACGTTTCATTTTGGCTACGTTTTTGACTTTTTCCTTAGCAATAAGGAATTGGTTATTTATACATCAAGGTAAATAACTGATGTGTTTATGTATTGAAAACTTACTTGGTGAACCGAACAACTGATCTGAATGTTTTAAAAAGATAAACAAGCAATAAAAATGCTAATGTATCTTCGCAAACAGCCGCCATTGACTGAGATGATTGCGCAACTTCATAACAGCTCTCTAAATGAAGGTAAAACAATAGTCGGTAGAAGGTGTGACAAATGATAATCATCCAATAAAATCCGAGTATTCCACATTGAGCCTTAGAATGCGTGTTGATTGGGTCATCGAGCAGCAGGTGCTTTACTTTAAGTAGTATGCAGTGTAGAGTGACGTATAATTTTGTGCATTACGGAAACAACTGCATTACTTTTTTTTTTTCTCTGTATTAATGAATATTCGCTTAAAGGTTTAAGGAGAAAAATAGTTGGAACATATTGGGAATTTTATCATTAGATTTTGGGTATTCTTTTGGCCAAAATTGGGAAAAATATAGCCTTTTTACGATTGGGAAGTCACCGAAGTTCGGCCTCTAATATAGAAGGAAAAAAAGCCCTGATAACTACATCAAAAATAGTCGAACCACAAAACCCTGCCAATCTGGGCCAGGCCTCTATGTAATAATGCTTCTGTAAAAGTTTGGGCCAAATCCGTTGAAAAATGTAGGCGGAGTTGCGCACAGAAGGCCTGCCCGTCCATCCGCCCGCCAACATACCCCAATCTAATAACCAAAGTTTTCCTTCGGAAAACCTGGTTAAAAATCCAAGGGGCTAAATTTTGTACAAAATTACACCAAAATGCATTCATTATAGCTTTTTGATTAAATGTGGACATTCCCATCACCCTAGAAAAACACCATTACTATGGGTAAATATATTTTCGTAACAGAATCTGAGAATTATTTTACCAAGAATTAAAGAGTACAAAATGATAATGCTTATAATTTTGTGATATGTGAATGTTTAAATACAGTAACAAACACAGAATATCTAGATCAGTAGATGACAATGACAAAGTCAACAGTCACAGGAATCACTCTTCCCCCACTCCTGTTTCTTTCCTTTAAAATTTTGTTTAAAAATAAAATGGATTCACTATCAACCATACTTTGAAAATAGACCATAGCTATCAATATGATGTCAACATGTATACATGAAAATGGGTCAGATATTTGGAGCGATTACCTGTGCTAATTATTCCTTAAATTTGGTTTGTTTCTAGGAAGGTTATTCCATAGCGTGACTGTGTGGGGGAAGAAAGAGTATTTCTGATAATCGGATGTAACTTGAACTTGTCTGAAGCTTAGGGGATGCATGTGTCTAGTAGGTCTGGCTGGTTTTTGGATATATTATGGAAAGTCGATAGCTACGAGATTATGGTATATCTTATAGAACATAATTAATCTGAAATCATATCTACGGTATTCAAGGGAGCGCCAGCAAAGATTTTTCAGCATAGTGGAGACACTAGCATAAGAATAATTCAATTTAACCCACCGAGCAGCCCTACGCTGGACCATATCAACTTTATGTATATTTAAATTAGTGTAAGGGCACCAAACAGGGGAGGAATATTCAACCTGTAGTCGGACCACAGTTAACATAACTTAAAATGATAAACAATCCTTTCTTTGAAATTGGATTTTAAAATCAACTTGAGGTTACCTCTCCTCTAGTGGCTTTTTTCGCTTTCGATCGTTAATTACGACGTCACTTTCGCCATTCAAACCTGAGATAAATGTTTTGACCTTACTCTTAATTGAAGAAAGCATTTCAGAAAACGTTACATAAAACAAAAATTCATTGAAATTGTTTTATAGGAACACAACATGCGCGCAAAAAGTCAAAACTCTTTCGATAGACTATTTCAGTTTCCTCAAACAGAAGAGTCCGTTTTATTTACACGCATATAACATTGGCATTTACCACACATATATCAAAGTACTGTAGTGATTTCATGTCAGTGTTCATCTAAAAGAAGATTACCGATGTTGTTAAACATCATAATTTTTTTTTTTACGTAGTATACTATAGACGTTTATTTAAAAAATATCTTATTATGGGGTCACACGACCGTGTGACCGGACCGTCTTATTATGTATCTAGAATGTTATATATGGAACTGTTATTCAGCCCCATGTACTTTAGAATACTTTTGTGAATACGAAGACTTCAACAAACAATCGTGCGTATATTTCCCCCTTAAGTATAGTTCCCCCCTTAAGTATAGGCATATTTCAATCATTGGAAATAGTTAAAATATTCGTGTAGTCTTAACTTGCGCAACCATCCGTAAATAGGTCAAAAGCGAGGTTGGGTTAGACAGATAAAAAGTTAAAACTTAAAGACGAAACACTTATTTGTCGTGTTTAATGTTGGCGGGAAGCCAGCCGAAAAATCAAAGCTGCAGTGTGAGATACGACCAGAATAATTTCCGTGGCGAAATGGTATTTCTGTTTCCAAATCACGACGATTAAGTTATTTCCTGGTGACAATATGCCTTAAGGTAATCCATCCATCATTAAATTGTGATCGGATACGTTACCCCTGAACCATGACGCTCTTGAATTCGGATGTACTATGATGCAAGGAAGCCACGATAGCTACCTGATTGTAAACATATAAATTTACACCACACAGTGCTGAAAAGCTTACAAATGCGAATTTCTTCAAGTACCAACGAACCTCTGGTGGAAAGGCCTGTATAGTCCCATTTAGAGACTTCATATCAAAATGGATACTATTTCTGTTTCTGGTCATTTTGTATCGGAATTGTCGCATGTATATATTTCAGAAAAAAGACACACACACACCCTCACACAAAAGAAAAAAAACAACAAAAAACAAACAAATAAAGAAAACAAAACAAACAAACAGGAATTTCTCAATAAAGCACTTGGATACACGCGTGTTTGATATGGTATTCATGAAATTATGTATATATTTTTCTCTCTGTTTTGTTTTTCTCTTTTCAAATGTATACCGAAATACATAATATTTACATGTTGAAATATTTACGTGTTGAAAAAAATCTCTCTCTCTCTCTCTCTCTCTCTCTCTCAGTTGTATTTATGTTTATCTTTTTATTTTCTTCCTTGTTTGTTCCAAAATACCCAAAACCTGCACATAGATATCCAGTTCATATTCTGTTTCACTCTCATTCAGTGGTATATAGAAATAATAACAAAAACCAATAAACAAAATGACTTGGAAATTATTTTTAAACCTGTTAAAAAAAAAAAAAAACAAAACAAAAAAAAAAAACATTGACACGGTTTTATATTATATAACTTAAGATAAAATGTGACATTGTATAATGTGTAAATATTTTATAGGAGAGGGCCGTAACTAATGTTATTTGAACTTGTGGCCCGACCCCATTTCAATAAGCTGAAATAAAATATATTTAAACCAAAAATACAATTTCATTAGGATTATACTGAAAGTTGATCCCTTGCTGTCATACATTCTCTTTTAAATATTCTGAATAAACTAAATGATTCAAGTTTTGCTGTAATAATGCTGAATGACTTAGCGATAGAAGATGTATTACGCCAATTGCATTAATGTAGAGGCGAAATAAAATGTTGACATATATATGCTACAAATTGAAACGTTGACCAGGTCATATCTTAGGTGACAAATGGATATATTTTTTAATCTGGCGGTTGCCGTCATTCTTACTTAGCGGTAAACTAAAAACCGGCATTGTTGATTTGCATAATTACTACAGCATATTTCACCGCCCCGTATCACTCCGCGCTTGGTAGCGTATCATTGTGACTCACTAATACTCATGTAAGGTCATGATCTCCTTAGTCATACTAATATACGAAGCAAATCAAAGCGCTCAAGGCACTGAGAGACTGTCAGCGGGGTTATAATGAAACAAAGTGCGAGCTCGTCTGACTTGTAACTAGTAAATAAATAATAACTTACAACATGTAACTAGAGTTGCAAAACTCGCTGAGTTTTAGACGTCATATAACATTTGCCTCTATCGAGTTCAACACTGCTTAACCCTTTCCCTCATAGAGGATACCATGAAAAGACCTATGCGAACAGCATAATACCAGATCAGCCTGCGAGTAACTCGCAGGCTGATCAGGTTTTATGCTGTTCGCTGCTCCTCAGTGGTCTGGTAATGAGGATTTTAGAATTAAATTTGCTAAGGTTTGAGTTTGGTTTTCTGCAGATCAGGCTTTATGTGGTACCTATTGAGTGCGTCAAAATGAGTCTATATGAGGGAAAGGGTTAAACGCTGGTATTAGAATTACTTGCATTTCATTATGTCATGGCGACATTCTATTAGCGTATTGTGCGCTTCGGTTTATAAGGCTGACGGTAGTCAAGTGATCGACCTTATAACTATTTGGTTGTTCTTTGGAACACTTGTGTCGCCTGCATTCCAGCAGTGGTCAGAGAAATGGTAAGCATCACATTTTCTTGATTACTTTTGCAGACTTAAGATTTAAGATGACTGTGTCGCGTTTTAAAATTCTGAATTCTGACTGACATATGCACTTACTGGTACTCGATATTGTGTTTATGGTTCTTGTACACTGCACTTCACAAACTACATTGTATTTGTGTTCCAAGTTTTGAAGGAATCTAAAATATAGTTTTGAGGGTATGCTACGGACAATTTTTCATAGAATCAACTAAGAGGGGTAGTTCAAGATGAAGATGAGCTATAGTCGTGGTTCTTGTGCACAGCACTTCTACTCATCATAAGGAATCAATTTTTCAAGTCTGGAGTGAATCCATGTCCACTGGTACTAGAACTGCAGATTTTCATTGGTATCTTATAAAAAGAAACGTGTGTGTGTGTGTGTGTGTTAGCATACATTTGTAGAAAGTTACGACCTCTGCCATCATGTGATGATACCGTTCCTTACCATGTTCAATATACTGTACAGAGGGACAAAAATAATCGTCAACAAGAATCTGCGGTTCTAGTGTTGAAGTTATTTTACAAAATCGACTAAGGGAGATAATGTAGAAGTGTATGACTTGGAGTAACTCATGAATTTATTGCCCGTTTTAACGTTGATTGCGAAACAAAATGTCCTAGTTTAACAATCTTTTTATCCGACTTTTGATTCTAAAATTTGAAGAAAAAAAACTTTCTTCTTTATACATTAAGTGCGTTTACAACCAATATCTAATTACATTTCCCTTTATACATTTAGAACACATATTAAGTTCATTAAAATATCGACAGATTTGTTTAAAATTAACATTTCTTTTGTATAAATCTTATATATTGACTCGGCGGGAGATCCCCAGTACTGCATCGTCGGATACCCCCGGCTGACTGATTCCGTCTCACTTCATGACATTATCTATCGTTCGACGATGCAGCACTGTGTCGTTTAGGAAGTCTCCCCGACTGCTTACATCGACGAATACCCCGGCTGACTTATTACATGACATCAGGTCATGTAGTGAAACGGAATAAGTCAGCCGGGGGTATATATTCAAAGATGCTATCCCCCTTACATACGAAAAGTTCTTGCAAGCATCCCTACATCCGGGGAGTTCATATACGATCTTGCACGCACCTCCGTCCCTACATCCAAGGAGTTCATAAATGGTCTAGCACACACACTTCTTTTGATTCGGAGTACTTGCACGCACCCCTTACATCCGGGGAGTTCATGAACGGTCTTGCATTACACACACCCTTTTTCATTCAGGGTGCTTGCACGCAACCCACTTTACACACACCCTTTTTTTATTTCAGGGTGCTTGCACGCAACCCACTTTACACACACCCCTTTTCATTTCAGGGTGCTTTACATCCGGCGAACTTGCCTGAAGCCTGACTCCACACTTCAGTTCACACTTACACCCATTCAATCCACTGTTTCAAACAAGACAGGAACTATATACAACTGTCGATGGTTATTATGTTTTATTATAGAACAAAAGTACTCACTCAGTACCTCTATAAACATCTATGAGATACAAACAATTTTTTTTATCAATGTGATAGACATACAGAAATTAAAAAAAATTAAAAAAAACATTATGAATATTTTTTTCTGACTGAATTACAACCAAATTTCGATTTTTCCATACCAAATGTTTGTTCTTATAAGCATATGTACATGCAATGATGGTCCATCAAGTTTTGAATAAAAAATAACAGGATTGGCCATTTAACATTCAATAAAGCGAAATATAATAACCTGAGAAAAACTGTGCTGTGGTCGTTACAGAAATTACATGTATATGAAAGTTCATAAGAATAGGCAGCGTCCCAGTTCAATATTCATCTTCATCATCATGGTCTTCATAATCTTCAGCAGAGTCGATGCCAACTTCTTCATAGTCCTTTTCTAAGGCTGCCAAGTCTTCACGGGCCTCAGAGAACTCTCCCTCCTCCATACCCTCTCCCACGTACCAGTGGACGAAGGCTCTCTTGGCGTACATCAGGTCAAACTTGTGGTCAAGACGGGCCCAGGCCTCGGCAATGGCGGTGGTGTTGCTCAACATGCAAACAGCTCTTTGGACCTTGGCCAAGTCTCCACCTGGTACAACGGTTGGCGGCTGGTAGTTGATGCCCACCTTGAAACCAGTTGGACACCAGTCTACAAACTGGATGGTCCTCTTTGTCTTGATTGAAGCAATAGCGGCATTGACGTCCTTAGGGACGACGTCACCTCGGAAGAGAAGACAACAGGCCATGTACTTGCCATGACGCGGGTCGCATTTGACGAGCTGATTAGCGGGCTCAAAACATGCATTTGTAATTTCGGCAACCGACAACTGCTCATGGAAAGCTTTCTCGGCGGAGATGACCGGGGCGTACGTAGCAAGAGGGAAATGGATGCGTGGGTAGGGTACCAAGTTGGTCTGGAACTCAGTCAGATCGACATTGAGAGCACCGTCGAACCTAAGAGACGCAGTGATGGAAGACACGATCTGACCAATCAGCCTGTTTAGATTGGTGTAGGTTGGTCTCTCGATGTCCAAGTTACGTCTACAGATGTCGTAGATGGCCTCGTTGTCGACCATGAAAGCACAATCAGAGTGCTCCAGGGTGGTGTGTGTGGTCAGGATAGCGTTGTACGGCTCCACCACGGCGGTGGCCACCTGAGGGGCGGGGTAGATCGAGAACTCGAGCTTGGATTTCTTGCCGTAGTCAACACTGAGTCGTTCCATCAGCAAGGAGGAGAATCCAGAGCCGGTACCACCACCAAAACTGTGGAAGATCAGGAACCCCTGGAGACCGGTACAAGCATCAGCGAGCTTCCTGATTCTGTCCAGGACGTGGTCAATCTGTTCCTTGCCGACGGTGTAGTGACCACGGGCATAGTTGTTGGCGGCATCCTCTTTACCGGAAATAAGTTGCTCAGGATGAAACAGTTGACGGTACGTGCCTGTTCTGACCTCATCTGCAATGTAACCAAATAAGAATTTTATTTCCTATCTACTATCTATTAGATATTTACATATATACAGAATAATTAAAGCAAGATGGACAGTACTTGCAAAAAGGTACGGATTTCTTCTGGAAAAAAAATATCAATACGCTTTGTCTGATTTGCTGTTGTTAGTTGGGAGATATAAAAGGGATATAAAGGATTCAGCGCCTGGTCTACACATTTTCGTGGCACATGTATTTGAAATCACATTTCCTTACAGACTGGCGTGGATTTAATATTCGTATGCAGAAACAACGACAAAAAGTTTCTGATTTGACCATGATTGGACTTATTCATGTTTCATCATTATCTTATCATTATTTTCTTTTTCTTGATAATGAAACCGTGACCTGCGTTAAATTGAATCAATGTATAAACATAGAGAGATACTATGGTACTTTATTGATGCTTTTCTGCATTGTTATGTTGTTTGTGGGTGCTTCGGGATATGGAGATCACGAAATATATCTGAATAGATCCAACAATGAAAATATGCCAGACCACACCGACCACACGCCTGATATACAAAATACAGTCTTAGTGTAATCCTACCTATCACAGTAGGTTCCAGATCCACGAAGACAGCACGCGGCACGTGTTTGCCGGAACCGGTCTCACTGAAGAAGGTGTTGAAGGAGTCGTCCCCTCCCCCGATAGTCTTGTCACTGGGCATCTGACCATCAGGCTGGATCCCGTGTTCCAGACAGTACAGTTCCCAACAGCTGTTGCCCATCTGGACCCCGGCTTGGCCGACGTGCACGGAGATACATTCACGCTGAATATAAAATAAAATGTATATGGAAGACCATTGTCATTATACTCTCTTTACAACGACAGTGTTTGCTTCAGTGAATATTGCTGTTATAAAGAAATTGCCATAGTAAAGAAGAAAGACAAAGAAGAATTATGTACTTTTGTTTTTAAGACTACTGCTGTTAAAAGGATGCTGTTAAAATGAATGCCGTTATAAAGAGGTTTCACTGTATAAATATTCTATTTTCATAATGTTTTTAAGATGAATAAAAAGTTTAAAAATATAGATGTCATTTCCAACGTATGGTTGAACAATGTATTCAAATGTAAGATCGTATTATATTTCACGGACTGTCAAAGAAAATGTCTTTAATAATCGCAATGAAGCAAAATGTGATCTTGCAAAAATATGCCTATCAATGTTTTGCCAATCCCCACCCTATGATATTGGCAATTTGTCAAAACCCCACATTATATGCTTGCAAAAGTCTATCTCCCGGGACCCGGTACCGTTTGGTCTTCAAAAGCCCCAGCCCCACCCTGGGTAAAAAAAAACATTGATAGTTTCAAAGAAAAACACTCCGTTTCACATTACGCTTTTGTCGTTTAGTTTTTTTGTTTGTTTGTTTGTTTGTTGTTGTTGTTTTTCGTTGTGTTCTCCCCTGAGGACTTAGAAATTCCCTCGGTGTATTAATCTTTTATCAGTGAAGTCTTTTCTACTGAAGTCATTGAATGAATAAAATTCATGCTCTCAACGAATTGCCGGACCTGTTGAACTGCTATCAATTACAACAATTTTGCTCGATTATGTTTCCTATATATAACGATTTTCATAGTTTCTGTCTAATTTTGCAAATATTTACATGTAGGTAATTTACTATCATATGGAAATAGGACATGGAACAGAAATCATCTATAATTCATTAAGTATATGAAAATACCATGTCGAGATAAAACACAGCAAAGGCAAGGAAGTGTCAAAATATAAAACAGCATTTGAGACCTCGGGGAAACATAAATTTGGCCAACTTTCTATCCTCATACGGTTGACATCGAAAATATGTCAAGGCGACTATGATAATAATACGTCGCAAAATTTATGGATACCGTGTAACGAATTACTCACACCATCAGTATGTATTGTACAGTAGCATTTCACATGCTTCAGTTCACATTCCATTAAATTTTCATATTCAACGTGTTTTAGTAATAAATTCAATGCTCAGTGAACTGAATTGTTATAAATGTGTTTCGTATGTTACACACACTGATATGAGTGAGCATATCTAGCTATATCTGTAGAAAATGGCTTGGGTGGGGGTTTATATGATGGAAATATTTGCTTCACTCCCCCAACCTATCCCCCCCCCCTTCAGAAACAGCATTCTATTTGGATCTACCAAGTTTAACCCAATCGGGAAAAAAAAGAAAAAAGAAATGCAGGCCCTAGTTAGGAATTCAAAATTTGAAATGATCATTAATTTCTTTCAAAATAAATGTGTAATTTCATACGCTCTGTATCACTGACATTCTCGTGGATTATATTACACACCGATTTCTGAAATATAGCCTCAAGTGCTCGATTTGAGAAGTTTCTATAAACGTACCAGCAGTTCTTAACATTTCTAATCACTGCATATATAACAATTATCAAAGAGAGAGATAGACCACTGTTTCAACGCACTGCCAGCTGTGCCCGGTACACTCCCACGGGGAGTCAGGGTTTAGGAGCCTGCCGCCAGCCAAACCGCCCTAGCACCATCTTTATGACTCATACAAACCTCAGGCAAATCATTCCGATCATCCACAAGATATCAAGTTAAACTAACTTCATTTCAAAGCCAACGAGAAAAAAAATCAAAACAAGGCACTTCTGTTTCCTTCATGTTTTTATTTCCTGTATGCTAGATAGGAGTGGTAAGAATCTTGATTTATATCGCTTGAAACAAATGTGGGAGCTAATTGAGTCAGATGTATTTAAACTCCTGTGTTGTATTTAAGTGATCACGCGCTACCCCCCTGTATATCTAGCTTTACACATGGTTAATGTTGCTTGAATTGCCGCCAGAAATTTCATGTTTCAGTGTAAAGGAGAGAGAAACTAAAACTGACATGTCAAGTGCGCATTTATTATTTCGATGAAACTAAAATGTTTCACACTGGCAGCAGATGTTATGTTAAAGATTAATCCCAGAAAAAAAAATACGGAAAAAATACCAAAATAAAGGGTATATAAAAAAACCCAAAAAACAACAAAAAGAACATCAATTACATCTATCATATACATACACTAAATCTAGGTCTGACTGGAAGATTTAAAGAAATTTTAACGTATGAAACATATAATTATAAACGGTATCAAATCATATGCAGCAATGGAGAGCCATGTTGCAACACAACCGGAGATATTCTATTAATAATGATATAGAGCTCCTGAGTACATGTATACATTATACTTAAAAACGTTGAGTTTCTTAAAATTATACTAACGATAAAATTAAATTAATAAGTTTGAATGAAGAAAAAGAAACTTTACATCAAAAGTAACAATTAAAACGGCGAAGAGAAGAAAAGGATGGAGAAAAGAATGTTTAAAGAAGGAGGAACAGAAATCAGGCGTAAGTATCAGTTACAAAAATGAGAAAAAAAAAATTAAATAATCTAAAAATTAAAAAAAATGGTGACCAAAAACAACATATGTAAGTAGTCATACATACCATGATGACGGTTGTTGATGAAGCTGGGAGCCCAGAATCCGCAGATAGCTCACGTTTGACCTGATCAGTCGCAGCGAGCCTGTGTGAATGAGGAGAGCCGGGGCGTGTTGAGCCGTGTAGAGCAGCTTCCCGCCAACCAGGTCGCTGGGATGTGGAGTAACCAACCGTGTAGTGTAGACCGTGGAAAAATATGTATGTGCTCTGAATTTTGTTCTGTATTTAAGTAACTGCGTGAAATATAGCGATCAAATATACATAATGAAAACGCTACCACCCCCTCTAAAGTATCTTCTAATTATTTCCCCTTCGTTAACTGTTGCACATCCCATGCGCGCGCGTGTTTAAAATGGTCTTGATTATACAAATTATCAGTATACCTAATTATAAAAACTTCATATACATGTAAAAACTGCATACATACCATAGCACTTTCAGGCAAAGAAACTGACGAGCCGATGTGTTGCTCAGATTTGTTATGTTTCATTTTTATTTGCATGGTTTCTAAAAGGAAACTGATTCGGACAGAAACAGGTGCAACTGTTAACAAAGTAAAGAGTGGATTAGGGTGTTTAAAGAAATGTAAAATACGATAAAACCGCGATTGGGAAAATTATATTTGAGAGCTGGTTACGATATTCTGTCCAGCCTGAAGTTAGGGCACCACATTCGAATGTGTTCGATGGTTGATCACATTGCATTTTTAACTTATTTCCGAGTCCATGCGGTATACTGTTCATAACCTTGTCCGATACAGTGAAATACCACTGAAATCCTGACAGGTCAATGCACGTGCCAGAGGCGTGTCCAGTAAACTGACCCCATTGGAAAAAGCGACCTAATTCACAGTTACAAGGAATTCTATTATTGTTTAGGTCTAAAAACCCGAATACAAATGTACAGTTTTTCGCACCAGATAAGAATTTAATGTCTTTGATGCCAGTACTTCTTAATCCAATGTGAATGGGACTTTCCATGCTAAGAAACGCTTCTGTTGATATATGGCTCAAATTAGTGTTAAAAGAAAGATCCAATGTTGATAAAGTAAGGCCTCCTAGAAAATTTCTTTCGACGCTTTCTATCTTGCAGCTTTCCATCCGAAGCTTTGTCAAGAACGGCAACTCTTGCAGGACATGAACAGGCGGGGTTGCAATGCTCATGTACCCTAAATCAAGCGCTGTCAAGGACTGTTCTAACCGACCAAACATCCCTGGAACAAATAACACCGGGTTGGCACTGATGTCCAGATAGGTTAAGATGTAACTACCCTTAAAATGATCTGGTGCTAGGGTTCGAATCTCATTATCGTGAAGATACAGCTCTTCTAAATGTTCTAGACACTGAAGACTTTGTGTTGGATATGTCTTTAATCCCAGACTCGACAATTTTAATATTCGTACATTGCTGCCACAAAATGAATTTTCATCAAGTTGAAGAGTCTTTGTAGCACTTACATCTAATTCACGAAGACCAGAGAGCCTCTTCAATTCACTCGGAATTATCTGCAACTGGTTTCTCCCTATTTCAAATATTTCTAAAGTTTCAAGCCCACGAAAAGCCCCATTTTCTATCACGCTTAGATTTATACCAGCAATATTAAGGTAAATGAGTTTAGTGACATTCAGGCCGTGAAATGTATTTTCCTTCAGTATACCGTCGGAAAGCGTGGTTTCCTCCAACGAGAGATGCAGCAGATTCTCCATCCCTGACAAAAACTGCAAACCGTCCGACGATATATCCAGAGACGGTGACCGTGCGACAGATAACTTAAAGATATTTTCTTTCAGATCGGCAAATGCATCCGGATGAATATTTCTGATGTTATTATCATTAAGAAGAATTTCTTGAAACGTTGTGTGTTTAAAATCATGTTCACCAATCTGCTCTATGACGTTGTATTCCAACCAAAGTCGTTCGAATCTGTCGGCGGCGACATACGTGAAGTTTGGAGTTCGCTTCAAGCCTCTTGCATTGCAATCGATTACAGTCGTCTCTACCCAATGATCCTGAAACAGAATGGATCATATTTTGGCGTATGTTGTCTGGTTAAATCAATTGTTGTTCTGGATAGATTAACATATCACACACACACACGTGTGTGTGTGTGTGGTATAAAAACACAGGAATGAAGTTTGATAGTATACGGTAGATGCAGACATAAAAAGTCACATCACGTGCTACTTAGTTAGTGGATACTGTCTTGCATTGGTTAATTGACTTAATTCTAATATAGTTTGAACCCAACTTAATGATTAGATATTTACATGAGTGGTCATGTCTTAGGGAGTAATAATAATAGAAATCAATGCATTGTACTCGGACTGATTTACAAACACTCTCACAGTTACTTAATAAAATGTGAAATTCAATATCTTTAGAGTAAAATTGACTTCATTTTCAAATCGACTTGTAAGGAGTGTAAGGATTTAATAAATGTATAACAATACGCATGACACTACTAAAGCGGTCGTGTGGAGGTCAGGCTGGGAGGCACAGTCGCACGTGCATGGGAAGGTGGTTGGACACAACATGGAATGACCCGAGTGGCCAGCCGTCTGCTGCAACAGCGTCCATAGCAACCAACTTGCTAATACCGCCGTTTTCTGGAAACAATGGTTATACAGAAAACATTAACATCCTTAGTTTTTAGTCTATCAATCGAATAAATAAAGATCCTTAGCTATTTGAAGAGGGGCTAAATTTCGTGAGTGATTTTTACCGCTTCGCTAAAAAGTGTCGACATAATCTGATAAGAACAAGATTTTCCCTAAAACAATGCGCTGGATTATCACATCAAAGTAAAATACTAATACACATATGTCTAGTTCATCTATCTCAACCCCCCTTTTCAGCGATTTTTCAACCGATATTTCACGTATTTGCAAATACTTTTTATTTTGTAATATTATCGTCACAAATTGAAGATATGGCGGCCGCTCTGCATTTTTTCCCCAGGATGCATCAAATCTAGCATACGCTACATCGAGTAACCCGCGGACAAAGATTTTAACTGTGTGACGTCACAGTTTAATGTACCTCCGTGATATAACAAGGATGTAAATATTTTTTTTTTTTTTTTTTTACTTTACTTAAGGAAGTGGAATCAGATGATTACAATTCGTTAACACTTTCATCTTTTTCCTAATCGCGCAACTTTTATTCAAAATACATATACATGTATCTGACTAACAAAAGTTTAATTTTTGCTCGCATGCAAAACAATTGCAACCAGATCGAAAACAAATACAAACATTCTGAAGAAAGAATCTTTTATTATTTTAGAATTTTTACAGCTGTAATTTACTCGAAAAAAAAAAGATACTGTTACTACTACACTATTACTTCTACTATACTACCTCTAATAATAATTAACATGTAAAACTATAATTAATTATTATTATTATTATTATTATTATAAAATCGCTTCATCTGATGTAGCATATGTTAAAAGATACTGAATAGACGTACCTGCATAATCCTCATCCCGTTGCTTCACTACTCAGTCTGTTCAATGCTATACTTTTCTCCTCCTAGTCCAATTATTGTTCCTTACAAGAAGTGTGACGTAAAATCACGCGGACTCTGGTCACTGAACTCTTCGTTATAGTATGAGCACAAAAATAGCCCTGATTATAATCTTATTTCTGTTCTCTAAATATTTTAGTGTGTATAAATTATTTTTAGAATACTCAATGTACTAACGTAGTTTTTAATTGTGCCTGTCTTCAATGATTAGAAAATAGAAATTTAGCAAAATGTTGAGATCCGAAAATTAGGTTGTATACTAAGTGGCCATTATAAGCATACAATTATAGCACGTCAGCATAATCGTGTAGAAAACAAAGAATTTGGGTGTATATATTTCTTATCTTCGAAATAAATCGAAGAATTGAAAGAAAGTTTGGTAATACAAAGCATTATGTTTATTATTATACGATTGGATTTTAGTATTGTTATACAAAGTTGAAGAAATATTTTTAAATATGAAAGTGAAAAAGTGTCAATTGTTCGTGTCGGACTCGGTCTGGGTGACCTAGTGGTTAGAGAAGCCGCACCCTAACCGGATTCCCTGGTCTCGTTAAATGTTACAGATAATATATAATATGTAACTAAAGATGATAATATTTCAGGCCACACTATCATCTCATACGCAATTGGGAATCCATTAAAAAATTCAATATACCCCCTTAACCCTTTCCCTCATAGAGGACACCATAAAAAGACCTATGCGAACAACATAAAACCAGATCAGCCTGCGAGTAACAGCACTATATATCTGTCTCAAGTAGACATTTAGTCTCCAAATGGCTGAAATACAGTCAGATGGACGTTAAACTCAACAAACAAACATCAAGAGTAGCCACCCGATGTCAGGATAGAATGACACACAGTGGTATAATACCCCACGTAATTTGTTACGGCATGGTACCGTAGTGAAGCTATGTCAATCATAAAGTTCTATATCTTGAAATGATTGACTTGAGGACATTCTTGCCGGGGGGGGGGGGGGGGGGGTTTGTCTGGTACTGATAAAATTAAGTTTTGATAACTGGCACACATGTACTGATGAAAATGAAAATTGCAATGTTCGTTTCGGTTTACGTCCCGCCGAAAGATTGCAGTCAGTTGAGACCATCTCTACTTGAAACATATATAGTGCTGCCGAACTGCAGTATCGCGCCGTAGACATGTGGCATGATACTACACAAAGTCACATTATCCTGACACCGGGCCAACCAGTCCTGGAACTACCCTGTTTACAATGTATAAGCTGAGCGCCAAGGTTACTACCAGTACCAGACATCAAACCCAAAACCTCCCGCCCCGAGCTGGAAGCTCTAACCAGTTGACCACTGGGGACGGTATTATGTAATGTAGGCAGGAATATTTTATCCCAGTAGTTCTATTTAAATATCAATCAAATTATTCATAAATCAAAGCATTTCCCGCTATATAGTGAGGCATTCTTTAAATTCATCATAAATACCAAAAGCTATAAACTTGAGCATTTGAACACCAACCATATGGTAACAATGAACTTATTATGTAAATATTTAGGTATATCCAAAGCTTTCGGGAAATATTTGTGAAACTTTGAAGTATGTGTGTTAGTGGATCACTCCGAGTCGATATCTATCGCTTCTAACAGGTATCCTCTAGTATTGCTGGTTTTATTAAAGCGTTTTACAGTGTTATAGTTATAACTCTGGGTGCGGTTTTCTTTGATATGATACTAAACATTTACCAGGATAAAATGATAAAACGGCATGAGGAAGAGGAAACCCTGAATACCTAAACATTTATCAGGTAAGACTATAAAAGAAGCAGCCTCATTCCAAGACATGAAAACAATTCCGACTTTCACAGAACAATTTAAAGATATGAGATACAAGTAGGTTTCAAAAAGCGATTTTTAAACTACAAGTGCACCTGTATAAATATATCTGTATACTAGAATTACGGACGCACATAAGGGGCATGTTTTTTGCCCATCGCTGTTAAGGCGCAGATAAGGTGCTCTAGAATACAAATGGACTCGTTTTCTTTTATTTAAATATATCATTTCTTTCCGAAATATATTTGTATGTCATTTTGAATATTGTGTGGCTAATATAATGTGCATTTTGTTAAGTATTGGTCTGTTAGGGGAATGTTAGCATCACTAACATACTGTACTCATGTCCCTGAGAATATGATGGTCTTTGAGTGCAAAGTAACACCAACTGCCATTCTGTAAGGCTGAGTTAAAAGAAAAACATATATAAAAAACAAAAAAAAAAACAAAAAAAACTTATTACAAAAAGAAAAGGGAAAACAAAATGCTGAAATAATGCGTAAATAAGTTATTTGTTTCCCTGCTCTTCTTCTTCCGTTTACTGCCCACATTCGACATATTGAATATACTGGCAAGACGCGCCTGGTTAAAAACAGGATAAAAACAAGAATTTGGAATTTATTTGTGAGTGATGTCACTTAAGTTTTGAATATCTCAAGTGACTCAGATGCTATATCCGGCAGCAGTTTGTTCAAGTTTTTGATGGTGATTACGAAGAACGACCAATCTTTGGTGGCAGTTTTTTTTGGTGTGCATAGGCATGATTATTTGTATTTTTTTTCTATTTGGTTTTTGGAGATATTTTTATTGCAACCTGCTTACTCGGCCGACCCTCTTTTATTCATACCGATCCTAAACTTTTTTTTATCTAACATTCTCGCGGTTTCGAAACGATGTTTTTCGTCCCATCCTCTAAAAATTGGGAAGAAAAAAGAAAAGAAACAAACAAGTTAATGATTAAAAGAAATGCTTACCTATACCGACCATCCTAGGGAAACAATCATCTTTTTTTTTTATTTGGGGCGGGGGCACAACTTTTTTGGGGGGCCACAATGTATAGTTAAATTCCTCTTCGAACGGTATTAGACACAATACGTATAAATAACAAGTGAATGTAGTTTTGCACCCAGTGTCTGCAAAATGTAGAAAATTTCCCTTAAGTTCGCGAAGTGCAGAACTGCTCATAGCATGACCGTGGTCGTGAGTTTCGTTCCTGCCAACCCAAATGAGTCTTCTAACAACAGTTCGTTATTTACTTTCTGTTTTTCTTTATTCTCTTTCAAATTCAATTCAATTCAGTTGTTGCTAATGATAACTAATATTTTACACTATTCACCCCCCTCCCCAAATCCTTCTGCATATTTTTTCATAACTAAATTCCCTGTCTCTATCCCCCTTGTATGAGCACTATGGAAAAAAAGGTATACATGTATATGTAGTTTAGAAGGGTAATGCTTTATAATATAATGATTTAAGCACCATCTTTCCAATTTATGGCTTAGTCAAGAGCTCACACATACCATTACAAACAAAACAATGAGTTCTTTTGAGTAAACCATGTTAACCATTGACTACCTGTTAACCTATCCCTTTCCCTCATGTAGACTCATTTTGATGCACATAAAGCCTATCTGCAGAAAACCAGTTAAACCTTACCAAATTTAATTATAAAGTCCTCATTTCCAGACCACTGAGGAGTAGCAAACAGCATAAAACCTGATCAGCCTGCGAGTAACTCTCTGGTCTGGTTTTATGCTGTTCGCATAGGTCTTTTCATGGTATCCTCTATGAGGGAAAGGGTTAAGAAGCAAATGGATTACTTGTTAGTCAATATGAATACATTAACAAACACCAGAAAGGTCCAATGGGAAATGTATGATTCTTGTCGAAATTAAAACTATCACACCTGCTATGGCTTGCTTGGGTTTAACATCCCACCAACAGCGTTTTAGTCATTTATGGACTTTGTCTTCATGACACAGATATCCAGTACTACCTCACAGAGGTAACATTCTGTTGACAAATGGTAGCTGCATATCACCCACAAAGCTAACATTATCCTGGCACGGGGTCAACCAGTCCTGGAACTATCCCTTTGTACTGAACATCAAGCACAATGTTGCAATAGTGTACTGGTACCAAGTTCAATAACTTTAGATATAGGCCAGGGATGGAAGCCACAACCCTCATGCCATAAAGCAAGCCACTAGGCTACCAAGACTAGGATGTTTATTTATAGTCACAAAATACGGCTGTACATGGTATTTTTTTTATTGAAGACATTATTTTTTTCTGTAGGAGCTGGTGAACAAGTTATATTCTATCAGAACTTATAGCAAGACATAGTATGACTATATAGCACTTGTCTCAAAAATATGAAAAGGTGGTAAAAAGGAACAAAAACACACAAATTCTGTTGATTTTCTGTATTTTAAACATTTTCCGAATCAATTATGTACATATAAATCTGACAGTACCCATGAACACATCTGGAGGTACTCTATTTTTGACATTCAATACAAAATAGAATGTTGCACAACTTAATGCTATAGATCCTATAACATTTTCATATGAAATGATCTAATGTCATAGTTTCATATAAACTACCCCTATGTTCTTGAATATCTAAATTATACCTGTGTACAATTTTCATAACATTAAATACAGCTATTAAATTCAAAAGACCTGTTATTGTTTGTTTATTTCCATATTGGGTTTAACGTCCCTACGACAAAATTTCAGTCATTTTGAGATCATGTCTACTTCAGCCATAGTGCTACCACGCAGCATTATCATGCCGTCGACATATGGCGGGATACCACACCCAGTCGCATTATCCTGATACCAGGCCAACCAGTCCTTGAAATACCTTTATTTGCTGAGTGCCAAGCAAGGGAGCCATTTTTTATGACTTTGCTAGGTCACAGCTATTGAACCCAGACCTCCAGCTTCCCGAAGGCAGACGTTTTGGCCACTTGGCCACAAGTGACAGTAAAAACTTTTTAAAAAGTAAGAATACTATGATATTTTTGGAAGTTTCAGCATGACATTGTAGTTCAGTATTTTACCATGAGGGGGCAGTGTTCACAATTTGATTCAGTGTGTAACTAGAGCTATCACTGAAGGTGATTAATACCCCCGCAAAATACTTTAATGCAGGAGAAGCCAGACTTCAGGCAGAGCATAGATAAGAACCTGTATACATAGTATATTGGTTGTGATATTAATAAGTAAAGTTTTTATTTAAAGTTGATAGAGAGTCAATAATGGTTGTTTGTCACAGTAGTTTAAAAATATAAGGTAACAGTTCTTGGACACTGCACTTCTCCTAGTCGCCATCTGTTTACATTTTAAGTTTCAAGTATATACCATGTATAATATTCGAGTTATGTTCATGACAAGAAAAACAAGGAAAAGTAACAAAGGGAAATAACTCTGTAATTACTCTAGATAGAGTTATGGTTCTTGTTAAAGTTAACGGACAAGGAAAAGAACAAAGGAAAATAACTCTGTAATTCCTATAGATAGAGTTATGGTTCTTGTGCACTGCACTTCCTCTCATTGTGCTTGACCATTGTATGAAATTGTTTTGAAATCCAATCAGTACTTTACAAGTTATACTCTGGACAAGGAAAAAATACAAAGGGCAATAACTCTGTAATTACTCTAGATAGAGTTATGGTTCTTGTGCACTGCACTTCCTCTATTGTGTTGACCATTGTATGAAATTGTTTTGAAATCCAACAGTATTTACAAGTTATACTCTGGACAAGGAAAAGTAACTAAGGGCAATAACTCTGTAATTCCTATAGATAGAGTTATGGTTCTTGTGCACTGCACTTCCTCATATTGTGCTTGACCATTGTATGAAATTGTTTTGAAATCCAACCAGTAGTTTACAAGTTATACTCTGGACAAGGAAAAGTAACTAAGGGCAATAACTCTGTAATTCCTATAGATAGAGTTATGGTTCTTGTGCACTGCACTTCCTCATATTGTGGTTGACCATTGTATGAAATTGTTTTGAAATCAAACTTGTACTTTTCAAGTTATGCTCCGGACAAGGAAAAGTAACAAAGGGCAATAACTCCATAATAAGTCAAGATGGAGTTATGGTTCTTGTGCACTGCACTTCCTCTCCATGTGCTTGATCATTGCATGAAGTTGTATTGAATTCCAACTTGTGGTTTTCAAGTTATGCTCCGGACAAGGAAAATGCAACGGACCGCTGGACCGACCGACCGACCGACCAACCGACCGACCTACCACCGGGTGACTCCTATATACCCCCCCAAACTTTGTTTCGGGGGTATAAAAAGCATCTTTAT
>CM037785.1:50539715-50579467 GCA_021229015.1 Solen grandis | reverse complement strand
CTCACCTGAGATAAATAGGTTGACCCAAGGAACATCTGTACCAATTTATTTTAAAATCTGGCCAGTAGTTTTGAAGAAGATGATTTTTAAAGTTTTCATATTTTTTTTCTTTTTGTTGCCATGGCAACAAGAGTTCTATATGGATCAAGTTTATTTTAGGAACTTTTGTGAAGGTTGACCCAAGGATCATTCCTGCCAAATTTAATTAAATTCTTTCCAGTGGTTTCAGAGGAAATGTTGATTAAAGTTTTCCCTATATACATACAACGCAAATAAGCCCCGCCCCTGGCGGCCATGTTTTTTACGGATCGGAAATTTTTTAGCAACTTTGGTAGAGGTTGACCCAAGGAACACCTGTACCAATTTATTTTAAAATCTGGCCTGTAGTTTTGAAGAAGATGATTTTTAAAGTTTTCATTTTTTTCTTCTTTTTGTTGCCATGGCAACCAGAGTTCTACATGGATCAAGTTTATTTTAGCAACTTTTGTGAAGGTTGACCCAAGGATCATCCCTGCCAAGTTTAATCAAATTCTGTCCAGTGGTTTCAGAGAAGATGTTGTTTAAAGGTTTCTCTATATACATATAAGGCAAATAAGCCCCGCCCCTGGCGGCCATGTTTTTTTACGGATCGGAATAATTTTAGCAACTTTGGTAGAGGTTGACCCAAGGAACATCTGTACCAATTTATTTTAAAATCTGGCCAGTAGTTTTGAAGAAGATGATTTTTAAAGTTTTCATTTTTTTTTTCTTTTTGTTGCCATGGCAACCAGAGTTCTACATGGATCAAGTTTATTTTAGCAACTTTTGTGAAGGTTGACCCAAGGATCATCCCTGCCAAGTTTAATCAAATTCTGTCCAGTGGTTTCAGAGGAGATGTTGTTTAAGGTTTCCCTATACACATATAAGGCAAATAAGCCCCGCCCCTGGCGGCCATGTTTTTTTACGGATCGGAATAATTTTAGCAACTTTGGTAGAGGTTGACCCAAGGAACATCTGTACCAATTTATTTTAAAATCTGGCCAGTAGTTTTGAAGAAGATGATTTTTAAAGTTTTCATTTTTTTTTCTTTTTGTTGCCATGGCAACCAGAGTTCTACATGGATCAAGTTTATTTTAGCAACTTTTGTGAAGGTTGACCCAAGGATCATCCCTGACAAGTTTAATCAAATTCTGTCCAGTGGTTTCAGAGGAGATGTTGTTTAAAGGTTTCTCTATATACATATAAGGCAAATAAGCCCCGCCCCTGGCGGCCATGTTTTTTTATGGATCGGAATAATTTTAGCAACTTTGGTAGAGGTTGACCCAAGGAACATCTGTACCAATTTATTTTGAAATCTGGCCAGTAGTTTTGAAGGAGATGATTTTTAAAGTTTTCAAATTATTTTTCTTTTTGTTGCCATGGCAACCAGAGTTCTTCATGGATCAACTTTATTTTAGCAACTTTTGTAGAGCCTCACCCAAGGAACATTCCTGCCAAGTTTCATTAAATTCTGTCCAGTGGTTTCAGAGGAGATGTCGTTTAAAGCAAATTGTTGACGACGGACGACGGACGACGCACGACGGACGACGCACGACGCCGGACGAAGGGCGATCACAAAAGCTCACCTTGAGCACTTTGTGCTCAGGTGAGCTAAAAATAAACAGCCTGTTAATGTGAATGATCCCTAGTAATATCAGTTCTGTAATCAGATGTCCCTAGTGTGTGTGTGTGTGGGTGTGTGTGTGTGTTTTTTTTTCACATTAAGCATGGTTTTCCTTACGAGGCGGCTGGTGGCAAATCTGACTGTCTCAAATCATTTCCTGGCCAGCTCAGAGTACCAAATTGTTAAATATTTGGAATCATTAAAAAAAAGAATAAAAAAAAATATAAAGATATATACATAAATATATCAGTTGAAAAAGTAGGACCCCAAACCCTCTGCCTCTTACAATTTGAAATTAGCCTTCTACTCTGACTGTTCAGGAAATCTTGTTAAGGTACACCCTCACTAAAAGCTTAATTTTATATCTGGTGAGTGGATGGTAATATTTCTATGACTCTGTCACTTTAATGTCATCTAAACATAAAAATGTTTCATCTAGAGTTTATTCAAGTTTTGTTAGATTTGTTGGAGAAGATAATCAATATTTAAGTTAACAGTGAAACCTATAGGAAACGTACAATTTCAAAATTCATGGCAGAAAGTCACATTTATTTTGTTCAAATATCTTAATCAAACTTCAATGTAGTAAAATGGAGATATCACCATTTTAGTTTTCAGGGGCATGATTAGTGATGTTTCAATTGTCGCTAGTCACCAACAATCAGTTACTTTACTGAAGAGCGACAATAATCGATTTACATAATTTATATCTGTTTTGGGATGTCGTGAAATTTATACCATACCATACCATATCCTGTGTTTTCTGTCTAGTGTACAATCTGGAATCTTTTGATTTTACCCAGGTTTCCATAGGAAAACCTTTAAATATCCCCTTTTAAACAATAAAGCCCAGAACTAAGTAAAATATAGTAACTGCTTCAGCATTATAAAGCTAAAACTGTGTCAAAAACTACTCCATGAAGTTCATGTAATTGTGTAATTAAGCGCCTTGCTTGAATGTTACTTCTGGTTCAAGCGATTATTAATCTGAAAGTTATCGATTATACTACATCCAATTGTACCGATAATCGATTTTGACAAATATCAACTGATTTCTATCACTAGTTTTCAGGGGAGATAACTCATGAAAACAAAATCATCAGGAGGGAGTAATCAAAAGATCTTCAGCCACTAGAGTTATATCTGGTCAATATGGGGCATAGTTTTCTAGAACAGAACAAAACAGATATTTTAACTTGTACATAGTACATCACAAAATATTTGAAATACGTCATAAACAAGTAACCATGCAGGAGTCCCCTACCGGTGAAGTGCATAATTTTTCTGTTACCATAGCAACCAGAATTTTGGTCCCAAGAAAAAAAAAAACACGTGACATGCAGAATCACCGTACTTCCATCTATTCATATACCAATTTTCAAAATATTATCTTAAACGTTTTTATTTAAGTTATCGCGGGATCTGGACGGATGGACAGAGGATGGTGTAAACACCAGTAGGGGACTAATAAATCAATCAAGTGATATACATGTACATGTATGATTTTGGTGGAATTGATGGCTAAAACCTTAAACTGACCTCAGTGAAGTGTTCACTTTCTGAAAACTAGTTACCCTTTGTAATGTTTAGAACAACAAGGCACACAAACATTGTGACAAAGACAACTCACTTGCATAGATATTGCATAAAATATATATCATAATTATGTAAAATCATAAAATTTCTCCATTGTAATTAACATATATATAAATAATCAACATTTTTTTCAAATCAAACATTACACAAGAAAGCTTAACAATATTTATTCATAACAAAACCGATAAACACAAATGCTTATAATTGCAAACACTTTAAGCAAACAATTAAAATACATGTACAAGAATAAACTCTTGTATGGTTGGTAATATAGTATATGTTTTAAACAGACTCATCTTAACTAACGTAGGTTTCTTATGGCCATCGGTCAAGGAGGGATCATGTTTGACAGTGAAGGTATTGTTTAATTAAAATCCCAAGTCTTCCTCTTAGAATAGGGCAAGATATTACCTGCTGCTAACAGAAATTACTTGTCAAGGCTAAATTTCTAGGCTAACACATGATTAAACAAAACATCACACATAAAAAGAGCTAACAAAAATAAATAAATAATGAGATATAAAAAAGACATACAAGGTAATTTTTTCTGAGGCACACAATCAATCTAGAAAAATAATACTTGGTAGAAAAATAAAAAAAATAAAATAATAAAAATGATATAACAAAACAGTAAAAATATTAATATAACTCAAAGAGTAAGGGTCACATTATCTTAGTATAAAAGTTTACTTGAAATTATAAGCCATAGTGCTGTTTTTATTTTGCAATTCACTATCTGTGTGAAATTATATGAGTCCTACAGCAATTTCGACAATATTTTTTAAATAACAACTGGACTCCAGAAGAATACGAATGCACAGAGGCACCTGGTTAGAACCACAGAACGATCCTCCGGTGGAATGCTTCCTCATATATATCATCATTAGTGACCTAACCGGAACTCAAACCCACAGCTATGAGGGGCTAAATGATAGGAATGTCAGTAACTATGAGTATAACCACAGACTCCCAGTTTGATTACTACAAATGTATATACATGTATATTGGTAGGTAACACAAGAATATGCTGGATCACTGATACAAACTATACTTCATTATGTGAATGAAATATCTATGAGGGATACAAACCTATACATTACCATGTTACTCCTGAGATCTTCTGTAAAATGATCAGACGATGATTGAGCTGAATAGGGTGGAGGGCCATTTAATTTGCTTAATGTGCTGATTTCAGGAAATCGTTTGGGATTGGGCCAAACAGGTCAGGATTATGTATGATGCCATTTTCAATAAAACTAAAGATTTCACCGAGCATGTATACTGAGATTCAAAAAATGGCTGTGGTGACCTCTAGTCCTACAAATAACACTGGAAGTCAGAATTTCCTTGCTAAGTAAGGAAGATTAAACGACTAAATTTAGAGCGTCCATTTACTAAATGCATAATTATTATCTAAAGAAGAAAGTCAAATTTTTGTCTCTAAGTCCATTGATAATCATAATACATAGGGAATATTATGTTGCAATAGCTATATGAATATTTATAGGTATATAATAAAAAGAAAATTTTAATCTGTTAAATTGTATTTGCGCCTCATGTTTTGTATGTATTTGAGCCTGAAAATTTATAGGTTATAATAACAGTATATACATAAAAATATAAGTTATTATGTTTATAAATATCAACAAGTAGAAATTGCAAGTAACCTTATAGGTGGTAATCCTGAACTTTGCATGACATACAATTTAACCCATTATCTCATGAATAAATGCATGCACTAATTTATGACTTGATGAATATTAGTTAACTATGAGCAAACAGAACATACCCTTATCAGATAGCTTCTGGAAGGAGCTAGACAAATCTGGGTAGACCTGCTCTGTTTGAGTATGTGTCAAAATTTGTCTATATGAGATACATGTATTCTGTATAACTCAAGCTTATCAAACAATAACCATAGGATCCTACTCAAAATTAAACAGTAGGCTTTCCTCCTTCTTGGGTATGAGTAAATAAATTCTAAAATTTCTGAGACTTCACAAATCATTCATATTTAATTATTTAATCTGATTAATCACATTATAAATATGCTCTAAGGTCAAAAGCAGGTTTATTTGTTTGATAGTTGTAAGTGTGCACAATTATCAGACTTGATGTGTATAAATTATCAGACTTGGAGTACCTCATGCACAATTATCAGACTTGAAGTACAACAACTATCAGACTTGAAGTACCTCATGCTCAATTATCAGACTGAAGTTCCTCGTGCACAAATATCAGACTTGAAGTACTTGTGCACAATTATCAGTCTTGAAGAACCATAATTATCAGACTTGAAGTACCACAACTATCAGACTTGAAGTTACTTGTGCACAATTATCAGACTTCATGCCAGCAAAGCTGGTCTTAAAATATTTCTGCTTCAAAATAACACAAGTGGTTTTATCAAACACAAAGTGTTTCGTATACAGTGTATGCTGCTCCAGGTTAATACAACTGGTTTAATGTTGCGTTCAGCTCATAGTTAACACAACAACTGGTTTTATATTCAATTCAACTTCAGGTTAACACAACTGGATTTATATTATAATCAGCTCCTACTTAACACAACTTACCATGATGAATTGAAATGTCCTTGTGGGCAGATTTTGCAGTAGTATCTAGTTGCATCGAAGCAAGTAACTGATAACTTGATGTGTTTAGGATGGTGATGATCCAAAGTTGCAAACTACAAACAATTTGATTGCTCTGTGGCCACTGAGTGTTGATGATGATGATGAGTTGGTCAGTGTGACAGGATCAGGAGCAGACTGTGTCCATATGCTCCCTGTGTTGCATTTATTGACCATCCCATAATGGAAATCTTGCTTAAGTAAATCACATAGAAAATGTATACTGGAACATTTACAAACATTAACCATCATCCCATTAGAAAATTGCCAGCAACCTCCTATATAAAATTCAAACTGAAAGTCAGTGTGTAGTAAGGCAACCAAAGCTTGTATGACCAGTGTGGTCTGGTGAGCTAGCTTAACAGTGAAGTAATGCTAGAAATGTCCAACCATGGTGAGGGCTATTATGACTATAACCTGGGTATACACAGCAGGGTTGTCTCTGGGTACACAGTGTCTGGAGAAATACCCAGTCCACAGATCTTCAATAGCCCATGGTGAATCCTGCAATAACAAACATAGTTTATATAAGCAATTGTGTTCACAGGAAATAAAACATGATGTCTGAATAGTAGGGTAGTTTCATCATTAAATTGCTCATGAGAACTGTGGATATATTCATTTATATGTATTAAAATTTTATGGTAACCTGACATTCTATGATATAAATAAAATATATAACAACTGGTTTGTAATGTTTATTTGCTTGGGTTAGCATTCTATGAACAGTATTACACTCATTTGGGGACTTTCATCTACATGAGAGTGATATAGTGCTGCCACACAGCAGTATCACATCTTAGACATGTGGCATGATACCACACACGGTGACATTCTGACAATGAGCCAACCAGTCAAGGAACTGCCCTTAGATACTGAGTGCCAAGCAAAGGATATAAAGTTATTACAGTATTGGGATCAAACCCACAACCTAGTTACAGGGCAGACGCTCGAATAACTCAACCATTAGGGCCAATGATTAATACAAAGGTGATCAGAATGTACAGCGTATAACTGAAACCTTGAAATTACAAAAATATTTGACTTACTTCACATCTAAAGTATCTGCTTTCACTATTTCACAGTCAACATTCCAGACTGATTTCATCTTCTGCTCTTCCTTTGTCTTCTTCTTGTCCTCCTTCTTCTGTTCTCGCTTCCTCCTCTTGGCACGGTCCTGCTCTGCGAAGGTCATCCTATATGCTGGACCAACCAAGTTTTGTGAGGCGGCAGAGACAGGTCTCACTGTCCGTACACCATTCTCTACATGCTGTTAATTGAAATTAAGATTTAAACTTCAATACCTTACAGTATATATCCAAAATAGTGGGCTCCATTATAACATAACTCAAAATAATGAGGCAGGGTTTTCCATGGCACACATAACTGCCAATTTTGAACCTGATAATATCTAAGTGACATATTTCACAAATTATCTTTTTATCTGTATATCAATGGGTCATTGACCCCCATTTAAAAAAATAGAAGAGAAAATCCTGATGAGGTTCAATATTAGACTCCATATCTAAATTTTATCATTAGTTTTAATTGGCTTATGGTACATTTTCCCATTTTTCTATTTGGTCCAATATTCATGTATTATCCCGATTTGACTTGACTGTTTGAGTTTACCGTCGCTTTGACAGTATTTCAGTCATATAGCGACGTCCAGCTAATTACAGGTGGAGGAAGACCCTGAATGCACAGAGGCATCAGGGTAGAACCACTGACCTACCGCAAGCCAGCTGGAAGGCTTCCTCACATGAAAATCCACATGACCCTGCTGGGTTTTGAACCCACGCGGTGAGGGACTGAGTGAGTGTTAAATTCAGCGACTTTACCCTCTTGATTATCCCGATTTGAACCCCAAATAAAGTGCTATAATGGAGCTGCACTCTGTATTGATAAAACATGTAACAAGCTGGACCAGGGATCCTAAAATTTTGGAATCTCAACCGGTCGACGGCAAAATCCCCCCGCAAGTAAATTGCGCTGAGCCATTTCAACGAAATGCAGCCTTGTCACTGATACCATCCCCTTATCTACCAAATATAAAGTTGAGTAATAACACCAAACAGTTATCAGTTTTTTTTAATTCTTTTATTTTGTTCTTACAAATTACAAATTACTAAGGAGATCAAACATTTTGATTAGCCTTTGATATTGTCATTAATTACCGCATTTAAAAGTCGACCGGTTACAGTTGGCAAACAAGCAATGGTCCATTATTACGGCATAGATAATTACACGGCACCGTCCAAATAACCGCTAAGTACAAACCGTCAATCCATTCATCTTAATTGCCCAATAATGACCTAGACGGGTGTCCCTGCCTGACCCCCACTGACACCTGCCCCGAGGGCACACCGGAAATTCAAGAAGTAGGTTAATTGGTGTGTAAGAGAGACTATTATGAACCGTTTGGACCGATTTTGAAAGTTTTAGACGAGGATTATGGATTTTTTTTCGACCGATTTTTTTGGTACTTTTTGAAATATGAACCGGTCGATTGAGATCAAAATCGGTCAAAACCGGTAAAAAATCGGTTTTTAGGATCCTTGAGCTGGACTATAGAATTACAGATACAATTTTTAAAAATTTTGTCTCAGGCTTGCAGGTTTGTGATAGTCTAGGGTGTAAACAATGCTGAAGCTTTCAAGGGTGTAGGAAGAAAGGTTAGAATTGTGTCAATCTAGCAAAATATTAAATGATTTGAAGTAAAAACTGGATTACCTCATAGCAACTGATTAAATGTTCAGCTCTGTGATCAATTAAATAATGATTATGACAAATCAAAGTGCTGAAGGCACTGAAGTTGTGTGTGTCACAAGTGAAAGAGGGTTTGACAAGCTGCAAATATGCAGGGTAACTAATTTATTTTTTTCTAAATATTAAACTTCTATTAAAATAATAAACTATTGTTTATTGAAGGCTATAAAAATATAGTGGGAGTAAGAGTGGCAATGTGCTAATTGAATTGTTATCAGTCTGTTGAAACAAATGGTGCGTTCATCTAATGACCATGTTAACACACGTTAAAGTGAGGTTATTGGCATTGTGCGAAAATTTGACCGCCGTTTATTAAATTTAATGTGATAAACAAAAGAAATGAGACAATTCTGTTCTCTTAGAACTTTCAGCACTTTGATTTGTACCAAGCGACGACAGTTTCTATTAATAGATGCAACTCAGTGGCTCTCTACTGTATCTTTAGTAACTATGAATAGCTGATATACACCTGTATCAGCCATTCTATAGAGAAACAAATAACCCCTGGAGATATCTCTGAAGTATCTGAGATAGCTAGATGTGATTATAAGGAGGTTATATGGATTTTTATCGTAGTTCAAGCTTTCTATATGGACCATTGAAACACCACTAAATAACCCAAACCTGCACATCCAACATCCAAATTCAGGCATGAACCACCTTTGCATTCAAAAGAAACTATACTCCTCTGCGTGTTAAAGTGAGTTACGCAACATCCTAGGGAAAATAGTTCTTCTGTGCTTTTATACTACATTATTATGTGTTGTTATTGTGTCCCATAAATATATTTTTTTTTACTCAAAATTGAGTTTTCACTACTTTGGCTGAATCTCAGCATATCTGTATTGTAGAATTCTGTTCAATCGTTTCGTCATCCATACAAAATTGAGAGGTTATTTGGTTTTAAATGTAGAGAAACAGACACTCAGAATGTAGGTCCTATAGTTGTGAGTGACTACTTCACACACAACTAAAAAAATTATTAGGTACTATCTCTGCTTCAACAACACCAATGATTGATTATCATCAGAAATTATTTGAAAGAATCAATGATAAATCAGTAAATTCCAGAAAAAAAAGAGTTTGGGAACATGCATTTGACCTTATACAAATATTAAAGTCACAATTGTTTTAACCCTTTCCCTCATAGAGGACACCATGAAAAGACCTATGCGAACAGCATAAAACCAGATCAGCCTGCGAGTAACTCGCAGGCTGATCAGGTTTTATGCTGTTTGCTGCTCCTCAGTGGTCTGGAAATGAGGATTTTATAATTAAATTTGGTAAGGTTTAACTGTGGTTTTCTGCAGATCAGGCTTTATGTGGTACCTATTGAGTGCGTCAAAATGAGTCTATATGAGGGAAAGGGTTAATATTGTCTATGCATTAAAGTATTTATGACTGTGTGTTCAATGAAAACAATGAAGACAGAGATACAGCTGTTAACAGAGAAGTGACATCATTCCATTTCTCACTGGAAAGCATAATCATGTTGTCTTGTACACAAACTGTGCAATATCCACTTGTTCTGACGTGATTACTTACGACAATTTCCTGAGATTCCTGATCCTCATTTTCACTATCATCATAATCGTCATCATCTTCATCCGAGTCTAAATCATCCACAGAAATGGAAGTCTCCGTATTAGTTCGACGCAAGTCTTTCTTCAGAATCTGCTGGGCACTTTGTGAGCGGTTCATTGGTGGTCTCTGTTTTTCTGCAGAAGAAGGTTTTGATTGCACAGTCTTGACGGGTGTTGAACTGGAGTCCTCATTATCCGAGTCGCTGAGACTGCCGATCTCTAGGATCTCCAACTGACTTGGTCACGCTGCTGACCTGGTTCTTCCTGCGCTCTATCTCATAGTCAATCTCACTAAACTTGGTGTCACGATATTTAAATCCAGTTGGAAGACGGATTCGGAACCGAACTTGTGTAGCTTGTATAGTCTCCACAAAAGGAAAATCAAACTGTCAAAAAGACGAAACAGAAAGTTAAGATAGCCATTGCTCTACAGGATTTTGTACATTTCACAATATATTAAGAGTTTCATACATTCTTCATCAGATCTAAATTATATTACTCTGTCTGATTCTTAATCAAATATTTCTCTTCATGTGATTAATGATTGAAAATATTAATTTATAATTATGTACATCTGTTTCTGACCTGATTTTTACTATTCCCCAGACGTTTCAGCATCCTGACAAACTCCTTTCGTGGTGTCTGTTTCATTAGCACCAGGTCCAGAATGCCGTTGTTAAGGTGGGTGTACTTGCTCATACCCCTCGGGGCCATCTCAGATCGCCCACTTATTGCGTAGAGACCAATGTGCAGATATTCCCCCTTCACAGACTTCCATGGTGTGTCCTCATGAGCAGCCAGATCTGTCAATGGGAAATACATAGAATGAAAGCAGGAATATAAAATAAAGTTAATTTAAGTTATTGGTGTGTTGCAGTTTGCCATTGCTGCAGTATGTCATATAGTGAAATCCAGCAACTTACAGCATGGATTTTTTTTCCTTCCGTAACAGGGGCCATTCATAGGCATTCTCCCTTTAGAAAATGTCCTGAAATTCATGCAGTTTTCCCAAAATTTGGTATTTACACCAGGATTTTTTTTCTCCCCAAAATATAGTATAAAGGCCCCTTCCTGATCATCTGGAAAAAAGGCCTGTACAGGTGGAGAAAGAGGCCCCAAGTGCACAAAAACCCTCTGGAAAACTGCTGGGATACATACTACAAAAACATACTTACCAACAAGTGTATCACTGTCATGTGACTCAGCTAGGGGGTCAAATGCCTGGACCATATCCTGTGTGACCTCGTTTTCGTCTGGGTTGTGCTCATCCCAGCACACATCACATCTGTAACAAAGACATGTGACATGGTTTTAAATTAAGGTCATGGACTCAATTTGGTTCATTTTAGGGGTAATTTATTAATTATTATGTCAATTAGAAAACAAATTCTTACAAATTATACTACTGGTAATCATTCTCAATTGTTCTTGGGTTGGCTTTGCAGGAAAGTCTTGAAAGAGTATTGCCCTCAGTGTTTTTTACCCCCCCCCCCCAACCTTTGCATCTGCATTCAGATACTCTTTCACTGGATCATGGTGACTCTTAGATAATAAATTTTTCAATGATTACTCCTTTAAATCCACAAACTTCCATATGATAAACCTAATAATATATTGAAGATATATATTTCCATCTAGTGTGTCATAGAAGCTAACCCTAAATCAAACAAGAGGGCCATGATGGCCCTGAATCGCTCACCTGAGTACCATTGCTTCAACTGATGTCAAGGTTTTTAAACAGACAAGGATTCTGATATATTAACTTAATCTAAAACATTTTACCCCTGACAATACTACACACCAAATATCTAAGCAATGGGCCATATGGTTTCAGAGAAGACTTGGGCACAGGGTCATTTATCACCGTAGGGCCAAGACTTTGAAAATCTTGGTAGTGGCCCATAAGATGATGCTACATACCAAATATCTAAGCTCTAGGCCTTATGGATTCATAGAAGAAGATTTTTTAAGATTTTCCTATATAACTCTGTGTAAAACAAGTGACCCCTGGTGCGGGGTCATTTATCACCATAGGGCTATGATTTGTACAATCTTGGTAGTGGCCCATAAGATGATGCTTCATACCAAATATCTAAGCTCTAGGCCTTATGATTCATGAAGAAGATTTTTTAAGATTTTCCTATATAACTCTTGTAAAACAAGTGACCCCTGGTGCGGGGTCATTTATCACCATAGGGCTATGATTTGTACAATCTTGGTAGTGGCCCATAAGATGATGCTACATACCAAATATCTAAGCTCTAGGCCTTATGGATTCATAGAAGAAGATTTTTTAAAGATTTTCCTATATAACTCTATGTAAAACAAGTGACCCCTGGTGCGGGGTCATTTATAACCATAGGGCTATGATTTGTACAATCTTGGTAGTGGCCCATAAGATGATGCTCATACCAAATATCTAAGCTCTAGGCCTTATGATTCATGAAGAAGATTTTTTAAGATTTTCCTATATAACTCTATGTAAAACAAGTGACCCCTGGTGCGGGGTCATTTATCACCATAGGGCTATGATTTGTACAATCTTGGTAGTGGCCCATAAGATGATGCTACATACCAAATATCTTAGCTCTAGGCCTTATGGATTCATAGAAGAAGATTTTTAAGATTTTTCTATATAACTCTATGTAAAACAAGTGACCCCTGGTGCGGGGTCATTTATCATCATAGGGCTATGATTTGTACAATCTTGGTAGTGGCCCATAAGATGATGCTACATACCAAATATCTAAGCTCTAGGCCTTGCAGTTTTGCAGAAGAAGATTTTCAAAGTTTGCATTTTTAAAATCTATTTTTAGCTCCTGTGACCTAATTATGCAATGGACCAGAACCATTTATACAACTTTAGTAGAGCTGCATCCAAGGAACATTCCTGCAAAATATTTTTCAAATTGGCCAAGCCGTTTAGGAGGAGATGGTGTTTGAAGCAATTGTTGACGCCGGACGCACGGACGCAGGCACGGACAACGGACGCCGGACAAAAGGCGATCAGAAAAGCTCACCTTGAGCACGTTGTGCTCATGTGAGCTAAAAATGATGGGAGCCAATATGACAGACCAATAAAGACCCATGCACCCAGACCTTGTAAGCTGTCTAATATAATAGATACTCACCCAATGGCACATGGCAGGAACTTCATGCTTCTGGGGGTGGGACACTCTGAAGGGATGTACTCTATGTCACACTTGTATGACCTGGCAATGTATTGTGCAGAAACATGGAGGATTGAATATTTGTATGCATCGCAAAAATTCACGTCAACTCAAATGAAGTTGTCACTTCCCCCCCGCTTCAGAGCTCTGACTCAATAAAATATGTAACAGCCTCCAAACAGGTTCCGAAGAGTAATAGACCAATTAGCCAACAAACTTAAGGATAATAACAAAAAGTGTCCCTTTGAACACATGTGTCTTCTGCTGAAAGAAGCATGGTGGAAAAAGTGTGACAGACAGACGGCAAAGAGGTGATCTCTGTGTCACCTCTGATTACAGCAGGTGATACAAAATTGATCTGTGCTTGGCCTAGTCTGCTCTTAAGAACAAATGTTTATGAGAAGTTGACCTTATTCTTCAACAAAATCAGTGCCTAAATTCTGCCTTCAGAAACTGTAAAGGTAAATCTGGAAGGATATATTATCTAAATTGTTATGAATACATACCTTAATTTAGATTTTGTCAATGCCTTGATGAAAGCTGGTTCAAGCCCTCGCTTTCCAAGAGACGTGTAACGTTTGCGAAATGTGAGGACATTTCCGGCGAAGCCATACTGACAGTTGAAGCACCACTGTTGAAACTTTTCCTCCATGTACATAGAGCAGACGTCCACTGGCGCCTTGTTACCCATGATGATATGTAGGGCGGCAGTGACAGGATCCTCACAGCCAATAACGCTCCGCACTATCTCGTTTGTTGACCCTGACCAAATCAGATGGATCTATCGTAACTTATAAAGCTATCCACTTTTTACTGAAGCAGGTGTATAATTAAATAATGAAGTTACTCAATTAAAATAGAAACTCAATTTATGTACATGTATACTCGTCTACGCTTCTCAGTTTAAAAATAACTAGAACTATCACTGAAGGTGATTCATACCCCCACCCCCATCTTTGACACAGGATGTATTCACATGACACATAAAACGAATGTTCACACATAGGATTTGGGCTTATAAGCATACCAAAAAAAAATATTATCACTAAAGGTGATCAAGTCTGTCATGTGTAGGAATACAGTTTCAAAAGTTTGCGTGAGTGTAAGACTACATGTATGTAAGGTTTAAAGTTAGTGTGAGCAATGGTTCAAAAGTTTTGGACAATGCTAAAAAGTTTTGACAGATAGACAGAGAGACACACATACAGACACACAGAAGAAAACAATTTGCCCCCTAGATCTGTAGCTGAGGAGAATAAAAATGCAGTCTAATTATGGTTCACATCCATATTTATTGTTTGCAAAAACCTGTCTTTAAGAATTTACATTGTGGTTTTCTTATGCACTGCACTTCCTCTCATCAAGATCAATCTACATATGAAGTTTCATCAACCTAGCTACTTTAGTATTGGAGTTATGCTCCGGACAAAATCAAAAGATTAAAAATAACAAAGGGCAATAACTCCTTTCAAAATACATGCAGAGTTATGGATCTTAGGCACTGCACTTCCTCTCATGAAGGTCTATCTACATATGAAGTTTGATCAACATAAGTACAGTAGTTTTGGAGAAATGCTCCGGACAAAATCAAAAGACAAAAATTAACAAAGGGGAATAACTCCTTTAAAAAGCATGTAGAGTTATGGTTCTTATGCACTGCACTTCCTCTCATCAAGATCAATCTACATATGAAGTTTATCAACTATACTAGTTTGGAGATGCTCCGGACAAAATCAAAAGAAAAAATACAAAGGGAATAACTCCTTTAAAACATGAGAGTTATGGTTCTTTGCACTGCACTTCCTCTCATCAAGATCAATCTACATATGAAGTTTCATCAACCTAGCTACTTTAGTATTGGAGTTATGCTCCGGACAAAATCAAAAGATTAAAAATGACAAAGGGCAATAACTCCTTTCAAAATACATGCAGAGTTATGGTTCTTATGCACTGCACTTCCTCTCATCAAGGTCTATCTACCTATGAAGTTTCATCAACATAAGTACAGTAGTTTTGGAGAAATGCTCCGGACAAATATTTGTAGACCAACCGCCGGACCGACGGACCGACCGACCGACCGACCGACCGACCGACAGGGTGACTCCTATATACCCCCCCAAATTTCATTTGTGGGGGTATAATAAAACATATTTGTCAACCATCATGCCCCTTCTTAATACCAGGGGACAGAATATTTGAGAGTTAAAGTATATATACCTCTGATTTGACTGAAAGAGAAATCGGCACTATACATACAGTAAACATACTGTAATCTTGAATCTAAATATTATAAAATTTAATGCACTTCAAACCATGAGCTGTAACCACACAAAACATGTATCTACCACTGGTAATTGTTACTTATTCCTTACCCACTGGTATAATGCCAAGTGGCATCCTTGCACGGACAGGAGTGAAGCCAGGTTTCAGGTCCAAGTTCTGGTACTTTTGAGAGCTGGTCATTAGGCCGTCCATCACTTTATTTGCTGTCCCATCTCCTCCCATGGCAACCACACTGTTGAGGAGATAGTACTGATATCAAGACAGGTTTGATTATAAAAAATAGTTTTCATAATTTCTATGACCACAAGAGAGAAAATTAAATCAATGTATAGTCTTATTTATTTCATTGTATACTTAGGAGAAAGAGTTTTGTTTAGAGTGATATATCCCAGAATAATGTATAGACAATATTAACCCTTTCCCTCATATAGACTCATTTTGACGCACTCAATAGGTACCACATAAAGCCTGATCTGCAGAAAACCACAGTTAAACCTTACAAAATTTAATTACAAAATCCTCATTTCCAGACCACTGAGGAGCAGCGAACAGCATAAAACCTGATCAGCCTGCGAGTTACTCGCAGGCTGATCTGGTTTAATGCTGTTCGCATAGGGCTTTTCATGGTTTCCTCTATGAGGGAAAGGGTTAAGTTCAGATGAGCAGTAATATAATCACATAGGCTGTAAGCCTGAGTGATTAATTACAAAGTATGTGAACACACTGAATCCAGGTGAATGTGCGCCACTTAAAGGCAAGTAAATAATGGAATGCTACATATCCAAATATATGCCCTTGTAAGTAAAAAAAAAGTAGTTCTGGCAGACCTATATCACTCACACCTTGGGTAATATTGATTTTATCACAATGACACAGTATTTTTTCGTAAAATTTGATATGAAATGACAATTTGTGTCAGATTCTTTTATCATATGACCTATACTAACAGCAAACAGGGCTCACCCTAACTGTAAAAATGTTTGTGCCAACACATTCGCCAAATGAGAAATGAGCCAAATTTAATTTAATGCAAGTGGCTCCAATATATTTTCGAACAACTTTACTGTCTTTATATACTGGTATGATATAGGTGTTTGTTATAACTGAACTGTCAAAGACACATTCAGTCAGTGCATAATATTTAAAAAAAAAAGAAATAAAAAATATATGGAAATAAAAACAATACAAATAATGTCATATAATTTTAAATGAAAATTAAATGAATTAAATTCACATCTAGTTTTATAAACAAAATTACTAAAAAAAAAAAAAATAAAAATTATATATGAGAATAGTAAAAAAAAAAAAAATGGGTACCAAGCTTATATATTGGTTAAGTTTTGGTTTGGATATGTTTTGACTCGATCACTCCCTTAGTGATTAGTATCGAGTCATTTATATATATCGGCACATCTATGTGTTTACCTGTTGAAATCTAGCTAGGTAAACCGATTAATCAATTTAAATGCTTTAAAAGAAACGGTAGTAATGAAACATTGCTGATGTTTTTCGCAAATGGCCGCCATTGTAATGATTGCGCAATTTCATTTTCAAAATCGTAATTATAACAACAAGCAGACAAAAAACATGAATGAACAGACTGTTGCACCATACACATATAATCCAGAGTTTCAAACACTATGCATATATACAGAATAAACATGCGTGATGGGGAGTGACATAATTCGGCCTGTAATGTGTTAAATATTAAAGAAAACATGTAATGGTTATACAAAACTGGAAAAAACTGTTGAACATAATGTCATATGATAAAAAAGGTTATTGAAATTGACTTACCAGTCGAAGTCGTCCAGATTCATGTGAACCATCTCTTGCTTGATGTGTTCATTATGTTGTACCTCTGTAACAGACACAAGACCATCCGTCTTGTTATGAGCTGTTAAGTGATTTATAATTTTGGCAAAATTTACATTGTTTTCTGATCAACAGTTTCAGAGAAGTTTCTGTAGATATTATATAATACAACAAACTTTGTTTGCATGGAGTATACTAGTAATCAAAACTATGACCAAATTGTTTCCAGAGAAGCAAATATGTTTACATTTTGTCAGGGCAATATCAGTTCTACATGGATTTAATTCCTTACAACTGATAATTTTTTTAGTTTTTCAGTTATGGAGGGATGTCCAGCTTATCACAGGTGGAGGAAGACCCCGATCACGAAGACAGCCAAGCAAAACCATCAACCTATTGCTGACTTCATTTTTTTAACCCTTTACCTCATGAATATTCATGTACAAATCTATGACTGAATGAATATTAATTAACTGAACTTATAATGGTATATGAAATCATGATTTTTTTCTTAGCCACATGGACTGTGTAGAAACTGAGCTACAATATTGTATGAGCAAACAGAGGAGACCCTGATCAGACAGATCCTATAGGATCTGTCTGATCTGGGTCTGCTCTGTTTGCCAATGCATCAAAATGAATCTATATGAAGAAAAGGGTTAAGCAACATTTGTGAAAGACAACCCAAGGATCATTATGCTATGATCTCCTTCTAAAGCAAATTTCTAATTACACATGACAGTGGATGCATTGTGATCCCAGAAGCTTCTTTTAAGTTTATAAGTATATTTTGAACTTAAAAAAAAATGTGAATTATGAACCTTCTCTATTTTTCTTACAAATTAAACTAATCACTATCAACAGTTCCTGGGCTGGACCGTTATTTTGCACCTGTGGGGTAGGGGGCTATAAAAAATCCTTGCTCCCAAAAGGGTTGGAACCCACACCCTCTGGATCGCAGCTGGATATGCTACCACTGGACCAGGCATAAGTTAAAATGCTAAGGGAGACATTATAATTTTTTATCTTTGCATAATCAGCAGCATTATGATATCTTTTACAAAAAATAGCTAGAAAGCTTTACTGACAGAAGTAATTTAGCTAAAGTGTAAAACATTGAGATCTAGCATCCACAATCCACAGGTGATCAGTGAAAGAGCTGTATTTGTGGGGGGTGGGGAGAGACATAGCTGTGTATGAGGTGGAGTACATAGGGTATTAGCTGAGACTTACTCACAGTGTGAACTAGCAGAGATGAGCCAGCAGACAGGTGATATGCAGTTACTGAGATTTAATCCACCATACAGTCTTGTGTCTAATGTGTATGTGACTGTATGAGTGCATGAGAAAAACTTTGAAAGAGTATGCCACAATAGCAAGTCTGCATCAATAATTTAACCCTTTCCCTCATATAGACTCATTTTGATGCCCTCAATAGGTATCACATAAAGCCTGATCTGCAGAAAACCACAGTTAAACCTTACCAAATTTAATTATAAAATACTCATTTCCAGACCACTGAGGAGCAGCGAACAGCATAAAACCTGATCAGCCTGCGAGTTACTTGCAGGCTGATCTGGTTTTATGCTGTTCGCATAGGTCTTTTCATGGTGTCCTCTATGAGGGAAAGGTATAAGCTTCATCAATAATTTAAGCTTCAAAATTTCTATTAGAATACATTATTATCAATGTGTTGCTTGTTGTAAGCAGAAGACATGACTCAAAGGGATCACTTCTCCATTGTCCGTCTATTGTCACACTTTGTCCGTCACACTTTTGCTGTCATGCTTTTTTCAGCAGGTGACACATGTTCCAAGGAACACATCTGTGTTCTCAAAAATAAAAATGATTCAAACTGTGCCCATAAGTTTCAAAACGGAATTGAGTATAATACTAAAATTTGAGCCTGAGATCATACTTAAGTATTTTTGAGAACACGAAGCATGGTCTCAACTCACCGACACAGTCCACATTCACATCCGCAGCCTGAAACATGGGCAGGATCTTGTTCTTGTACACAGAGCTGGCTGTCCGCGCCCCGGCATGACACTGCAGGAACAACTTTATCGATTTGGGGCGACCTGGCATCTCTGTCAACAAAATGTTGGTTGGATGATGTTGCATAAGTAGTAGAGGCCTGTATTGTTGATTACATATAGGTTTAGAAGGTACATACACATAGACATACATGTATAATCTATTCATGTAGGGGTGTAAAATTTCTAAAATTCTAACCCAACCCTGATATACTTAACTTTACATAATGCAAAAACAATCCCATTTTAAGACAGATACCAACAAAATATTTCAGTGTTATTTTTTTTGTAAAAGATTGTGTTCTTGCAGGCTTGTTTTATCAAATTTAATTTTGACTTAGATATGAAAATAACTTTCATTTTTAAGTGATCAACTGAAAATTGATTATTAGATAAAAATTGATAATTTGCATGACTACAACTGATCAATTTCTGACAATGCTTAATGTATTCTGTTCGTGACTAATCTGAAGCAATCGTGCACATTCCAAGTTTTTACCATGCACATTTAAACCCTAGCTTTACCTAGTGTTAGGGGAATACACTCACTTCCACTGGCAATGGAACGAAGTAGCAACGGACCATGCAATTTCTTCATTCCATTACATTTTTCGTCCCATCGCATCCTTTATTCATAAGCAAGATGATTGCATTTTGCATCCATTGTAATACATGTACTATGTATATGTCATATAAGCATCAACAGTGCAGTAAATCGCAATGCCGAGATATATTAGTGTCGTAATGTCCTTTTATGCACAAGGATATGTAATCCAAAAGGCCTAATTTAATTTTATCAAATTAGATCAACCACAGGACACATTACCTACCCAGTGTTCCTAATAGATGACCTTATGACTATATATCAGTATTTTTATGTGCTTTAGAAAAGTGCAAATTGATCCAAGCTGTTTTATGTTAATTTGCTTGCTTGGGTTTGACATACGTGGACTTCTACTCCATCCTGAGACAGATATCATTTTGATATTACACCACAGACAAGTGGCATGATACCACAACCAGTCACAGTATCCTAATATTGAATCAGCCAGTCCTGGTACTATCCTTTCATGCTGAGTGCCAAGCGCAAGGAATATATACCAGTACCATTTTTAATGATTTTACTGTGTTGAGGACGGGAACAAACCCATGACCTCAAGGTCTCTCCTAACAAGTTGACTGGAGAGTTTCAATTATTAAATACTGTCTTACCTTGCATAAACATATTGATCTTCCTGATGTACATAGAGCACAAGGCTTCACTAGGATGCTCAAACAACACAATGCGCTCATATCTTACATTCGGTCCCATTCGCTCACAGATATGCATATTAAACCCTGTAAAAGATGAAAAAACAGAATGTAACATTATCAAAAGCTGAACTTCAATTAGATAAAAGCCAACAGTCTGATGGATCAACTATGTCTATATACAACTCATATTAATGATTTCTGTAACAAGAATATGTATAGACTATAAAGTATATGTTAAGGGCTCTCCTTTGATTCGGGAGTAAGGGTTTTGACTTTGAAATTTTGGAAATTATGCCTTTTGACTCATAACAAGAGTGTTCTTTGGAACACGTTTCACCTGCTGAAGAGTGACAAAAAAATTGGAGGCAAGAATCTTTTGTGCTTTTTTGACCTTCCAGACACAAAGGACTAGTCCAACCCAGGAACCAATGAGAATGATTAGTACATGTATATAAGATTTAGAAGTTTGTTTCCCTATCCTTGTAAAAAGAAGGGTTTACTTTAAGACCTTCAATAATAGTGCTGATAAAATGTATCAATGTATAATACATTATACCTGGTTTTCTATTTAAAGATCTGATGCATAATTTACCAGCCTGAAAGGAAGCTGCTGATTATCTTCAGAATTCCTTCTTTTCTATCAATTAGTATCTGTTACATGTAGACACATTATTGATTACCTGACTCTTGGTACAAGCCATCAGTTTTATGTCAATATTAACGTTTGTTGACTCTTGTTTTCAATATTGTTAAAAGTGTTTGTTTAACATCCATTAATACCAGACTGGTGTAAAACTAACTGACTAGATTAGTATAGTATCGTAATATTTGTTTAACATGATGAGGCTGCTTAGATGCATTGGGTATTATACCCTCCCAAATCAAAGGTCACTGCATGGGTATTGATAAAAAGAAAATTAGTAATTAATCACCCATTACTTTATGAGTATCTCAAGTTAATTACCCATTACTTTATGAGTATTTCAAGACTTTTTGTCCTTTTAAGTTTTCTTTCTTGATAATACTTAAGTATTTAACATACCGGTAAATATATTTACATGAATTTTTTGAAAGTGTAAAGAAAAGAGTCCAAGCTTGGCCATATATTAAATCAATGCAAATGATATTATTCTGACCTGAATAAATCATTTTATTTATTCCAGGTTTAAATTGAGTTTTGTTAGGCACTCATTTAAAGATTGAGTAATTGAACATTTCTAATTGATTATAATTACCAAATACCATGTTTATCTTTTCCTCAATCTGTACAGTGTGTTTTATTAGTTCAATTTGGTCAAACCAGCTTAATGGATTCTATATTCCATTCATAATTAATCAACTATGTATGATTTTTAACTTTGGAAAAATCTATTTTGATAATCTTTCCAAGGTTCTTTCAAACATTTCTTGCCAATAATCAATACATTATCTGCATAGTTAAACAATGAAAGACCTGCATGAGGCTTTCTCCTGTAATAAATGTAACATTCATCATTTTAAGAAAATATCAATATTTCAAGATTGAAGAAAAGTGCTTCAATAAATGGATCCCAATTTAACGATCGAGCTTATTCTAAAAAACTGGTACACCATCATACTGCAATATGCTCCTTATTGTACCAAAATAGTCTGTATCATTAATGTACTATGTATAAGACTTGACTCTTTGAGTTTACCGTTGCTTTGACAGTATTTCAGTCATGTTGCGACGTCCAGCTAATTACAGGTGGAGGAAGACCCAAAATGCACAGAGTCATCTGGGTAGAACCACCGACCTACCGCAAGCCAGCTGGAAGGCTTCCTCACATGAAAATCCGAATGACCCTGCCAGGATATGAACCCACACGGTCAGGGGCTGAGTGAGTGTTATCAGCGACTTTACCCTCTTGGCCACGGAGGCCCCATTATGTATAAGAGAAATTAATTATTTTTAAAAAAAAATCATGGTGCAGAAAATCTTAAAAGTTTAAAAGAATATGTCAATTAAAGGTATTAAAGACATTTGGCTGATTACCCAGACTCCATAGCATATATACAAACATTACTTTATATAACTGCTATATTACTGCAAATAGATTGTATCTACTGGTCAGAAAAACAATGCTGAAATTAACAGCTGTCTTACTGCCTTCAATTTTACTATGGGATATAAGATTTTATTCACAGTATCTTATTAAACCAACATATTGTAAATTAAGTGATTATTTTCTATACTTCAAGTAATTTTCTACATGTATTTTGCACATTAACTCACTGCATGGTGCTAAGTCCCTGCACCCATATTGTAGTATATGAAAATGTATAAATTGTTCTCTGGACAACACAGTCCTAAAGATTTATCGCCCTACCTAAAGCAATCTCATTAAAATCATATCCTTATTTGCACTCTTCTACTATCTGTGATTAGGATCTGACAACATCGCATTAGGGGTCAAGTCAGATTGACCTTTTAAGTAATTTCTTTGTATAAACAATTGCTCAATATTAAACCAATTAAATAGCCGTATCTAACTGACTTCAGTAAAATATTTGTCACAGGGTAAGAAAAATGTGCCGCTTGACCTGGACTCCAACCCGGGGCCTTTTTCTTAGAGGGTGAATGCTCTACCGGATGAGTTATCCGGCCGCTTACACGTCTTTCTACCCTATTGTTAGATTGATGCGGTTACTTCCCCCTGATATACCGAACGATTCTGAAGCCACCGATTTGATTGGCTTATACAAAGGTCAATCTGAGACGACCTTCTATACGATGTGGTCATGCAGATCCAGTTTGCATACTAAATCTGATTTTAATGAGACTGTAAAGGGCGGATCCAGGATTTTGGGTTAGTGGGGGCGTAAATCCAGCAACTACTTACATTTTACATGTATTAATAATACATACTTGGCATGTTTAATACGAACAGTTACAGGAACAACGAAATTAATATCAATAGAAACACTACTAAGAAAGATTGGTGGGGAAAGTTTTGTCTGAAAGAATGCGAAAACATAAATTAATCCTTTGTTAAAAGTGCACAAACATTTAGCCCCAACTTATATGTTGTCCTTATTTAACATGAATACACATACTGAATGATATACGTTACGTAATAATTCCAATACTCAAGGCATATATGCTATAACAACAAATTATTTTAATTCTTTTCTTCCATCCTCAATACGGGATTGTAATGACTTCCATTAGAAGTACGAAATTCAACATTCCTTAACATCTTTCAAGTCATGTTTAAACGTAAATTGTCCCAAAACCACAGTTATTATGTAGATATTAGGAAACTACAAGTTCTTCACACTAGACTACAGATAAGTGCAGTTCTGTTGATTTTAATTTGCTCTTGAATTATATAATTTAAGATCCTAAATGCACTTATGGGCAATTAGAGGCAAGTTACCATTATATTTTCCAATACCCAGTCTGAAAGGACTGCCGGACTGTTCTCTTCCCTTATCTCATCATGTATCACATTGACCTGAACTCCTTATTATATGGATTCCACTTTCAGATAATGAAATATATTTCATTGTGTTCAAAAATAAATAAATAAATAAACAACAGTGAAAGATTTGTCTGAGCTCTCTCTTTCTCTCTCTCTCTCTCTCTCTCAGTTACAAGCAAGTTTAATCATGTGCTATGTCTATATACAACTCAGTAGCACATATGGGAGAACTTTATATAAGCTCTGCTTTCATTCTAGTCCTTTTTTTAGCTCACCTGAGCACTTGTGCTCGGGTGAGCTTTTGTGATCGCCTTTTGTCCGTCGTGCGTCGTCCGTCGTCAACAATTGCTTGTGAACACTCTAGAGGCCACAGTTTTGGCCCAATCTTCATGAAACTTGGTCAGGATGTTTGTCTACATGATATCTCAGATGAGTTCGAAATTGGGTCATGTGGGGTCAAAAAATAGGTCACTAGGTCAAATCTTAGAAAAACCTATTGAACACTCTAGAGGCCACAAATTTGGCCCAATCTTCATGAATCTTAATCAGGATGTTTGTCTACATGATATCTCGGATGAGTTCGAAATTGGGTCATGTGGGGTCAAAAAATAGGTCACTAGGTCAAATCTTAGAAAAACCTATTGAACACTCTAGAGCCACATTTGCCCAATCTTCATAATTTTCAGGATTTTGTCTAATGATATCTCGGATGAGTTCGAATTGGGTCATGTGGGTCAAAAACTAGGTCACCAGGTCAAATCTTAGAAAAACCTTGTGAACACTCTACAGGCCACAATTTTGGCCCAATCTTCATGAAACTTGGTCAGGATGTTTGACTTCTGATATCTCAGATGAGTTCGAAATTGGGTCATGTGGGGTCAGAAACTAGGTCACCAGGTCAAATCTTAGAAAAACCTTGTGAACACTCTACAGGCCACAGTTTTGGCCCAATCTTCATGAAAAATGGTCAGGGTGTTTGACTACATGATATCTTTGATGAGTTCCAAAATGGGTAATGTGGGGTCAAAAACTAGGTCACCAGGTCAAATCTTAGAAAAACCTTGTGAACACTCTACAGGCCACAATTTTGGCCCAATCTTCATGAAACTTGGTCAGGATGTTTGTCTACATGATATCTCAGATGAGTTCGAAATTGGGTCATGTGGGGTCAAAAACTAGGTCACCAGGTCAAATCTTAGAAAAACCTTGTGAACACTCTAGAGGCCACAGTTTTGGCCCAATCTTCATGAAACTTGGTCGGGATGTTTGTCTACATGATATCTCGGATGAGTTCGAAATTGGGTCATGTGGGGTCAAAAACTAGGTCACCAGCTTGTGAACACTCTACAGGCCACAGTTGGCCCAATCTTCATGAAACTTGGTCAGATGTTTGTCTACATGATATCTTGCATGAGTTTGAAATTGGGTCATGTGGGATCAAAAACTAGGTCACCAGGTCAAATCTAAGAAAAACCTTGTGAACTCTCTAGAGGCCAGTTTTAGCCCAATCTTCAATAGATTTGGTCAGGATGTTTGTCTAATTGATATATTGGATGAGTTTAAAAATGAGTCACATGAGATGAAAAACTAGGTCACCAGGTCAAATCTAAGAAAAACCTTGTGAACACTCTAGAGGCCTACATTTTTGTCCCAGTCTTCATTAAACTTAATATGAATGATGACTGCATGAATTCCCAGTTGAGTGCAAATTCAGGTAGGATCAATATGTAGGTCACTTAGTCAAATGTTAGAAAAACACATTTAGATGCCAGATTTTTTGTCATTATGCCTAACACAGCCATCTTACTCAGGTGAGCGACTCAGGGCCATCTTGGCCCTCTTGTTTTTTTTTTTGATTTCATGATTATATGACTGTACTGTTCAAAGACGAAAAAATAATACGTTTAAACTAAACTAACTGGATGGACACAGCTTTTTCTGCTTCAATTGGCCAGATATTTTCAATGTATCGACTGCTACTGCTTGTTTAAATAGTGGAAAGGTGCCAAACCATCGAAAATGTAACTTATACGAGAAAACTAAAGTAATCAGTGAACTACAAATGGTATGGTGCAAATTTTGATCAAATTGATTGATTCATATTGTCATATACAAACTTTAATGTTAATAAGTGGATAGTCATATAAAATAACCCAACTTGGTCGATTTTAGGAGGAGCATACGCTGCTTCCACCCCCCTCTAAATCCGCCCTTGTGTACCTCAAGTGAACTTATGCTGACAATGTTTCCTACCACTTGTTGACTTACCTATACACACGCCCTCTTCCGAGGCTTGAACTTTCTTCCTCTTCATCTGCACAGCAAAGACATCCTTCAACATCACCGTGCAGCGGTCTTCATGTTTGCTCTTACCCTTGAAAATCCCTTTCTTTTTACCTGTAACAATATGTGTAATATATCAAGACTAAGAGGTTTTGATTCTGATTTACTTTTGAGTTCCTGCTTATTTTGTACCCACCAGCACAGAATCAGTCTTTTCCACTTTGAATGTATGTAGCAAATCTTGGCAGATACAGTCCCATGCTGAGGGCAAACAGAAAATTCTCGAATGCTGTGTTGCTTAGGTTTTTGAAATTAACATATTGCTAACAATTTAATTTTTAATGCTTTAATGAATTAATAGATATCAATATGTGTTTGTCAAGTTGCTTTTGTTTATAACAAATTGTATACTGCATATTCTAAGTTTTATCTCTTCACATCACTTACGCATAAATAAAAGATCATCAGGTTTGTATATTCCTAAAATTATATCGCTTGCCCTTCCTTATTCCTCCTAAATTAGAGAGAGTGAAATCAAGAAAAATACAATCAAATTAAGTTCTGATTTTTCGCTCGCCCTGCAGTAATTTTCACTTCCCATGGCAAGCTAAATTTCACATCCCTGATTAAAGCTTATTAATTTCAGTATTACAGAGCTATTAATTACATTATAACACTTTTTTTTTATTCAAATTTGGGCAGCAAAGTTAATAATATATTCTGAATCTGAATTCAAATAAGATAAAATTTAAATTGATTTTGAAGCTTGATTAACCTGTAATTACAATGCTTGCAGTTTGCACTTTTGACTGCCTTTGCAACCAGTGCAGACCAAGTTCAGCCTGCACGTCCATGCAGACTGATCATGATCTGCACTGTTCGATATTCAGTTAATGTATTTTTAGTAAGCAACTCCATAAACAGCTAATATTACAGTCCCAAAATGAAGCAAGGACAAATCCAATCAAGAAATTTAGCATGGTAAGGGTTAAGACAGAAGTTTAGACCACTGTCACATGATGGTGACATAAATACAACCTGCAGTGCCAAGTTCCACTGTGTCAAACTTGCATGGTGATCAGTTTAATAATAGCTGTATACACTAGGATCTTTATCTTTATACAAACACAAAGTCCAGATTTTAAACTCTAGGAGGTACATACCATACAATGTCTTGATGATCATACAGATTAAAACACAATATTTTAAGAAAGACTTTGATGGATGTTTGCAAAGGAATATTCTTATCTATCATTATCAAATTTGTAAAAAGTAAAGTAATAAAAAAAGAAGACTAACAAGATATGAGTCTGTCCATGTCTATACAGACAACGAATACTGCTCCTTTAATGTATATGTGGCACTGCTTAAATGTTTGTCAGGTTTGACTACTTTGCTTCACAGCTATAAACACTGTACTGACAAGTGACATGATACCACGCCTTGTCACATTATCCAGACAACAGGCCAACCAGTCATGGACCCATATAAGCATGCACCAAGCAAGGAAGTTAAATTACACGGTACCATTTTTTTAATACATTGCATGTTGTGGCCAGTCAGGAAATCAATCCCACAGCTCTAACCATGCACTTGGCCACTTAGACTCGGGTCCAAAGTATCTCTGTTGGAAGGGCACTGTACAATTTTATTTCAGGTATTAATGAAAAACTTAACATAATTATATTTATACCCTTGCACACTCTGACCAAAAACAAGCATAATATCTGTTCCCTTTGACTTACATGCATCAACGAACATATAAGTGCTTGCAAACTGCATAATTGCAAACTGCACCCACGGTCAATTTCTCCAATTTCTCTCCATTCATTTACCTATTCTTAACTGAGAATTAGCATAATTATTGGCAGCCATGGGTTTACAATGGCAATTTAACTGGACCAAAACCAAACATATCACACATTCCCCTTAGACTACATGCATCACCGATCTACTTCAGTACACCATTACATTAAATCTTTATATCTTTGTTATCTTTAAAATATGTTTTTGTTCTCCCAGCCAACCATTTCACCTGTGTCTCTTGGGGATCAGGACTATAGGGACTTAAAGCTTATAATGTCCGCTTATCTTTTCTGCTTGAGACATACATAAACAGTTACTTTTAAACACATATTGAGCTATTACAGTAATGCTTTCTATAATTTTTTCCAACTGAAAACAGTATCAACAAAAGTTGTCGGAACGTCGACACATATGCCCCCTAAGCTCCCCCAACTCCAACTGAGGTCATTGTGTTAATGATCAGAAACGATTTTCACATTCCAGGTCATTGTGACCTTGACCTTTGACCACAAAAATCAATAGGGGTCATCTACTAGTCATAACCAATCACCCTATGAAGATTGAGGAATGTGGGCCCAAGCATACTCAAGTTATTGATCAGAAACAATTTTCACATTCCAAATCAATAGGGGCATCTCTAGTCATACCAATCACCCTATGAAGTTTATGAATAAGGGCCCAAGTGTTCTCTAGTTATCGGTCAAACACCAAGTGGTCTACCAACAAACCGACCGACTGACGTTTGCAAAACAATATGCCAATATGCCCCCTTTTCTTCGAGGGGGGGGGGGGGGGGAGGGGGCATAATTAAATATTTATCAATTCTGACAGTTTCGCTGAGTTTGACATACAAACATTTGTAATCTTAATCCTACATCTACAAGATAATGATGTCTAGTCTATAATTCATGTCCCCTGGTATGTCAAGTGCCATAAAAACCACAATCCTTCACATTTCAACCCATGGTAAGTTTATAATAGCAGATTAGAGGCACTGTACAAATGACTACCCTTGAAATTCATGATTATTTTTGGGATACATGTACCTACAGGTATACACATAAATTTTGATTACAAAATAAAGTGATGAACTGCATGATGGCCTTACATCTATGAAATTTAACATAATTGTTTTGTCAGGGGTTTTCTGCCTCTTTTGGGAAAAGAACCGAATTAGCCCCAAAGTGGGAAAAATTATCGACATATTCATCTACTTGGGAATTTTTAAGAAGCAGAAAAGCAAATTAGTATGTGTAATATGCCATATTGTTAAAAGAGGCATTTTCTTTCATTAACACAATTAATTAACAAAAAGAAGCCTTCAATCATTTTTTTTGCCAATTGGGAAAAATACTAATATTCAATTGGAAATTTGTCCAGTATTCTGTGGCTCTTTGGCCCATACAAACAGGTAGAAAAAAGTTATTTGCAATTGCAGTTTGGATCTTTCTTTAACATAATTTAAACTTTATTATTTTAAGTTGATTGGGAAAAAAGTTCTTATAATTAACTTAATACAGTAATTTATCCCTGTCAATGTTTCCTGGGTTGGACCAGTACTTGGCATCTGGGAAGGTCATGAAAATTCCTTTCCCACTGGACCTAGGCACCCCTATTAAGTAAAACTACTGGAAAGATTAAAGGCAACAAAAAATTTGCCCCCCCCCCCTTCCTCATCAGTTAAAAAAATGTTAAGTTGGTCATGCAACTGCAAACCTGCAAATTTTTAATGATGGCCCTTTTGTTAATTTGATACAATCTTTATAATTAAGAGAGTGTGTGGGGTCTACACAGTCATGGAGTATTTGTTAAAAGTAATTGATGTCTTACTACTCAGAAGTCACTGGTATTTCTCCTTATAGGGCAATAATACTTCAGAAGTACATTTAAGTGAATAGTTTTGAAGTACTGCATAGTAAATAACTGTTGTCTCTCGAGTAAGTAGGACTGCATCAAACTGTAGAAATGTAAGAATTTAATATAAATAACCATAAAAGTACAATGCCTTAATTAATGTCAACATTATAAACATTCCAATAATAAGGTGGGCCTAGCTTACAGATATATGTACATCATTATAATTGGTGATTTTTTTCCTTGGATTGTGAATTGGTGAAGTACCCCTTCGTTTGTGAAAAATTAGCACTGTTTTTCTCAAAATTGTGAAAAAAAGAAGCAGCGTTCATCTGCTGTTATTGTGAGAGAAAAATGTGGGCTATGACAGAATATCTTGAAATGGCTTATATTTTCAAGAAAATGAGATATATTGTGAAAGAGAGGCGCCTTTGAAATTAATTTAGCTTAGTAGGAAGGATTTATAAACCATGCCTCTATTAAAAATACACTTTTGAATTGTGAATCAATTTTAGGGTCCCTTCTTAATTATTCTGAATGGGTCCTTTTACGGTACCAGTTAAGGAAGGAAAAAATTCGCTGCCAATCTTACGGATGCACGCGGGATTCAACTTGGTCTATGTATAACAGGAATACCCCACAAATACTAATTAACCCTTTACATCATGAATATTCATGTACAAATTAATGATATGATGAATACTAATTGACTGAACTTTAAATGATAATTATATAAAAGAATGAATATTTTTTGTTCTGCAGGCTGTGTATAATTTGAGCTACAACATTGTAAAAATTTGTATGAGCAAACAGAGGAGACCCTGATCAGACAGCTCCTATAGGAGCTAATAGGAACTGTCTGATCTGGGTCTGCCCTGTTTACCAATGCATCAACTTCAGTCTATATGAAATAAAAGGTTATAGGTTAAGACAGTCTTCCATGAATTGTAACAAACCTACTAGTCATCCATCCAGACGGGTAGACTGGAATTACTTCTTGTGCAAGGAAGTAAAAAAAACTTTCTAAAACTTAAAATTCAATTAATATATAATATTTATAGGAAATAGTGGGGAAAGATAAGTATTGCTTATATGCATATTCTATATATATTATACTTCTACCAAAATGGAGAGTGAGTGGATGGTGAGAAATCTAGCTGTCAGACTGACAAAAAGAAGAATATGGATATGTCCTCAGACCTGTGAACTAGCTCATTTTAGGATGACTTGACAGGTATGTTCCTAATTACAGTGCATTCTCACATGATGAGATGGGCCATTGGACATTAAAAAACTATGTTGGACCCTTAATGCTTCAAACTATACAGTACTGTATATTATGCTCTAAATAAACATATACAAGATAATCTGAACTAACACACATTTGTCAATACACTTTGCTACTTAATTAACTGTGGGTTATAATTTGATTAACAAAATCTCATACTTGAGACTTATTAATTAAGCATATATATGATCCATGGCAGAGACTGCAAAGATCATTTGGCTAATGAAACAATGTTACATATTGTGGTCTGGATTTTAGAACTCCAATATAGAGAATTGGATAAGTTCTACTCAGAAAGTGAGTTCATTTCCAGTATATACCAAAGATACAGTATATGTTCAAAAGTCTGGTTTCATTGGTCAGCAAATCGCTAATAATAATGTTCATGAAACAAATGTCTTGCCAGCTGAAAATCAATTTAACAGTATACATGGGGTAGTGATAATGGAAAATAAATATACAATGAGTTCTGATGATATATAAATAATGTAGCACATGCTATAAGATATTCTGCCATCTCCCATCTCCAATATCAATAATTATGTAATAATTATGCTGGGGGGGGGGGGGGGGGGGGGTTCATATGTTTTTTCCAGGGGAGGGTGGGGGGTTCAGGGGTTCTTTTCATCTCTTCTACTTTTCGCTTTTAAGTTTCAAGGGAGAGTCTTGATCCCCAGACCCCCTCTGGATCCGTGCATGAGATGACATTTAGGAGAAAGATTGTGCCCCATGTGTACCCATGACTGCTGGATAACTTGCAAGATATCCAGAGTATCAATAGAGCTGACAGGACAAATGGTTCAACTTCCATCTTCCTTTCTTAACCCTCAGGAACTAGCTCAGGCCGCTCAGCAAACCCTTCAAGCTTTACTTCCAACACCATGAAGTAAGCACTAGAAAAAATTGACCTTGTGATGGGCTCAAACCCATGACCACCAGCTAAATGGGTAGACATGCAGTTCAACGTTTTGACCCGCTCCCAGTTAAAGTGACCTATTTCTTAACCAACTGCATGGGTGGACAATGCTACTAACAGATTACACACCTCCAATTCTCAACCATAAGAATCATCCACATTTGTGTACCTATAATTTGTGATATCGTTCTACTTTTGGTTTGGCATTATATCCCCTACGTAGAGGCATGACAACCAGTACCAAAAATAGCATGTTGCGCCGAGCGGCTCATTGATGGGACTAGATCTAGGCTTCTCTGCCCACTTAAATCGATCTAGGCTTCTCTGCCCATTTAAATCTGAAACCATTGAGAAAGTACTGCAAAAAAATGGGCCTAGCATTAGCCTTGAACCCCTGTCCACCTAAACACTAGAACAGTACTATATATACCAACTGAGCTAACTGAATTATAACAGTCCTATCAAAACCTGTATTTGCGATCACCTCTACTAAGTGGTCAATTACAGTCAGTTTTGATATAACCAATTTAGCATTTGGTTATATGTTCAACCTTCGTTTAGTGGCCACCTCTGTTAAGCGGCCATTTCTCTTGTTCCATTGAGTGACCGCTCAGGTTTGACTGTATACATAATTACATTACATGTGGTTTTTTTCCTTCACTTACCAATATATATATATACATGTATAAATATATAAATGAAAGATTTTAACCAAATTCAAATTAGGAACAAATGATGATCATTTCATTTCATAAAAGAAAGCAACATAACAGATAATGGATTTAAGAATAAAGCAGTGTGTATAAATCATCATGCATGAATGTTGGTATTTTATTACAGAACTGTGGTAGCTGTCATTTTTTTTAAGTAATATATATATTAAATAACATAGTCACGGTATTTACCGGCAGGGTTGACATTTTTCCAGACGATACATCCCTTAGACAGTGAGAGTGTCACATCGTACCCATCACCTTTCACGTGAAATATATCCTTGCTGTCCTCCTCGTCCGCAAACAACTGTTCGATCCTCCGGTAGGAGTTCATTTCCATCATTACCGGATTTCCTTCTTCGTCAAAAATATACTCGTCTAAATCCTCCATTTTCAACGATTTTGCACTCAATATAAGCGGTATTAAAGGTATTCAGACAATTCAAATCTAGTATAAATCATATAAGCGCTTATACTTTCCATTTCAACACTTTGACATGAATGAACTTACACAATTTTGACCCGGAAGTGCACAGGTGCCCGTAAGACTAATTGTGTTTTCTGCGATTTGATTGGCTGGAGGGATAAACAATAATAAGATGACTCTCAACCTTGGGTGATCACCATGGTGATTTGCTAAACAATCAGCTGATGATGATTCATGTTTGTTTAGAAGAAATCCGTGATGTTCTTTAAGTCTGACTCGCCTAATGTATTGTTTACTTTAATTATACATAATGCAAAGATTTAGAACAAAATGAATTGATGTAAATACTTTTTTTTTATTTCATATACATGTACACTACCAGTACTTAAAGAAATGTACACATATCAGTATATTTATGTGTATTAATAAATGAAAAGAACATTTAGATCTAATTCAACCAAAACCTCCATTTTTCATATGCACGTAGTCCAGCGTGTACTGTACAGTTCTTTATATGAAAAAAAGCATCTCATCAAAGTACACTGTTAGCTGTTGTTCAAAATACCCTGTTATTTTCATACTTTGAAGGTGTTCTTGTTTATCCCAAATAAAGTTGGAAACTATTTTGTAATAGTGAAGATGATTTAAGGTTCTGGGACTCTAATATATGATATTAAGAATCACAAGTTATATATAGAAGGTATATTAAATTAAACAATCAATGATAAAATTGTAATGTACATTAAAGCAGCTTGTTCACAGATGATCGTAGAAATTAAAAGAAATAGATTTTATACTCTCCCTTGGTAATATAGTTGCAGTCTTTGTTTGTTGACAAATAACCATAGCAATGATGGTCACATTATGCAAGAAAACGCTATTTTTGTAAATGAAACTTTGAAAAAATCAGTTTAACATAGAATATAGTATCCCGGAAGTTAGTGCTTGCAGACCCGTGACACATTCAGCAATATGTCTTCTTCACTAGTTCTGGGTAGCCTATGAAGTAGCAGTTCGCAAAGAGTGAATATGATCAGTCAAGTGACAGCAAATGGAAATAGAAATTTTAAATATAGGTTTTATAATCCTGAATATAATTTCAGTCCGTGACAGACTGTCTGTGATTGGGAAACCACCCATTTTTATTTTTTTCCAATCACGGATGATTGCATTGGGAAACCATGCATCTGTAGATGGGTATTGTTAGACGTAATGCACACATAGTTAAAAATCAATTCTTAGTCAATGACCATCTGGGAACAAGCAGCTTAAAGATATGATATGTTTTATTTTGAACCACTGTGTCCAGCTTGGCACTGAAAAACACAACAGACAAAAAAAAATATTTATCATGGAATGAGAAAATTGTTACCAATTAAGTTAATTTACTTATTAATCGCTAAAAAAGTGTTAATTTCAACAATGTTTATAAACACCACTGAATTTTATAATATGTACTATCATGAAACTTGCTTCAAAATTTGTAGCATTTTATTTTTGAATAGGTATGTAAATTCATGAACTTTTATCACAAAATTAAGACTTTAATAATAATAATCAGTAAGTTATACATACCTAAATTCAATTGGAATGAATACATACTTAATAGCTATAATAATATCAAATACATTAAAATTTGTTATCGATTATGTGGCTTATAAATTAATAAGCAGACACCATATACAACAATCACTTTTGCATCAAATTTTTCTGAGCTAAAATAACATGTTCTATGCTTCATGAGTTACTTCAGATGACTGTTGTACACAAACATCTTGCCCTAACGATCACTTGTGCCAAGTTATTGCAAAACATGACCATTCACATCAAAGTTACAGCTTGGACGGGAATGATTGCTAAAATTTCAAACTCAACCAACTGCCCGTGACCGTTATGAAGCTAGAAACTTATTTTTTGTTCACCACACCGTCTTTTCCTAAACTAGCGACCTGGTTCTTTCTTGTTCATGACACGTCTTTTCCTAGGGATCACTTGAGCCAAGTTATTTCAAAACATGACCATTCACAACAGTTACAGCCAGGACATTATTTTAAGGTCAACCAAGTGATGTGACCTTGACCTTTTAACATTTCATATCTAAAAAAGGAGTTTCTGTATTCAAGATAATTTATATAAGACACTTTAAATTAGACTGCAAACATGTTGCACCACAATCTTGAACTGGCTTTGTATTTCACCTAAAGCAGGAAAAAAAACCCTCATACTTGGCTAAATTATAAGATGGGGATCTGGGGCCCCGTTTCACTAAACTTCGTACAAACAAATAGTCGTAAGTATGTTGTTCTACATGTTGTCTAATAATGTCTAAGTTGAAAAATAAAACATGAAGAAAGTTGACCCATTTTTTCCCATTATACAAACGCAAGAAAAAGATAACAGGAAAAATACTATTTTACATCTGTGAATTTGCGCTTATGAAGATATTTTTTTCGTACCAAGATTAGTAAAATTTGTCCCAGCTGTTTGTTGAGTCTAATGTCCCACTGACAGTATTTCAGTTATTTGGAGATGATGTCTACTTGAGACAGATATAGCGCTGCCACACTGCAGTATCACGTCACAGACATGTGGCATGATACCACACCAAGTCACATTATCCTGACACTGAGACAAAAAGTCCAGGAACTACCCTGTATATATTGTGAGTGCCAAGCAGGGAGCTACCAGTACCATTTTTTACAACTTTGGTATGTCGCAGTTGGGGATCATACTCACAACCTCCAACTTCCGAGGCAGACCCTCTAACCTCTCACCTCCTGTAACTGATCGCTAAACAAGAAAGTCAGTAGAACTGACAGATGCTCCCCGAAGAACGTCATTGTTACAAATAAGGCCTTGGTCAATGGGTGGGAGGATATGTTAAGGACCGGAATGGGATCAGCACATGCTTATCATGTATAGAATCCAGGTAATGTCCTCAAATTCGAAAAAAGGGAAAAATCAAATACAAAATACAATTCATTTACCTTTATATTTTAGCAATGACTGAAGATTGATACCCATCCAAATAATTTGATGATCACTGAAATATGGCGTTGACAAATGGACCAATGGCTTAAGATCTCCAGTCATACATTTCAATGTGTGCTCATATCAAAGAGGTTAACCAACACTCTTGACATATGACTGGATATTTGAAATAGTGTATAATGGCCTAAACAACAATTAGCTGACATGATTATGATTGACATTACTAGCATATTGAATTTTGTGGGGTTTTGTTTAAATGATATCTCCTGTTAAATAAGGCAAATGACATGAATATCAGTCAACAACATGGTAGTAGGGGCCATAACTCTCTTAAAAATTGAGGAACCAGGTCACGTCGACGATATGCGTATCTACTCTTGGTAATAAAGCTTCCCATAAAGTTTCATTGAATTCAAGCCATTAGTTCCAGAGAAATAGCCCGGACAAGAATTATGCAACATGAACTATAGGCCAAAAATTCAAGGGGCCATAACTCTGTGAAAAATTTAGGAACCGGGTCATGCTGAGGATATGCGCATCTCCTTTTGGTAATAAAGCTTCCCATAAAGTTTCGTTGAATTCAAGCCGTTAGTTCCTGAGAAATAGTCCGGACAAGGAAAGTGTGACGGACGAACGGACGGACAAAGCGGCGACTATATGCGTCACCTTCGGTGAGCATAAATATAAGCATGATGGTATGTTGAACTTTAATCAAAAAAGGGCTATAATTTGCATTAAATTTGATCAAGATTTATCTAACCTGACTGTTACTTAAGTAAAATCATCATCATCATCCATTTAGAGTCTACCTTCCATGTACTGGGTAAGACTTTTTCCTGTTGCTGCTTTCCAAACTATCCTGTCCATAGCATCTAATGTTTTGAGGTTAAAACAGGCCAGATCCTCTTTCACAGTTTGATGCCATGTATTCTATGGTTGACTATGTGAGTATCAACCAGGTACAGACCATTCGTTCTATATTTTCCTGACCCAGTCTTCCTGGTCTTTTCTGACAATGTGGCCGAACCATCTCCTTTCTGACAATGTGGCGAATCAATCTCTTTTCTGACAATGTGGCTGAACCATCTCCTTCCTGACAATGTGGCCGAACAATCTCTTTTCTGACAATGTGGCCGAACCATCTCCTTCCTGACAATGTGGCCAAACAATCTCCTTCCTGACAATGTGGCCGAACCATCTCCTTTCTGACAATGTGGCCGAACCATCTCTTTTCTGACAATGTGGCCGAACCATCTGCCCCTCCTTATTACACTGACAACATTCACAATGCCTGACAGGGTAAGTATGACAGTCTGTGTTTTCTGCTCACAGAGCCTGGCTTCCACCATTTTTCTGATATGGTTCTCTGTTGTTTCCATTCTCCTCTTAGAGGTTTAAATATTCATTGATGCATCTTGTATGCCTTGTCATCGATGTATGCATTGGAAAAAAATTAAATGGCAATACATATGATGCAAGACAGATTTCACCTTGAGATGCATCGACACAGCTGACAAGTATCGCAATACTCGAACAATTCCTTACACGTGTGATATTTAGTGTTACTAATTTCATAAATATGCTGCTGCATAAATACTTAATAGTATATATGCTGTGTTCTAGTTATAGTTGATAATCTGTGTTTTTGGAATAAATGCTGTGAACAATTAAAGAAGTCTTTATATGAACACCTGACGTGCATTCAGTATGCCAAACCATATGCAACAGGTCGCTTACAGTCAGCTATGGAGTTGTCTTAGGACCCTATACCATGCTGTTTACGGGCACCTTAAGCTGTACATAGGTATACATGAACATTGTGGTTTATGACACCGAGAGTTTCATAGCGGACCATAAGCTTACAGTTGCATATGGTCTGGCATACTCAACACACGCCTGGTTTCAAGTATGAAAGTAAGTATTGTGATACATATTGCATCTCCATTTAAATATTGCAATACGCATTGCAATTCAGTTGCTTTTGCAATACGTATCATGAATTACATTATTGAAAAAAAAATTTAACAAATAATTTGATACATATTATGACAGAAAAAATGGCAATGCATAGCCCTTTTCTTCTATTATCTGCAGTGAGTGACAGCATTAACTGCAATACAGTCGGCAATTATGGACATGTGTGTCATATGCACTTTTCATGGTCAGTCAGGGACCGGGATTGGAGGAATGGTGCAAGCTCATGGAATTTCTTCCATCTTCTGCGTATACGGATATTGACATCAACATCGGCACCACCCCCGCAGTCGATCATGTCACCCAGATATCAGAATCTAGAGTCAGTCTTGTACTTGATACCATTTATATCAACAGCATAATTGGTTTCATTAAGTTGCATGCAATACCTAAACTAGGTATGATATTATCGCCACTAGGGAGAGTAGAATAGCTCTATATACTTTGTGTAGATGCGCTAAAAATTCAATGAACATTCTAAAAAGGCTAAATGAAAAATCTTAACGTTAGGAAGTGATCAATTTATGATGTCATAAAGCTATAAACAAGATGTGAATGTTATCTTTTTTATTTTAACTTTTTCACATGGTTTCAATAAATAACAATATTTTTATGGTATTTACAATGGATGAAAGTCATAAAAATATGACAATTTAAACATTCTCATTTGACAAGTAACAAATATGCATGTACAAATAAATCCACAAATTATTAATAAAAGTCAAAAAACACCATTTCTTCCAATACACATCTGCCATTATTTATCAATAGCCACGGTGACTGTTATCTGATGACTAAAGGCTTTATGTGTGAAAATTTATATCCACTACTCTTTTAATCTGTACAACTTCTCATGCAGATTGTAAAAGAGAAAAGGTGTAATATAATCGCTCATTTCTTAGAGATAAAAGCTGTGAAAAAGTATCTATTCAAACCTGGGCATATCAAAAAGGATTTACACTGTGCTACAAAATCATGCAAGTATTTCATTGCAAAGAAGTATTTTGCAATTTATCATCTATACTTTAAGATCATACAAATTTGAAAAAAAAAATGATAGATTAAGTCACCAGCTTTTGTTCAGTTAATCTAAACGCTCACAAATGTTATGGATTTGGTTCCCTGCTTGCACTCCAGACACTATGATAAAACAGGGATGCAAACAGTAATATTTAGGACTTTAACGGTAACTGAACGCAAGAGAGACATCACTGGTGCTGGTGTCACCTGACAGGCCAAACAATTTATCTTTCCTTCACGGACAATCCGTGGAGAG
>CM037785.1:50489615-50539615 GCA_021229015.1 Solen grandis | reverse complement strand
TCTTTCAAAGATTCTCCTATATAAGTCTATGTAGAATCAAGTGCCTCCTGGGGCGGGGCCAATTTTGACTCCAGGGCCATGATTTGAGCAAACTTGGTACATGTCTATAAGGCCATGTAACTCATCAAATATCTAAACTCCAGGCCTTGTGGTTTTTTCTAGATTTTCCTGTATAAGCCTATGTAAAATCAAGTAACCCTGAGTCAGGGCCAATTTTGACCCCAGGGTAATGATTTGAACAAAGTTGATAGATGACCACTAGTCCATATTACATACAAAATATCTAAGTCAAAGCCTTTTAGTATCTAACAAGTAGATTTACAAATTTTCCTTTTCAGTCTATGTAAAATAAAGTGACCTTTGGGGCGAGGCCAATTTTGACCCAAGGCCATGATTTGAACAAACTTAGTAATGTCTATAAGGCCATGTTACACACCAAATATCTAAACTCAAGGCCTTGTGGTTTCTGACAAGAAGATTTTTCTAGACTTTCCTATATAAGCCTATGTATAATAAAGTGACCCCTGGGGCGAGGTCAATTTTGACTCAAGGTACATGATGTGAACAAAGTTGGTAGCTGTCCACTAGGCCATATTACATACCAAATATATAAACTCTAGGCCTTTTAGTTTCTGACAAGGATGATTTTCTAGTTTTCCTATTTAGATCTATGTAAAATCAAGTGACCTCTGAGGTGGGGCCAATTTTGACCCCAGGGCCATGATTTGAACAAACTTGCTGCATGTCTATAAGGCCATGTTACACACCAAATATTTAAACTCCAGGCCTTGTGGTTTCTGACAAGAAGATTTTTCTTGAATTTCCCAAATATGCCTATGTTAAAACAAGAGGGCTAAGATGGCACTTAATCGCTCACCTGAGAAAGATGATTGCTTAAGAAATAAAGATGCTAGAGTGTAAAAGTGAAATCTGGCTTTTTTATGGTGAAAAGGGCATAACTCCTAAATTAACTAGTCAATATCAGTTATAATTGAGCCCGATTGCGAAATTATGGGCACAAACATTGTCTTAAAGTTTAAAAAAGATTGCTAAAAAAATGAAGATGCTAGAGTGTAATCAAAGTGAAATCTGGCATTTTTTATATTTGAAGGGGCATAACCTCCTGACCTAATCAACATATCTCAGCTTTAATCAAACTCAATCAAGACATTATGGTCATAAGCATTGCCATAAAGTTTGAAGATGATTGCTCAAAAGACGAAGATGCTAGAGTGTAAACAAAGTGAAATCTGGCATTTTTTTATATTAAAAGGGGCTTAACTCCTGACCCAATTGACCTATCTCAGACATATTCCATCTCAATTGAGAAATTATGGTCATAAGCACTGCCATAAAGTTTTAAGATGATTGCTTAAAAGATGCAGATGCTAGAGTGTGGCAATTTTTTTATATTAAAAGGGGCATAACTCCTGACCTAAATGACGGAACAGCCATAATCAAATCAATGGACTTTATGGTCATAAGCATTGCCATAAAGTTTAAGATGATTGCTCAAAAGATGCAGATGCTAGAGTGTAAACAACGTGAAATATGGCATTTTTTAATATTAAAAGGGGCATAACTCCTGACCTAATTATTATGGTCATAAATATTGTTTTAAAGTTTAAAGATGATTGCTTAAGAAATAAAGGTGATAGAGTGTAAACACTAAAAAATTTTGATGCCACACAACCCACGACGGACACTCACGGGATCACAATAGCTCACCCTGAGCTTTGCTTGGGTGAGCTAATAAAGTGACCCCTGGGGCGGGGCCAATTTTGACCCCAGGGCCATGATTTGAACAACTTTGTAGAGGTACACTAGACAATGCTACAAACCAAATATCTAAACTCTAAGCCTTGTGGTTTCTGACAAGACAATTTTTCTAGATTTTCCTATGTAAGTCTATGTAAAATAAAGTGACCCCTTAGGCGGGGCCAATTTTGACCCCAGGGTCATGATTTGAACATATTGGTAAAGGTTCATAAGACAATGCCACACACCAAATATCGAAGCTCTAGGCCTCGCAGTTTCGGAGAAGAAGATTTTAAAGATTTCATTTTAAAAATCTATTTTTAGTTCCTGTGACCCAGATATGCAACGGACTGGAACCATTTGAACAACTTTGGTGGCACTTTATGCATGGAACATCACAGCCAATTTTCATCAAATTTGGCCCAGTAGTTAAGGAGGAGATGTTGTTTAAAGAAAATTGTTGAAGCCGGATGCATGAGAGGCATGGACGCCAGACATAAGGCGTTCACAATAGCTCACCATGAGCACGTTGTGCTCAGGTGAGCTAAAAACACACCAAAATCAGGCAGAGCTCTGATACACTTATACTTGTATCCCAGATAAAAATAATAAATAAATATATTTGTTTATTGGGTTTAACATCCCACCGACAGTATTGCAGTCATTTGGAGACGATGTCTACTCGAGACAGATATACGGCCTCCTGATTCCTGGGCGGAAACTCTAACCACTTGGCCATCGAGACAGGTTTAACAAATATGAATTAAAAAAAAAGCTAATCATGACATGCCAAGATGACGTTGTCATAAATCTGAGGATATATCAACTCTGACCATAGGCTGGAAATCTAACTCACTTGGCATCCAGGAAAGGTTTGACAAATATGAAAAAACTGAAAAAAGACTAATTCATAATCAAATCAGACCACTGGTAGCCTAAATATAGTGTGGGGAAAAAAAAAAATATAACAAAGGGTCATAACTCATTTAAAATCCAGCTGATGAAGACATGCAAACGATATGCTAACTTGGCTTGGTACTTATAGCTTGGTGAAGTTAAATAAATCTGAATTAAGGTAGCTGAGAAATAGTGCGGACAAAATACATTTAAGAAATACAACAAAAGGCCATGACTCATTCAAAATCAAGCAAATCATGATGTGCCAAAGATATGCACAACTAGGCTTGGTAATTATTATTACTGTGAAATTAAATCAAAATGACTTAAGGTAGCTGAGAAATAGCGCAGACAAAGTCTATTTGAAAAATATTATAATAGACCATAACTCATTTAAAAACGAGTGAATCATGATGTGCTTACGATATGAACAACTAGGCATGGTACTTACCATTCTTGTGAAGTTAAATCAAAATCCAACTAAAGGTAGCTGAGAATAGCGTAGACAAATCTCGTCTACAGACAGACCAACCGACGAACCAACAAACCGACTGATGGACATGACTCCAATATAGCCCCCATATACCTTATTACTTCCTTAATGGGCACAACAGCTCCTCTTTGCAATCAGTAGGTCTGGGGTTCAAATCCCAGCCAAGGCACTTTCCCCCAGTGACTGTGTCATACCAAAGACATTTTAAAATTGGAACCAGATGCAACCTTTACATGGCATTCAGCAAAATTGGGTTGCTATGGGAGCTTGGAATACCCAGCACTGGTTCTACCATGTGTCAGTGTTATACACCAGGCTGGTAAAAGAATCAAGGGATCTATTCTTAGAAATTTCCTTTCCAGACACAAAGTATTGGTACGACCAAGGAACCGTGGAGAGGGATTAGTAAAAGATGTAAGAACTTGTTTCCCAATTGACATAACAATAAATCTGATAGTATTTTGGACAAGTTATTTTGAGCTATTTTCATCAAAAGTATGTCAAGGTCAAGGTCAACTGTATAATGAAGAGGTCCACCCAGCAACTGTCTAAATATTGAAGCAATCCAATGGAGCACATAGAAATTATAGCAGATTAACCAAAAGGTAGACCTGTCCCGACTGTTTTCATTAAAAGTAGGGCAACGGTCAAAGTCACAAAGACAGCTGCATAAGTCTGTTAAAGATCGAACACATTTCAACTTAAACTGACAAGACTTACAAAGTACAGGAAAGGCATGACTATAGTCCAGAACCAGGATGGCAAGATTCCAAATGTCATGTTGGACATGACCAGTCCAGGACAGGTGGACACTGAGTATAAACCCTGCAATATACACAACAGTGACTTTATTCACATGGCAACTTTCAATATCTTTTTCCAATTCAACTGAATGAATATTAGTGATATTTAATGGAAAGCATTGCTAAATTTTTATAAATAAAAAACATATATACTGGTAGATCTATGACCTTTTATTGTATAAATTTCCTGTCTGGCTTGAAATAATAGTCTTTGAAAAAAAAGTATAGAATTCTAGAATTTCAAAAAAAGAAGGAAAAAAAATCAAGTGAGGATATACAAGGCAGACTACTGCTAGGGATTGGTGATTTAAGAATATTTTCTGGTTATTCTCTCCCTTTTGCTATGATAGAATGTTTAGGCATTAAGCAAATGGGACAATTTCAATATCATTAGGAAAGAAAACTGATATTTGAAATGAGGATTTCCATGTTTTCTCACCAAAGCCTGTAACAAATTGTCCAATGTTCTCATGTTTTCAAATATCTCCTTTTGTATTGAAGATATATGTGAAAGTAAATTGTACCTTACAACAGAACATTACATTACCATCAAAATGATACTTTAAGTATTACAAGAGGGCCAAGATGGCCCTAAAGATATTCACCTGAGAAAAACTGTTTTCATTGCCTGTACAAGTTAAAAAATTATAGCATAGTTGTACTAAATACATTATCCATGAGATCATTTCAATTCTACAAACTAAACAATACCTGTGATCAAAATTTGAAGTCAAACCTGAAAGAGATTATGGCTATAAACATTGTCAGTGAAACTCCAAAATGATTGCTTAAGAAATGAAGATGCTAGAGTGCAAACAAAGAGAAATCTGGCATTTTTTAATATTAAAAGGGGCATAACTCCTGACCTACTTGGCCGAAATCAGCCATAATTGAACCTGGCTATGAGATTATAGCTACAAACATTGTCATAGAGTTTGAAGCTGATTGCTTAATAACTAAAGATGCTAGAGTGCAAACAAAGTGAAATCTGGCAAATTTAAACATTAAAAGGCGCATTAGTCCTGATCTTATTGGTTGATATCAGCCATAATCGAACTTGGCCATATGAGTATAGCTATAAACAATGTCATAGAGTTTGAAGATGATTGCTTGCGAACAAAGTGAAATCTGGCATTTTTTAATATTAAAAGGGGCATAACTCCTGACCTAGTTGGCCAATATCAGCCATAATCAAACTTAGCCATAAGAATGTAGCTATAAACATTGTCATTGAGTTTGAAGATGATTGCTTAAGAAATTAAGGCGCTAGAGTTCAAACAAAGTGAAATCTGGCATTTTAATACTAAAAGGGGCATAACTCCTGACCTAATATGCTGATTCAGCCATAATTCTTGGCCAAGTGATTATGGTAATAAACACTGTCATAAAGTTTGAAGCTGATTATTTAAGAAATGAAGAGGTAGAGTGTGAACAAAGTGAAATCTGGCATTTTTTAATATCAAAAGGGGCATAACTCCTGACCTAATAGGCCGATATCAGCCATAATCAAACTTGGCCAAGAGATTATTGTAATAAACGTTGTCAAACAAACTAATTGTGGACACCAGACGGACGGATGATGGACTTAAGGACAACAGACATTCATCAATCCTAAAAGCTTATCCTGACCACATGCGGTCAGGTGAGCTAAAAAAAAGTCACAAAACTAGAACTATCACTGAAGGTGATTAATAACCCAGCAAAATGCTTTGATACAGGAGAAGCCAGACTCCAGGTGAAGCATAGATAAGAACCTGTACACATAGTTTATTGGTTATGATAGTAAGTAAGTAAATAAGCAAGTCTTTATTTAAAGTGGATAGAGAGAGTTATGGTTGTTTGGCACAGTAGTTTAAAAGTGTAGAATTATAGTTTTTGGACACAGCACTTCTCCTAGTCGCCATCTGTCTTTAATTTAAGTTTCAAGCCAATACCTTGTATAACTTTTGAGTTATGTTGTGGACAAGAAAAAAAATAAATAAATCAGGGAGATAATTCAAACAAGAGGGCCAAGATGGCCCTGTGTCGCTCACCTGAGTAAGATGGCAGTGTTAGGCATAATGACAAAAAATCTGGCATCTAAAAGTGTTTTTCTAACATTTGGGAAAAGGGAAAAAGGCCTTAAGGTTTTTCTAAGATTTGACCTGGTGACCTAGTTTTTGACCTCATGTGACTCATTTTCAAACTCATCCAATATATCAATTAGACAAACATCCTGACCAAAATCTATTAAGATTTGGCAAAACTGTGGCCTTAAGTGTTCAAAGGTTTTCTAGATTTGACCTGGTGACCTTTTTTCCCCCCTTTAACTCATGAAGATATCATGTAGACAAACACCCTGACAATTTAAGATTAGGCCAAAACTGTGGCCTGTACAGTGTTCAAAAGGTTTTTCTAAGATTTGACCTGGTGACCTAGTTTTTGACCCCACATTACCCATTTTCGAACTCATCCGAGATATCATGTAGACAAACATCCTGATTAAGTTTCATGAAGATTGGGCCAAATTTGTGGCCTCTAGAGTGTTCACAAGCAATTGTTGACGACGGACGACGGACGACTGACGACGCACGACGCACGACGGACAAAAGGCGATCACAAAAGCTCACCCAAACACGAGTGCTCAGGTGAGCTAAAAAGGGACCAAGTACAGTTACAGTTCTTGGACACAGCACTTCTCCTAGTTGCCATCTGTCTATAATTTAAATTTCAAGCCAATACCTTGTATAATTTTTGAGTTATGTTGTGGACAAGAAAAAAATAGAAACCAAGGGAGATAATTCAAAATGGGACCAGACAAAGGAGTAAAGAGAAAAAGCGAGGTATCTCCGCCACTTCACTGATAGGCTGATACCCACCTTCTTATTACACCGGTCATTCAGGGCCACACTGACCGCATCTGTCGCATACTTGGATGAACTGTAGGGCTCCGTTCTGACAATAAAAATAGCCCATGAGCATTTTTTCTTTTGTAATTGGTGCATTCATTTTTTTTTTTTATATAGACACATTTTGGCAAATACAGAAGACCCAGAAGACCAAACTCCTTTCAGGAGTTGTCTAATCAGGGTCTCCTCTGTTTGCTCATACAATATTGTAGCTCAGATCCTACACAGTCAGCATGGCAAAGAAAAATTTGTTGTCATACTATAAATTGGTGGAGAAGATTTTTTTAGCAATAGGAATGTAGCCTAATATAGGCCTCAGTTTTGTAAGTTGTAAAAGCCATGTCAGGTACCATATAAATAAGCGACTCAATAACATGATACTTCAACAAACCAAAGTAATGGATAATACATCTTCTTTCACTGCAAAGCAGTTTAACCCTTTCCCTCATATATACTCATTTCGACGTCCTCAATAGGTATCACATAAAGCCCGATCTGCAGAAAACCACAGTTAAACCTTACCAAATTTAATTACAAAATCCTCATTTCCAGACCACTGATGAGCAGCGAACAGCATAAAACCTGATCACCTGCGAGTTACTCGCAGGCTGATCTGGTTTTATGCTGTTCGCAAAGGTCTTTTCATGGTGTCCTCTATGAGGGAAAGGGTTAACTGTTACAGTACAGTACTCCTCTATTATACTGTTGTTTCTGTGGATACAAACCTAGTTATTGGGCCATGCTGTAATTACTGTAGAATCAGTAATTTCTGTAGAGGACACATTTTCGTTGATTTTATAATAAATCTACAAATATAACATACCAACAAAATTGACTGACCAGTAAATCATGGCTTTTACTGATTATAAGTACTTACAGATTCCATGAAATTTAATGTCAATGCATATTAAGATTTTACAGTAAATGGCAACATGTAAAATTTAAGAAAAAGATATGAACCCTGTTGTACCAGCACAGACCATGTCCTAATGGATCTACACTGCTTGTTGGTTTGACAATGTCTACTTGAGACAGATAAAGTGCTGCCACACTGCAGTATCACGCTGTAGACATGTGGCATGATACCACACCCAGTAACAACCAATCCTGCAACTACCCTTATATGCTGAGCGCCAAGCAAGGGAGCTAGAAACATTCGTATAAGACTTTGGTATGTCTCAAATCCATGACCTCCTGCACCTTAGGTGGACGGTATGACTCGGCCACCGGGGACAGTAGATCTTAACTGTATAATCTCCAATATCAAACATCTGGGCCCTAATACACCAATCTCTTAAATCTGAATTTTAAACTCAGACTCAAGATTCTAAAATTTTATACTGCCAAAATGACTTTATTTACAAAAATACACTCATTTCAAGTAATTTTCACCTTTATCAATTATCATCACTGAAATATTTATAGTTTTAGTGAAGCATAACTTTGAATTTTTCAATTCTTGGAGTCTATAAATGTGACCTAAGAGATTGAAGAATCAGGGTCCAGGTTCTTTGCTCAGACAAGCAGTAAGACTTACCCTTTCTTATGTTGTATGTCCTCCAGGTCAAGTGCATTAGAGACAGCATTTTGTGAAGATGTCCATATTAGGCTACTACACATGTCCTCCAGTTCACGGACCTGATAAATAAACAAGCCATGCTTGTCAAACATTAAAACATTAAAACAATAGAAACAGGAAAAGTGAGCATTCAATTTCAAAACAATTTCTTGGACCAAACAGCCAAGGCCCAATCTCTGAATGAAACAGTATCACAAAACCAAAACAGCATCAGTCTTAAGACTAAATGTTCCAAGTATATGTATTATATGAACCTGACTTAATGAGCTCTAATGGTTCTCTATTTAACACTATAAGCTCTAGTGATTCTCTGTTTAACACTTTAGGCTCTAGTGGTACCTTATTTAACACTTAAGCTCTAGTGGTACCTTATTTAACACTGTAAGCTCTAGTGGTTCTCTCTTTAACACTATAGGCTCTAGTGGTACCCTTATTTAACACTTTCAGCTCTAATGGTACCTTATTCAACACTATAGGCTATAGTGGTACCCTATTCTAACACTTTCAGCTCTAATGGTACCTTATTTTACAATTTAGGCTCTAGTGGTATCCTTATTTAACACTATAAGCTCTAGTGGTACCCTTTTTTAACACTTTCAGTTCTAATGTACCTTAACACTATAAGCTCTAGTGGTACCTTTTTTAACACTTTAAGCTCTAATGGTACCTTATTCAACACTATAAGCTCTAGTGGTATCCTTTTTAACACTTTCAGCTCTAATGGTACCTTATTTAACACTTCCAGCTCTAGTGGTGCCCTATTTTAACACTTTCACCTCTAGTTGTACCTTATTGGACACTTTCAGCTCTAATGGTACCTTATTTAACACTTTCAGCTCTAATGGTACCTTATTTAACACGTTCAGCTCTAGTGGTATCTTATTAATTTAACACTTTCAGCTTAAGTATTGTCTTGTTAATCAATGTACTGGTAAAAGAAATAAAATATGAACTTTTAGAGAAGACGAAAGAGTTTCTCACCATAACAAAGTGACCAAACAAATTGGTAGCAAAAACATTTTGAAGTCCGTCCTCTGTCACGCTGTCGTAGTGGGTCAATAATCCTTCCCCAGTACTCAAGATCTTTACACATTTACTGAAAATGATAAACATCAGCAAGCCTTCATCCTAACCCTTTACCTCATACAGAAGTGGTATAATGACGGTCGACTTGAAAAGTGCAGATCCAGATCAGAAATCTCCTTCCAGGAGGTCTGATCAGGGTCTCATTTGGTTTGCGCTAAGAAAATTGTAGCTCAGGGTCAACATGTAGGCTACATGGCAAAATAAAAATCCATTGTTTCATGTACCATTTAAAGTTAAAAAAAAATGATATTCATCAATTCAAGAGATGAAGGGTTAACTAGAAATGTGTCCGGAGGACAGATGCCCCACCCTGTTGCATTTTCTAAGAAAAAGGCTAACACCCAGGCACGCAAGTCTTGTCCTGAGTAATATATCCATAAGTTTAAAGTCTGTAGCACAAATCCTTCAGAGATACCTCTGACACAGTTTTGGGATGGACGGACAGAGGCAAATAATTATGCCTCACTTTTTTTTTTGGGAGGGCATAAAAATACCCAGGGGTACAAGTTCCTGAATAATAAATCCATGAAGTTTTAAATCTGTAGTACAAATACTTCAGAGTTATGTGCGTCCCAAGCATAAAATACCATTTTTTTTTTTTACAAAAACAAAAGCCCATAACTCTGTCAACTTCAAAAGAGGTTCAATGAAAATACCCAGGTCACAAGTTGGATATGATATATCCATAAAGTATCAAGTTTGTAGTACAAATACTTTTGGAGTTATGCGTGTCACAAAGTTTCGGAACTGACGAACGAATGTACATACAGACAGACAAAGGCAAATCTATATGCACCCTACCCCCCTCATTTCTGGTGGGGGCATTAAAAGTGAATGTAGTATCCATCTGTCAAATTAGTCTTTTTCATTCGAACTGCACTAATATATATGGCACAATTTGAAACACTTTATACCCCAAACTGTCAACTGCATGAATGGGAAAGGTGAGAGCCTTGTGCTGGTCAGTTAAACAAAAAAATACATATTAAAATTTTCAAAGATATAACTTAAGGCCACCTTTAATAAATTGTCTGTTTCCCCTCACCCAACCAACCTTAAAAAAAAATGCCGGCACAAAATATTTTATTGGGTATCTTCTTTTTTTCTTTTTTTAACCGATTTTTATCTGGAACAAACCTGGTAAGAAACAAGAGGGCCAAGATGGCCCTGTGTCACTCACCTAAGTAAGATTGCTGTGTTAGGCATGATGACAAAAAATGTGCTAGTATCTAAAGTGTTTTTCTAACATTTGACTAAGTGACCTAGATTTTGATCCTACCTGAATTTGCACACAACTGGGAATTCATGCAGTTATCATTCTTATCAAGTTTAATGAAGACTGGGACAAATATGTAGGCCTCTAGAGTGTTTATAACATTTTTCTACTTTTTGACCCCATGTGGCCCAGTTTTTAATTCATCCGAGATTTGATGCAAACAAACATTATGACCAAGTTTCATGAAGATTGGGCCAAAAATGTGGCCTCAATCATTTTCACAAGGTTTTTCTAAGATTTGACCTGGTGACCTAGTTTTTGAACCCATGTGACCCAATTATGAACTCATCCAAGATATCATGTAGACAAACATCCTGACCAAATTTTATGAAGATTGGCCTAAAACTGTTGTCTCTAGAGTGTTTACAAGGTTTTACTAAGATTTTCTAAGATTTGACCTAGTGACCTAGATTTTGACCCAACATGAACCGATTTCAAACTCATCTGACATAGCATAAAGACAAACATCCTGACAAAGTTTCAGAAGACTGGGCCAAAACTGTGGCCTCTAGAGTGTTCACAAGCAATAGTTGACGATGGACGAGGACGACGCACGACGGACAAAAGGCGATCACAAAAGATCACCCTGAGCACAAGTGCTCAGGTGAGCTAAAAAAAAAAAAAATTGCCTACCTACCGAAGAGGGGAAATAAATACCTTTTTTTTTTCTTTCCTTCTTTATAGAGAGAAAGACGAGTCGTTTTCAGATTCAATATAATAAATGTCATAGATTTTCGTGGAAACTGTAAAGACATATTCAGAAAAAAAAATCAAAAGTCACATATCTGAGGGTATTAATTTTAACCTTGACTGGTATAAAATTCATATATTGGACAGAGAAATCATCTACAGTCTTATGGACCCATGAAGCTTAAACAAGCACACCTGTCAATTTCTTGTCTAATTTCTTGATCCCGATTTATATAAGAAATACATCGGTAGCTACCTTGAAAAAATGGCTGCCACTTTTGACCATTTTACACTGGAAACTGTCATGATGCCAGCATTCAGAAACAAATAATCTAGCCTGGAAAACCTGCAAATACCATAACACAAAAAGTCATACTATTATATAGATCAAAATGTAAGTAAAACAATTTAACATTGTTTTCCTTAGCTTAAGGTAAATTAGTTATTTACCATTATCATTTTCCTTGGATTTTTTTTTTTTTTACTATAGCCACTACTTTTTCATGTACTTATAAGAATTAAAGAAAAGTGACAGTTTCTGGAATATGAATTTGATCGTAATTAAAAATCATTTTAAAAGTCACAGATATGATTATTAAGATTATAAAGACAAGGTCATCAGTTCCATTAAAGTGCTTATTATACAAAAACTTTCCAGTTGCGACATTAATGATATATTTGTGCAAAATGAAAATAAAATCAACTGTATTTCAGAGCCTTTCTATGTACTGGATGGGGACATTACTTTCAAAATCTTCAAGAGAATTTCAATAATAAAAAGTTTTTATTTGCAAAATAATATAGCTTTTTATATAGTTTACCATCACTGCAACAGTATTTCGGTTATATGGTGACATCCAGATTATTACAAGTGAAAAAAGACCACTGAGTGCACAAGGGTCATCTGGTTAGAACCACAGACCTATAGCAACTGAAAGACTTCCTCACATCAACAATGTATGTGACAAGACTGGGACTTGAACCCACAACAGTAACGGACTATTACTAGAAAGTGATAGCAAGTTGACAACAATAACCACCCAGATACACAAGTAAAACTATAAAAGTTGTTCCACTGTGATTTAGTGATACTCAGCAAACTTACTTTTTGCGGATTTCTTCTGCAGCTCTGAACACAGACTTCACTGAGCTTGTGTCTACTATGATGATGGAGATATCTGCATGTGGGTGTGTCTCCAGCAGCCAATTCCTGGCTTTCTCTGCCCGTGTCTGGTTCCTACATGCCAGGCAGATGTGGAAACCAGAGTCATGCTCTGTCAAAATGCGGTCAGCAAGTGCCAAACCAACCCCACTGCAAAGTGAATTAGGATAGAATATATTTATAAAACTTATCTTAATGTGATCCGAAAATCAGTCGGACCGTCCCATTCCCAATTGAAAAAGGGAATATTTTTCCCAATTGGCAAAAAAAAAAAGATAATCCTTATCCGAAGTCAACAAGATCAGTTCACTTCATCCTATTTATTATTTAAAGAGGACCATCTCAGCTGAATCAATTATGCGTAACAGGGGGTATAAAAATCCTAAAATCATCACTCCAATTTTAAAATTTTACTGGCCAGGGCAAGGAGGCGAGTGGAATTTTAAACCCATGTATGTGTCATATGTCTTTCAACAATAGATTAAAAACTATGTCAATTTGATGAAGCAATTTAACAGAAAATTGGTTGCTATAATCCCTTCATTCCATTTAGTTTGATATTTAAGCAACTCCTGGACAATGTGGCCTTTCAAATCAATAGTCAGGATCTTAAAAGCATTCCATTCTCTACTTTGAAATCTGTAAAAAGATCTGAGTTATTGACCATGACACTATAACATATGAGTATGCTAAAACTTAAGCAAAGGTGTTAAAAAATTAATTTCTGTGTCAAAAATAAATAATTACAGGATACAACAACTGTCTCTTACATGAAAACACATGCTAAAGAACTATGGATCCTATTCTACTATATAACTTCTTTGATCACATTATCTCCTATGTGAATGAATACAGTTTGTTTTAAACACGTGGTTTCATGGATTTGTGCAAAGGGGCTCATATTTTATAGTGTTTCACTAACCTATGAAGGTATTTCTATCAGGTAGAAATTTTAAGCTTGAAGTCTGATTCAAATGTGTTAAAAAATAACATAGTTACAATTTTTGAATCATATCTGAAGCTATTGACCACAGATGACCCCATGGATTATTATAACACCATTGAATTATTTAGTTACCCAAATGTTGTTATGAGCCCCTTTGCCTATAACATTGACCTAGCTTACAAACAGTAGTAACTTAACTGCAGCAGAACATGGTCCTGCAGCAGATATTTGATACAAAAGTTTGGGAAATTAGAAGTTAAATACAAAATACTGTGTACATAAATTTATGCAGCAGAATGGTAACGCCTCAAAGGGTTTAAAACTGTTGCAGCTCATCAAACCCTCTTTCACCTGAAATACACACAACTCTAGTGCCTTCGGCACTTTGTTTATGATTTGTATCTTGAAATGGGAGAATATTTAATGATTAAGATTAGCAAATGTTTCAAAACAAGAAAGTCAGTAGAACTGACAGATGCTCCCCGAAGAATGTCATTGTTACAAATAAGGCCTTGGTCAATGGGTGGGAGGATATGTTAAGGACCGGAATGGGATCAGCACATGCTTATCATGTATAGAATCCAGGTAATGCACATCTCCTCTTGGTAATAAAGCTTCACATAAAAGGTTTTGTTGAAATCAAGTTGTTAGTTCCCTAGAAATAGTCCGGACAAGGAAAGTGTGGCGGACGAACGAACGAACGGACGGACAAAGCGGCGACTATATGCGTCACCTTCAGTGAGCATAAAAAAAGGTATAAAAAAGCTCTTAACTCTCTAAACAGTAAACCATATTATATATTCTTGTTCCTTTTGATGAGACATAAGATAAAATGGTAAATACTTTGGTGTCCCCCAAGATCACACAGGGGTCAGGCCCCACCCCCAAAATTTTACTTAGGACCTTTCAGCTCAAAGCTGTTGAAATCCCCATTCCTAAATCATATCTATTCTCCTCATCAGATGAGATGTTTTACCAACTCTAATTTGGAGACTTATTAACAGTTTACTATTTAATATGATAATACGTGTTACTCATCAGATCTTTCATTGATTTTTTTAAAGTTTTTATACTACTGAAAATTAAGTCATACATTTCAATGTGTGCTCATATCAAAGAGGTTAACCAACACTCTTGACATATGACTGGATATTTGAAATATTGTATAATGGCCTAAACAACAATTAGCTGACATGATTATGATTGAGTCATTGACATTACTAGCATATTGAATTTTGTGGGGTTTTGTTTAAATGATATCTCCTGTTAAATTAGGCAAATGACATGAATATTAGTCAACAACATGGTAGTAGGGGCCATAACTCTCTTAAAATTTGAGGAACCAGGTCACTTCAACAATATGCATATCTACTCTTGGTAATAAAGCTTCCCATAAAGTTTCATTGAATTCAAGCCATTAGTTCCTGAGAAATAGCCCGGACAAGAATCATGCAACATGAACTATAGCCCAAAAAGTCAAGGGGCCATAACTCTGTGAAAAATTGAGGAACCAGGTCACGCCGACGATATGCGTATCTACTCATGGTGATAAAGCTTCCCATAAAGTTTTGTTGAATTCAAGCCATTAGTTCCTGAGAAATAGCCCGGACAAGAATCATGCAATATGTACTATAGGTCAAAAAGTCAAGGGGCCTTAACTCTTGAAAAATTGGAACGGTCAGCACGATATGCGATCTCCTCTTGGTAATAAAGCTTCCCATAAAGTTTCGTTGAATTCAAGCCATTAGTTCCTGAGAAATAGCCCGGACAAGAATCATGCAATATGTACTATAGGCCAAAAAGTCAAGGGGCCTTAACTCCTTGAAAAATTTGGGAATCGGGTCATGCTGACGATATGCGCATCTCCTCTTGGTAATAAAGCTTCCCATAAAGTTTCGTTGAATTCAAGCCATTAGTTCCTGAGAAATAGCCCGGACAAGAATCATGCAATATTTACTATAGGCCGAAAAGTCAATGGGCCATAACTCTTTGAAAAATTTAGGAACCGGGTCATGCTGAGGATATGCGCATCTCCTCTTGGTAATAAAGCTTCCCATAAAGTTTTGTTGAATTCAAGCCGTTAGTTCCTGAGAAATAGTCCGGACAAGGAAAGTGAGACGGACGAACGGACGGAAGGACAGACGGACGGACGAAGCGGCAACTATATGCGTCACCTTTGGTGAGCATAAAAATTCATTCACATATCTAAAACAGAACACACACTTGGCCTCGAATAAACTTTTTTTTAATACCAGGAGATTTTCTAAAAATCTTAATATAAAGGCCCTTTATTGATACTCAAGATATTGGTCGTTACAGATTATGAACCCTGCTGCCTGTTGTGTAGATAATTCTTTTCAATCATCAGCATCTGGTGTGAAATAATCAACACTCAACACGCGTGATAGAGATCAAAAGTCTCTGATTACAGGTCACCCAAAGATAACGTGTCAAGTCAGTTTTGTCACCTCATACGAACCATGACCCACTAACCTACAGAGGGTATAGTACGATATCACCAAGTATGGTCTGTTCTTAATAATCCAATCACGGTCGTTTGACATTTGGCGGGAAATTGAAAACGTGCATGCATCAATCATTTAAAAGTTAGGAAAAAAATACAAAAAACCTGCCAAAAACAAAAGCTATGCATTAAAACGATAAAGAACTGAATTACTACGCGGAGATCATATAAATATCAGTTACTGGTAGAGATTGTATAGTGACTTGAGTACATACGAATTTCCTCCAGTGATCAGTGCTACTTTCCTCGTCTGTGTGATTTCTGCCACGGTCCGTGTCATGTTATCAGAATTGTTAATACCAACGTCCAATTTCTGTGTAGTTGCGTACACATTTAAGGCTGTCAGTGGCCACATTATGTTACATCAAAATATAGACCTAACAGCTACACAGCACTCTACACAAATGCTAGTACACAGTTTTGCACATTAAGCAGTGACGTCACACTCTACAGTTCACATACCTCCGAAGAACGAGTACGGTGTCCTTTTTGGACCACTTCAGTTCCGCGACAACACGATCATCATCTCGTAATCAAAGCGCTCAGAGAAAAGGGTTTTTGATAGGCTGCTAAAATATCCACATTGCCCCTCTTATCGTTTACTTTATATAAATAATATCTTCTGGTAATACTGTATGGTATCTTTTTCTTATTTCGTTTTATATATTTAGATCTAGGATCTAATCGGTATTTAATATATGTCCGTGACAGACCCGGATCCAGAATTTTTCCACTGGGGGGTGGGGGGGGGGGGCAAAGTCTGAATGTGATGTGAGTGATAGGGGGTCCGGGGGAATGCTCCCCCGAAAGAAGGGGTTTTTAGTGTGACGGATATGCATTTTGTAGTGTATCTGAGGATAAAGTGAAGTTTTTTTTATGTTTTTTTTTTTTGTTTTTTTTTTTTTTCGGGGAAGGTGCCTCGGACTTCACCGAATTTGTGAATATCCCCGTAGATTTGGGGATGTATCGTTGTAGCGAACCATCCTAGGTGCCTCGGGGAAGATTATGGAGATTATGAGAATTTAGTGATGGACAAAATCAAGGGTAGACTTTCGGGGGTTTATGAGGATGCCCCAGCAATGTCCCATGGCCTTTTTGACCGTTTCAGTCTAAAGCTGACCATAAAAGCAACACATTTTAGACTGCGCTTGCCGAATTTTTTGCGAATATTCTGAGATTCTATCACAAGATATGGAATGTGTCACAGAAAAGTTGCCGAACCTTCGAGACATCACCGAAGCCTAGGGGATTCCTCGGAGGAAAAAATATTTCGCGAAATCTCCGTGAATGCTTCCCAGGTGCTTCCGGGAAGCTATGCGTATGTTTCCCCGGCCTGTTTTCCCCGATAAAACTTCGAGAACATATAGGGTAAAATTTCAATGCAAGCAATGAAGTTCTCCCGAAGCTTCCCGATGACTCCACATACCTCGCGACGCTTTCGAAGCTTCCGCGGGACACAAGGGAACCTGTTCCCGACGCCTCCCGAGGCTCATCAATTTCCATCGGGAGTACATTATCCCTAGGCAAAAAAAATGTCAAGTGGGACTGAGCCTTGAGCGATATAATTTTATATTTTACCTTCGCAAAGCCATGTTTTTGAATAACTACTGTGCAATAGTATTTGACTACATTTGTATTAAAAAAATGACGATAGTAAGGGGGGGGGGGGGGGGGCAGACTGGCATTAAAAAAATTAATAAGTGGTTTTTTTGGCCCCCCCCCCCCCCCCCCCAAAAAAAAAAAAGAAAAAAAAAAAGTACATGTGTTCACATGTCAGTTTGTTAATTGATCACCAGTTTAAGTCTCAACATTGTAAAAGAGTTTTGTTTAAATCTGAAGAAAAAAATCATTTTAAACATATTTTGTCAAATATGTTGAAGGGAATACCGGGTATATGCTATATTAGGTTCGAACTTGGTAATCTTGACTGTCTAGTTGTCGATCTGGAAGCAGCCTTCATACACAGACTTCCCAGATAAAAAAAAATTCAGACACACGTTTTAGGGTTTTAGGGTCGGGCGGTTGCAGAAGGTTTGGGCCCCTTCTGCGTGTCGATTTTTGGTATATTTTTTCTGAATTTTAAATCAGTGACAAAACAAACAATATTCAGTAATGAAAGATGTTGATATTTAATATAAAATCTTTAATATCCGTTTTAATTCGCACATAAATTGTGTTTTCTGTGTATTAGTATTTCGTATTTAACTTTCTCAATGACTGATTACCTGGATTTGATTTGAATTAGTGATCATGTATAATCTACATTTACATTGTCCCAAAATATGGATTTTCCCAAAATATGGCAGATTGAAATTTTCAAATTCTTTCATTTCATATTCATGTTTTTTTTTTATAAATTTAAAATACACCAAGGTCTCTATATAAAGAGACCATGAATACACATATATGTAGATTATTATATTCGTAAATATTAAAAAAGTGAACATGATGATGTATCGGCCTACTGTATTTATTTCTTTCAGGAAAATATGTAGGAGTTTCATAAAAATAATATTTAAAAGGTTATGTAAAAATAGTAAAGCTGATGACATTTAGAAACACAACCCATTTCTGATTAAGTTTAATTTGATGGCTAGCGATAGGTATGCATCTGCTCTGCAGTTTGCTACAGCAAAAAAAAAAAAAAAAAAAAAATTACCTTTTTAATTTTTAAAAAGAAATCGGCAATTTTCAAACCTGAAAGTTCATCAACCTGCCGGCAGCTAATTAGCCCGCTTTTAATGCAGGATTTAAAACTTTAACATGCAGAGAAGTGAATTAAGAAAATCGTTGAGTAGACATTGTCAAAGTAGTTTGTTTATTATTATTATTATTAATTCCTTTGGGCTCTAGTGAAATTCTTTCATGCTAATTACATTTTAATGTCCAGCTTAGTTGTTGTTTTTAGCTTAACTATTTTTATGCTATTTCTTAAGCTGCATTTACGTAGAATAGTTTTAGTTATAACTGATACAAACTTTTGGTAATTGCCTATTTTTCCCAATTGTTATATCGCTCGGCAGACGACATGAAATGTCGCTCTATCAGTGACCGTGTCCGCAGTACCCTAAACACATGCTTATTACACAGTCATGGACGACTGCCAATTCGGATAAGCTACACATTAACAGCAGGGGGTCATAAAACAATAGGAGTCTGGCTGGTTAGGTGGTTATGCGGGTGGTTCAGTCCGCGGTGGGGGGGGGGGGGGTCATGATGAGGATTTCCTCTAGACAACACTACTATGATGTAATCAAGGGATTTTATAGACTAGAAAAATGTATGACCAGGGCAGCTGGGGGAGCAAGGCCCCCTCGCCTCCCGCTGGATCCGGGCCTGCGTGGGTACATTGATGATATTCAATGTTACAAAAATATAAAATTTAATGTATATGATTAGATAATCATACATTTAATATTGCTAAAAACCCATTTAGCTGGGTTAAAATGTGTAACCTTCCCTTGTACAACGCGCTGTTTTCCAATTAATTTCCTAGCTATAAATAAATCTACCGACTGAGCAGCAATCGCTTTTGATGACAGAATGTGAAAACGGGTGGATGGTTCACATATCTCCGAATGAATCCAAGTTCCCGGCAACAGAGAAACTAATCTATTTTCAATGTGGACACGGTGACAGAAATAATAGTATACATTTTTAACCTCTTTGTAAAAATGGTTATTAGTATAAGCGACTTACATGCATTTATCTATTCGACTGGGCATTTTTAGTTGAGTAGTAGTTTTCTTTGTGCATCTATCCCCACTTTTCGTTAGCAACAGAAAGACTCAGTAAATCGAAAGAGCACACATAAAGATAGCATCCCCAAAATAGTCATACGCTAGCTACAGCTGGACGGCCCACCCAACGCAAGGTATTATAAATTCTCGTGTCTTTATTATTAATATTATTTATTATTATTATAAAACCTAGCTTTGTAGCTCTGTCGCTAGTTGCAAATTATGCAAGACTTAAAAAAAAAGCGCCCTATAAACTTCGCGAGGATAGTTTACTATATATATATATATATATATATATATATTTTTTTTTTTTTTTTTTTTTTTTGAAATGCGACTGTCGCATTGAGAGAAGGGGATTAATAAGGCCCAAACATGACACAGTATAGTTATAACCATTTTACGCAATAATGTTTACATCTAAAAAAAAATTGATCAGATTGAGCAATATTCTTTAGTTTGAACATTTTTTACGGTGTACCTACTTATCGTTCGAGTGCTGAAAAAATCAAATAGCGAATTAATAAAGCATGATAAGATTATCGCCTCGATCGAGTTAAATTAAATTAAGCAGCTCGTTCACAGATGATCGACAGAAATTTATTAAAAAAAAAAAAAAAAAAAAAGCAATTCTCTACTCTCTCCTGAAAAATAAACTTGGAAGGTGTAGGTCACATTGCACTGTGACGTCATCGTCTTATCTGTAAATCATCGTTTCGATTTTCCTGCCACACCTGATGCCCCTGTGACATCATCGTTTTATCAAATGAGTCATCGTCATCGGGACCTGCCTGTCATTCCTGACGTCATCGTCTTCTTCTGCCTGTCACACCTAGTGCCGTTTTGACACACGAGCACGTGCTTTCCAAATATGAATATAACACATAAATTTCGCGCGTTTTTTACCGTCAGCTTATTTCTTTTTCAGATTTTAATCAAGAAGCACGGATATTTAATTCGAGTGATAACGTTATTTGTTTGTTTATTTTATTTCATTTTTTTAATAGTTAAGACATCAATACATAGTAACTGATTTCCTTTTGTTTATCAAAGCAATCTTGCATTCAACATTAATACTGTCATCTCATGTCTTGTAATAAACCTTTACCAATAGATGAGTTCAAAAAATTCATACAAAGTAAGGTAAGTATTCACCATTGCTCTCAGCTCAAACTTTCAATCAGTCATAATGAAAATGGTCAACAGATTTGTGTAACAAAAATTCATGCATTAAATAAATAAAGAAATAAAATAATAATAAACTCAATAAATGGATGTTGCTTATCTTTCCTGTTGTCAAAGTTTATTTATGTTTTATTTTTATTTTCACCAGTACCATCATTATATAAATTAATATGAATTTTAATTTTTTACTGTTATTTAAATTGTCTCAAATACAACCAATAATAATAATGTCCTACAATTATACCTTGAAAATTTAGAATTATATAAACAACATAAATAAATATCAAACAAGACTTCTTCCATACTGGTACATTTTTTTATAATTCTTATTTTTATTAGAATCTAGATAATATTTTTTATTCAGCAGAAGATTTTTTATAAACGTTAGTGAACTAAACTAAATATAACTAAATTTTCATAAAAATTAAATACATTTTTTTATTACTGTTACGTTATGCTGTCGAAATGAAATATAAATTATTCAATTCACAATAAGGTAAGGAAGGAGTTTTCAGTATTCAAGCATAATGGACGTTGTCATGGTGACATATTGTCTCTTACTGCATGTTTTATGACTCTTATGAGTGGCCATCTGGTAGTGGTAGTGTAAGCAAGGTGCAGCTGTCAGTTGGTGGTTTATGACCCTGTCAAGTAATGTTATGTAACCAGTCTTTCTAAATGACCCACAGAGCATGTTTCCCTTGGCTTTGAACTGTGGATAACAGCTTAGTAATTGATCAGTACTGACACATATCTTGCATTAGCTTATTGACCTTTATTTTCAAATTAAAATAATAATAATAAAAAATTTCAAAAGTATAATAAATCAGTTGTTTTACTAAATTTCAGAATTCCCACCAGACATTTAAATGTACTATCCTTTTCATCTACTGTTAAAATATGAGGTTGAAGAAAGAAATAACAGTGATTTTTCCTTGAATTGTAAGTGGGCCCGGTGCTGCTTCATTTGTGAAAAATAAGCAGTTTATCAAAATTGTGAAAATAGAAATAGCAGTGTTTCTGCTGATATTGTGAGAAGAAAATGTGAGATTTATACCTTGCAATTTTATCTGCAAAATGGTGGGGAATGGTTTTATATATTCAAGAAACTTAGACGTGGAAGAGGAATTAATCAGCTGGGTAGGAAGGATTTTTAAGTCATGCCTCTATCAAAAATACTCTTTTGAAATGCGAATGAATTTGGGTCCCTTATACATTGTGAATGGGTCCTTTTAAAAGGTACAGACGAAAACAATCACTGAATACTTTTAATTGGGGAAAAAGGTCTACATGAGGGTAGGGAAAAACTTTTAACAAGGGGTAAAATTACGCACAAAAACACAGATTTATAAACGTATTACGACATTAATTCAGCACGTAGGGGATTAACATGCAAACATTCATTTAAATTAACATGCGGATATTATATATATATATATTATATATATAATTACAAAAGCACTTTTAAATATAACCTTAACATGTATCTGCCATTCATGAGATGAGACTATTATTATTATTATTCATTACTTATTATATTATGTTGTTAAGTCTGATTAATGAATTATTTATATATCAAGGAGCAATTATAATGATTTTATGATTTTCCATTCAACACCGATTCTCCATCTTGCATGTACTCCAACTTTCTTTTCGCTTTCAACGTTGGAATTGCGTCGGGTTTCAGCATGGCAGTTAAGTCCAAATTCATAGAAATACTGTTTGTATATCGCGCAACATAACAATCATGACGAAAATAAGCAGAACACACACAAGCATTCTTTACAGCGCCGACTACACATTATGTGTCTTGTAGTCTACGAACCCGAACCACAAACTTTGCCTCGACGTATCAGAGTCACTCGGGAACCTGTGCAGGCTAAATCCATCTTCTATATAGTTACTACACCCTCCTACAACACACTTTTTCACCATTGTAATCGATCATATTCAAATACGCACAGAAACAGTAAAAACTTTGTTCAACAGCTTCTCCTTACAACAATGGCGCATGTAAATAACAAAACGTGTTGACCCCCGATGACGTCACTTCCGGGTTAACCCATAAAGGGTAAAGTTCACACTTTCGGTTTGTGAACAGTTGAAGTTTACCTGTGCTGTACAACTCTATCGAGCAAAATTTAACGGAAAGAAGTACACGATTATGTTTAACTAGTTATATAGCTTCATATAAATACAACTTTAAAAAGCATTTTGTGGTCCCTTTAAGGAAAGAACGAAATATGTGGATAATAATCGTTAATTAAAGCCGCTGTCAAGGGAATATATCAAGGCTAGGAATACCCTGGAAATACCAAATCAAATGAAATAGTACATGATCTGTAAGTTGTTTATGAACCTTTCATCAATTTACCAGTCATAAACATAGACCTGTAGTGGTAGAGCCCCCTTGCTTGGCGCTCAGCATAATAACGATAGTTCCAGGACTGGTTGATCTGGTGTCAGGATAATGTAATTGGGTGTGGTATCATGCCACATGTCTACGGTGTGATGATACAGTGTGTCAGCACTATATCTGTCTAAAGTGGACATAGTCTCCAAATGACTTTAAATACTGTCGGTGGGACGTTAAACCTAATAAACAAACAAACAAACAAACAAACTGTTTTTGTATTTTAATATTTATCTTAGCATCTTATTGTTTCTTTCGGAGTCCGTTTGGATCGAGCTGGTAATCATCACTTTGCAAAAATATTTCCAAAGCTCCTCAGTCTTGTGTTAATGTGTATATCAACATGATTATTAAATGTTTACAAATCACGTCAACAGCCGCCAGTATGGAATTCGGGCATTGTGTGTAGGGATCGGGGTAGTAAACACTGCCATATATGACTATCACGTGAAAAGGGGGGAGCTTAATTTGAAATAATGACATGCGTAGTTCGTCGTAAACTCAAGTCTCGCAAAATCTCGAACTCTTAACAAATTAAATCGACCAGGAATTTGAAATTTCGAGCTCACTGATTGGATAGAAATAGCGAGCAAACTATAATTTTATATACTGATTCGCTTAATTTATATATTTATTCACCTCTCACATCTCATCATAAAAGTCTCAGTGACTCATTAAGTACATATATTTACCATTGACGTCATCACGATATCTGACATAATTGACTGAGACAATTTATATACGAGGGTCATCCGAAAATGAATGAGAGTTAGTTTTTTACTTTTGATTGAAACAACGTAAAGCCACAAAACTTGGCACGTAACTAAATTAACTCTTTGCGCGTAAGCGCACGTGTTAATAAGCATCGTGATGTTACGTCATTTTTGATGACGTCATATCAAACAACGCAATGGCGGACAATGCGTTTGCGCTGACGCGAGAAGAAATTTATGCGTATATTGAGATAGAGAGTAGGCGCGGAAAGAAAGCGACTGAAATATTTAATGTGCTCCAGGAGGTTGACCCGACATGTGCAGTTGGATTTAAGCACTATTTGTAGATGGATGAAGGATTTCAATAATGAGCGGCAAGAGATCTTACAAGAAGCCCGTACAAGAAGGCCGGTGACAGTTACAGACGCAGATAACACCGAAATTGTTGCTCAACTTCTCAACTCTGATAGACGATTTACATGTGAGGAAATTGCGTATGAATCGGGGATACGTAAGAGTTCCGTTCATGTTATTCTGACGCAGAATTTAGTGCCGCACGCACTCTCAAAAAAAGAAAAAGACAAACGTGTTCAAATTTGCACTAAATTGTTGAATAGATATTCAGAGGAAGGTGAAATGATGCTGAATAGAGTGGTTGCTATCGACGAAACATGGATCCGGTCATTTGTGCCAGAATTGAAACGCCAAAGCTCTGAATGGCATACTCCAAATACGCCAAGACCTGTGAAATATCGCCGCAGTATAAACTGTCCAAAGATGTTAATAATATTCGCTTACGATATTTACGGCGTTTTGACAACACACAGAGAATTACATGGAAGCACGGTTAATAAAGAGTACTATGAGTGGTATTTGACTAAAATTCTTTGACCAGCGATACGCCGCAAACGACCGGAACTTTTACAGGTGTCGCCATTAATTTTGCATGATAACGCCACGCCGCAAGTCCGGCGTTGTTAAGGACGTGTTCGAGCGGTACCACTGGGAAGTTCTTAATCACCCGCCACATTCGATCCCCTTTTTGATACATTAAATATGATACCTTAGTCGATCCCCTGGTTACTCTATAAGATCCCCTTTTTTGATACATTAAATATGATACCTTACTCGATCCCCTGGTTACTCTATAAGATCCCCTTTTTGATACATTAAGTTTGGTACTTTACACATTCCCCTGTACTCTATAAGATCCCCTTTTTGATACATTTAATATGATACCTTACTCAATCCCCTGGTTACTCTATAAGACCCCTCTTTTAATACATTAAGTTTGGTACTTTACTCGATCCCCTGGTTACTCTATAAGATCCCCTTTTTGATACATTAAATATGATACCTTACTCGATCCCCTGGTTACTCTATAAGACCCGCTCTTTTAATAAATTAAGTTTGGTACTTTACACGATCCCCTGTGTACTCTATAAGATCCCCTTTTTGATACATAAGTTTGGTACTTTACACGATCCCCTGTGTACTCTATAAGATCCCCTTTTTGATACATAAGTTTGCTACTTTACACGATCCCCTGTGTACTCTATAAGATCCCCTTTTTGATACATTAAATATGATACCTTACTCGATCCTCTGGTTACTCTATAAGACCCGCTCTTTTAATACAATAAGTTTGGTACTTTACACATTCCCCTGGGTACTCTGTAAGACCCCCTCTTTTAATAAATTAAGTTTGGTACTTTACTCGATCCCCTGGTTACTCTATAAGATCCCCTTTTTGATACATTAAATATGATACTTTAATCGATCCTCTGGTTACTCTTTAAGACCCGCTCTTTTAATAAATTAAGTTTGGTACTTTACTCGATCCCCTGGTTACTCTATAAGATCCCCTTTTTGATACATTAAGTTTGATACCTTACTCGATCCCCTGGTTACTCTATAAGACCCCCTCTTTTAATGCATTAAGTTTGGTACTTTACACATTCCCCTGGGTACTCTATAAGACCCCCTCTTTTAATACATTAAGTTTGGTACTTTACACGATCCCCTGGGTACTCTATAAGATCCCCTTTTTGGATCATTAAGTTTGGTACTTTACACATTCCCCTGGGTACTCTGTAAGACCCCCTCTTTTAATAAATTAAGTTTGATACCTTACTCGATCCCCTGGTTACTCTATAAGACCCCCTCTTTTAATGCATTAAGTTTGGTACTTTACACGATTCCCTGGGTACTCTATGAGATCCCCTTTTTGGATACCTTAAGTATGGTACTTTACCCGATTTCCTGGGTACTCTATAAGATCCCCTCTTTGGATACATTACGTTTTGTACTTTACCCGATCACCTGGGTGCTTTATGAGATCCCCTTTTTGGATACCTTAAGTATTGTACTTTACCCGATTCCCTGGGAACTCCATGAGATCCCCTTTTTGGATATATCAAGTATGGTATTTTACCCGATTCCCCGGGTACTCTATAAGTTCCCCTCTTTGGATACATTAGATTTTGTACTTTACCCGATCGGGTCAGTATTCCGTACCCACGAGTGTGTATCAAATTTCAACGAGCTGTGAAATATTTTGAGTTAGTTTCTAACATCCAAATCCCCCTCCCCCATATGATCTATAGATTTAATGATGCAATTAATATCACACAGTATTTGATAATAATACTCGTAGGAACGACATATCCAACTCGTAGGAACGATGCATGAAATATGAATATGAAGCGAAGCTGTCTTGATATATGTTCATGGCATACAAACTGTTATGTTTGGCCTGTTACATCTCTCTTCAATGTTGAATGTTTTTGGGGTTTTTTTTTTTAAAAAATAGCTTGGCACAAACAAAGACATTGTGACGCGCGCAAGGACTTGTACTAGTAGTCTGTATCATCCAGACGTTTGCGTATAACATCCCACAAACGTCTGGACGCATTCTCTGCAAAAAGAAAAAAAAAGAATTCAGAATCAAAATTTTGATATAGAAGCTGATTGGATAGCAAAAATAGTGTCATGGCTGCGCCCGTTGAAAAAAACAACAACAACAACAATGAAAGAAATAATTGTTGGCTTTTCTTTGAAAGAAAAACAGATTGACTTTATGGAACATTTATGTCGTGGTAAAAAATGTGTTTGCCGTATGGCAACTCAATTATCTACTCTGTTCTGCCTAAACTGTGGCGAGTTATCGAGCCTACCAAGACAGGAGTACAATTTAATGAAACTTTATATCCATTTATCTGGAAAAAATCGCACACCGAATGTAGTTCTACTTTACTTTTATCAGGTCTAATTATAAATCTGTTGATATAATACATTCCTATGATTCCAATGGTTCTGTGATATCACTGTATTTACATTAACTCTGACTGAGCTTAAAAGCTACATTGTATAATTGTCACTTTAAATCGCATCCCATTAACCGGTAAATTTATGTTTTGCACAATATGAATACTTTCCTGGTAACTTAATATTTTTAACTTGTCAAAATCAATATAATTTGATTATGATTTGCATTCATTATTGACAATATATTATTATTCAAATTTGAGATATCATTCTCGCCGACTTAGATGTCTAGCCGTTAGCAAACGCCTGAATGATACAGACTAAAGGACTATATACCCAAATCAAAGGTCAAAATAATAGGGATCATTCAAAGATAATGTGTCTGCAATGCGATTCTGGTAAGTATGTCTGTATCTATGTCAAATTTGAAATAACTGACAAATACATCGCTAGCCCCACCACAAAGGTTTCTGACTATGTACTGGTCTTAATGTCAGGTAGATCTTTAATTTTACTGTTAAAACTACGTGTTAACTTTCCTCACTATTCGTGTGAGAGTTACATCAAATGTGATTTAGGCTGTGGAAATATACCATCTAGATAGGAAATTTAATTTTTATTTTAAAAGATTTATAGTTTTTAGTTTTTAATGAAACTTCCCTGTTAATTTACCGGTGGTGGATTAATTAACTTTTAATCTCACTCATTACGTTTAGTTTTTTGTACTGACATTGGGAAGACAGCTGCAGAAATTACACTGCTTTTAAAAAGACTTCTAATCGGAGATTTGCTGATATAAAAATATATTTCACTTGATATGGAACTGTAAAATTTAATTTCTAATAATATATATTTTTACCTCATTTTTGCTCAGTCTGTAGTTAATTTCATTTACACGTTAGTAAGAGAAAATAAGCGTTCCGAATTTGTATTAAATATTATCAGTCTGCAAGAGGAGGTACAAAATAAGCTTTGTAATTCAGATCTATCTACAAATATTATGCATAGCCTTGTAAAAGCTTCAAATATTTAGATATGTTCTGTCAATTACAAATACAAGTGCCGTCAAGGTAGAGTATATTTCAAGTTGAAAGTTTTCTTCTTGTTCACTTTTGTATTCTCTGCGACACTAATGCCCCGCCGGCATATGGTCAAAACCATATATTTGCTTGTATTTTTAAATTTATATCATGTGTATTTGTATCAGTTTTCATGATTATATAACCTATTCATAAGCTTCATATCTGTAGAAAACATAAGTTCTATTTTTTTTAAGATGCCTTTATGGGATCCCCATATATTTTCCCTGTAACAGTTACAGCGGGTGTCGGGGAGCCATCCCACCTTGAAATAAAAATACTTTTGATACTGATATATATGCATAAAAACACTTGCATGCAAACACATCTATACTCTATACAGGCAAATTCTAATTTTGTTGAACTGTTTAAAAAAAAAAAAAAAAAGAAAAAAAAAAGGAACAAGCATATGAAACAGTGACAAGTTTGCAACAACATATAGCAAATATAGTGAGTTATCTCCCCAGGATGACATATTACAATATATTGCCTATGATTTGTATACATTTTGTATCTATAGCTAATGACACTGAACATTGCAAGACCTATGACTTCTGATTCACCCACTACCTGATTCTTACAGAGAAGAACATTTAAAAGCATTAACCTTGTTTTACAATAATCAAATATCAAATCCCAAAGCTGCGAAGACACTGCGGTGGTTACTGTAATTTGTTGGGAATACATGAACATCTTTCACATTAAATTAGCATAAAATTGTCAATTATTGAACCACAAAAAAGAGTAGGATTTGTCATGCACTGATCTAATTATTTTGTTGATAACAAATCTTTTAACCACAGAATGTTTTGCTTCACTCAAGTTCTCATTAATGTCTCCGGCAACAATTGCTGTCACTAATAAAGATGCATTTGTTTCAAGGAATTCGGATAGCACATCTCTACACTGTTATCTTTTTTCTTTTTTTTCTTTTTTTTTCTCACCAGATGAAATGTAAATTCCTGGCCAAAAATACAAAGGGCCATAACTCTGTGATAATTAATCGGGCTTAATAATATTAGTATGTGCAAGAAGAACATGAGGCAGAGTTGTCACCAGTGCAGTCTTGATAACAACCACAAACATTTATCATAAAAAAGGCTTTAGAGCAAAGATAAAAGTCAGAACAACCGATTTTACCATGTTCATCCAGCTGCGAAATGTAGGCTACAGCCATAACTTTGCATAATAATAGAATAGTTTATATCATAATGTACATGTGTACCTAGTTTTGTGAAGATGTGAATTCATCCTCATAGAAAAGAAAGCTTAAACGCAAAAGTAAACATGAGGCAAAACAATCAATTTTTTCCTTGTTCATCCAACCATGAAATATAGGTCACATTCATAAATTTGCATAAATATTAGATAGATCATATCATGATGTACATGTGTACCTAGTTTCATAAAGATGTGAAGTCATCTTTGTAGAAAAAAAAAGTCTAAACGCAAAGGTAAACCTGAGGTGTGGCGGAGGGACGGACAGACGAACGGACGCACGGACAGACCGAACATCTGTATGCCCCGCAACGGAGTTGGCGGGGCTTTAAAATATTTTGACTGACTTGCCAGTGGTTGTTATAGAGAAATTAATGATCATGTTTCTAAAGTATGTAATTATTACAAAAAAGCATATTTTTTAGCTAATTCTTTTTTTCTGAAAATGAGATCATTCACCCAGTTGTCCTTCCTTGACATCTGTAAAAGGGTGTCGTAACCTTTTGACTTCACAAATGCTTCCAGAACTTTTGCCCCACCTGTTTCATGGATATACTCCACAGTCATCATTTGGATATCCACCTTTTCGAATGGAATTGTTTTTAAAATTTTCAGTTCGTCACCTTCAACATCCAGACTGAAGGAAGTTGACCGTTGTCTGGTTCAGGGCCAACAGTATCGAGTACAGCGGGAAGCACTGGACTTGGACCTCTTCTTTGATTTTGCGCTTTGCGTCTTCGTCCTTAGCCAGTCTACCCTTGTTGTAGCGTTTGATAAACGACTTCTGAAAAGTGATTTTCAATAAAGTTGTTTTTTTTTCTTGAAATTATAAAACGCGTTTTATACAGTATCAAAGAGATATAACGTCTTGATCTAGATCGTTGTATTGACTGGGTCTCGTATGTTATGTTATCATCACTACAAAGATATCATGAGATTAACATAAATTTCAATAATGTTCAAAATGTATTTGCATTTACCCTTTAACCCATATAGACGCGTGTTTTGCACCTAAGTAAACAGAGCAGTTCCCGGGTCTCCTCTGTTTGTTCATACAATACTGTAGCTAAGATTCTACATAGTCTGCACGACAAAGAGAATTCCATTGTTCCATATAGATGATGTTTCACAAAAAATAAATGAATGTTCCAAGAAGTCTAGGATAGGACATTAATTGTGTTGCATTATGCCAATGTAGTAGTCAATACGATACATGTGGCATTAAGATAAAATGGAAAGCGTTAGCTTATGTGAGAAAGTACAATGCAAATATTACAGTCCATTTAAAGTTTAGTATTTTTTCTAGCCATATATAAATTTTGTATTTAGAGCTCTTAACCCTTTCCCTCATAGAGGACACCATGAAAAGACCTATGCGAACAGCATAAAACCAGATTAGCCTCGAGTAACTCGCAGGCTGATCAGGTTTTATGCTGTTCGCTGCTCCTCAGTGGTCTGGAAATGAGGATTTTGTAATTAAATTTAGTAAGGTTTAACTGTGGTTTTCTGCAGATCAGGCTTTATGTGGTACCTACTACCTATTGAGTGCGTCAAAATGAGTCTATATGAGGGAAAGGGTTAAGGGTCAGTGATTAAAGCAGTAGAGGCCTTGCTGTCGAGCACAGTCACAAATTCTAAAACTACTTTTATAATACAGTGAAACATCTTGCAACAGCATTCATTATAACAACATCCTATTTATATCAGCAATAGTCTTGAAAACTTAAGTGCATAACCCTTCTATATCTCTTTTCTTTACAATGACAATTTCCTTATAACAACACAATTCTCTGAAACAAATACCCCTGTTGTAAAGAGAGTTGACTGTACTTACATACGAGACTGATGTTTCAATATTGCTTTTTCGGCGTAGCTGTATAATTTCGATTTCAACTCGCATCTTAAACCAATCAAATGTACGCTAACAGCGGTAAATAATTCTAAGCTGAATAAAAGGACTCCTGTTATTGGTTAACGCATCGTTATGGACTATAAAATTACTGTAAATAAGGGGTGCAGCTTGTATATATCATTCAGCTTGGTGTTATTACTTTTCTTTTTGATGTAAACATGAAAGTGATTTCAGTAAGTTAAATACAATCCTTTTCCATCAATTGAGGAATGCTACTTTGTGAAAATGATTTAAAACAACAAAAAAGAATCCACCGTGTTATGACATGAAACCCCTTAATTACTATGTATATTGAATTCTTCCAGACTGCCGAGATGCTCTCATTGAAAATTAATTCGCCAAAACCAAAACAACTAATAACGCTTTTATATCATAATTGTCATATGCAATAATGATATGAACAAATATCAAACAAGTCTATTTACAGATATTTTTTGTATTACCGTCTATAAATAAGTATATTTCATAGAAAAAATACTGAACTATTTCTAGAGCGTACTAAATTTGTTGTGCGTCGGTCTTTCGCGCGCTTTTCCTGGGAATGTTCTAGAAGACTGGAAATCTCGTTTTTCTTTCATCCTACGCCGAATATCTTTTTTAAAGATATTTCTTGTTTAACATTACGAGATTTCTTAACATGGGATTTTTTAAAAGTTTATTAACATCGACATTTATAAATTGTGTATTAATGTTTTAGAAAAGCATGCCTATATTGAGTTAAACATTACCACGGGACGTTATACCCAACAAACAAACAAACAAACATGTAACACTTTTAATAATGTTCATGGACGGGAGCCCCTTTTATAATTGACCAGATTAACAATATTAAAAATTCTCAACATTTTGTAAATATAAGTGGTAAATATAATGAATCACGAAGTCTACGACTGAAAAGCTACATAAAATTTACCACTTAAGCTGCTTTTGTTGTTGCAGCGAAAAAACTTAACTTAGCGATAAATAAATGGATAATTTGAAACAAATCGACACAGTTGATGGGAATTGAAGTCCGAAGAAATCCGTTATCTTTCGTGAAAACTATTATCTTTCGTGAAAACTACGAGAATGCACCCCCCCCCCCCCCCCCCCCCCCCCCCGTATCAAAATGTGACGTGTAATTTGCAATTAACATTATGATAACCTTTAACTTGCTTAGTGGCTGATTGCATCTTTCATTTAATGTGGTCATATTGTATATTGTGTTCTGGGAGAATCGTAACTGTGGAATGTTGAAATATAATTGCTTATATACAGTCCCAGCGTGTAAAAATATTGCATTACGCTACATTGCTGTCAGTCGAATGAAATTATGATGTAGTCTATAGACATCAGGGTCTAAATAGCATACAAGTTAGTTTAACTTAAACTTATCTATTTTACTTCGATTGGGAAACAAGTTCTTACAACTTATATAAATCCCTATCGACGGTTCCTGGGTTGGACCAGTATTTTGCGCTTGGGAAGGTCGTGAAGAATTTTTGCCTCTAACGAGGTTCGAACCAACAACCTTCGGATCCGTATCCAGATACGTTACCACTGGATCACGGCGCCCTTTAGCAGCATAAGAGTTATAACTTCCATCAAGCAGGGTATCATTTTCAAACAAGCGTGGTGAAGGTGCTAGCATGCATAATGACTATACCAGTAAGCACAATAGCAGTGTTATGAATCAATTGTAATTGTAAGCAGACATTTTGTAATTTTTTACATTAATATAATTCCATAAACACCTGTGACTAATAATTCCCGTGAAGGCACATGTTGTTTATTGCTGTAATATCAAACTGCAACACATGCTAGGACGGTATACAGTAATAAATATATATATATATATATAAGGGAGATGTGCATAATGGCATCAATAACTGATGGAGACAGAGATCAGACAAAAAGGGGGAAGAAGAGGTGTCGGCTGAGACGGGGACATATACATTGTACGGGAAACCCGTGTGCAAGGTGTTTTTTATGTCTGTGATTGGGATAGGGAAAAAAAGCTCTAAATAATATAATTCACCACATGAATGAAAATGGACCTACTCCAAGAACTCATGGCAACAAAGGATGCAAAGCTTCTCACAGAATGGACTTTGATACAATCAAAGCTGCTGTGAACTTTGTTACAAATTTTGCTGACATGAATGGACTCCCCAAACCAGCTGCGCCAAGAGGTCGAGACAATGTGCCTATTATTTATCTTCACTGTCAAACAACAAAGAAGTCTGTATATAATGACTATCAAACATCTTTGGCAGAGGTTATGGGAGCAATGAAATACACAACTTTCGTTGCTGTGTGGAATAGATGTCTACCACATATTAGAATTGCATCACCTGATGTTTGCGGTATATGCGAAAGGCTCAGGATAAAACTTTATAACATTTACATACAATATTTTCCTATATTTTGTCTTTTTACGACTTAAACTTGAAACAACAACAAAAAAGAGGTCTTTCAGTATTACACATGTATAATGAGCATAATTATATATACAATATGTATTACTAGCATATTGTTTCCATGGTTACTACATAATTTCAGGAGCTACCAGTACTTCAGGTTCAGTGCTGACAATCCAGGCATTGTTGTAGTAAAGAAGGAAAGAGATGGGGAGGAAACATCTATGCGTTTGTTGAAGGATGTGTGCCATGGGTTCCAAAATCGTCTGTCCGTCCCGATAGCTGCCGCCGGTCTTTCCCGGGCCCGGCAGGCTTATCTCTTTAGAATTGTTCGTCTGTTCGTCCGTGAACAGTTTCAGGACATTACATGCCCACAAATGAATGATTGATTGTTATAACTGTGTGTAATGACTGTTTTTTGTTGTTGTTGTTTTTCTGAAATATGACTGTAAGTTGACAGTCGATACAATATTCTGATTGTTTTCCTTTACGTTTTGATAATTCATTCTATGGTTGCCTTGCAGTATTGGCGTAACTATGGATTTTTTTTTTGTTTTAATTAAGTCTGTTTTACTGTACCTACAGCGTATCTAATATGGTATTAAAAATACAGACATACTGATAACTGTTTTGTTTTATTGGATATCAAGATCTAAACATTTCAGAATTCCTAGTATTTTGACGAAAACAATATTGAGACCCACAGATGGTTGTGTATGTTAGAAGGTCATAACTTCGCAAGTTGACAAGATATCAGTTTAAATAAAACATTTCCAGAATGGGAATAATTTCTTAAATAAAAAAAAAATTTATATATATATATATATAGCATGTGTAATAAATATGTTCCATTTAATATGGGTTTTCAACCTTGAAATTGAATGTAAAAATGTGATTAAATAACATTTTTTATGTGAATGTTTTGGGGTATCAAATATATGTTTGGTGTTTTGCGTGTGACTGATAAGATAAGATAATCTTTTATATGACTGTGACTGATAATGTTTAACCCTTTCCCTCATATAGACTCATTTTGACGCACTCAATAGGTACCACATAAAGCCTGATCTGCAGAAAGCCAAACTCAAACCTTACCAAATTTAATTGTAAAATCCTTATTACCAGACCACTGAGGAGCAGGCTGATCTGGTTTTATGCTGTTCGCATAGGTCTTTTCATGGTATCCTCTATGAGGGAAAGGGTTCATAGATTATAAGTCAGTAGATGTTTGTATCTTAATGATGTTTATACACGTACGTCATGACCTACTTATCGTTTCACTTGTCGGTCTGGGCAGGTGGACAGTATGCCAGTAATAATACATGGTTGTTAACTTATTTCATGATGTGTGGGAAAAGTAATGCGTAATGTTTATCCTATTAAATATGTAATCGTAAATTTTTTGGTGTAGTTAATGAAGTAAGCTAGTGGAACTGCTGGATGTTTACATATTGCATTTATAACATTAATGTCTCTGAGTATTTGCATTCTATAACAGGTATCAATGCATCAAATGAGTGTACCATGATTGAGTAAAAAATAAATACCGCTTTAATTGCAGATGTTTTAGCAATAATCAATTTTGGCAGCGAGACCCTCCCATCATTGACTGGATGAACAAAAATGAAAATTGTCAACAATCATATATACATGTATATTAGTTGTTTGGATAAGTTATGCGCCCAAAACAAAATTATTAACTTAACCAACTCAAGGACGACCTATCATCGTAGACCCATCCATAGGAGCTTGGTGACTTATTATTATTATTTTATTTTTATTTTTTTTTATTTATTTAATTGTTTTTCTACATATTTTAACCCACAAAAACATAAAAAGCAAAAGTAAAGTAAACATTTTCGATATTAAAATTATCATTTTACATCCGTTTCTCGGTATTCTATAAAGCCTCAAGGAGTGACACCCGCCATTGTTTTCGCAACGTTGTCACAGAGTAACATCCCTTTGAAAAACTGATCCAGCTTTATTCGTTCTTGGTTCCTGTTTCTATCGTGCGGCGCATTTTAACAACGGAAAACCACTCGCTGTTTTTGACATGCACGGGAAACCCATCCCCTAATCTTCCGATTGCTTTTTTTAAAACTGCCTTCGTGCCTGCATCCATCCTAATAGCTATATATATATATATATTCTTATACGAGTTTGATACTTTTAGACTTTTTAGGGTTCTACACATGTATAATTCCTTTTTATACGGTCATATTTTATGATAGTCTCGTATAATTTATCATAGATTATTGCTGTTATTTCCATCATACCATTTTTTTAAGTTTTGTCTTTCATCCATTTCGATTTGTAAAAGACTGTTGTTTTCTTTCTAACATCCAAACTCCCTGTTGCAGTCTGCACAGGCTACCAGCTTAGGTTCCCTCATTAAAAAAAGGACGATATCATCATTTTATATAGAGAGAAACGTTCCATAAATAGAGACTGTGACGTCACAAGCTTGCACTTGTCACCAAGACCGGTGTTGACACATTGTTTGAGAAAGGTGTGTAACTCTCCGTCCAAAATCTAAATAAAGACTGACATTCAGAAAAGGTCGGGATAAAGCAAAACTGGATAAAGCAATTACTGTATTCCATACAAGGGATGTTACTCTGCGACAACGTTGCGAAAACAATGGCGAGTGTCACTCCTTGAGGCTTTATAGAATACCGAGAAATGGATGTAAAATGATGAATTTTAATATCGAATATTTTTACATTACTTTTGCTTTTTATGTTTTTGTGAGTGAAAATATGCAGAAAAGCAATTTAATTATAAACAAATAAATAACATTTAAAATAATAATAATAAGTCACCAGGCTCCTATGGACCCATCATGACAATTGTTTCTTATTATACATAAACGAAAAATATAATATACCACAGGTTGATTAATGGTGAGGGACGGATTGAATAGGTCGTATAGATGTGCCTGGCAATGATGGCAAGGGGTATGGAGAACTATTTAAGTCCTGTAATAGGAAGAAAGGATACTGTAATGTAAACATGGACATGTGCCAATTGGTCGAATACCGATCACGTGTCCTCCCATAGACAGGATTATTGACCCATAAAGTATGCAGTTCTAACTAATCTTTAAAGTATGCAGTTCCAGCTGACCGGGCTTCTGGTGACCAAAGGGGGGTTACCTGATGAAATATTATGGCATTTTTCTGTTTTGATAGCATTATAACAATTATACCATAGCTGGATGAGGTTCCGTATTCAGACATGCGTTGATGCTAAAAGCTTTCCGGTGTTTTGACTTCAGAATTTTAAACGTTTCTGGATCGGCCTCGACCAACAATCCGTTCCACTTCCTGACCTTCTCAAAGAAGAGTGTGTTGGACCTTTCCTCTCCGTCCAGAGCCCCACACTCCACGTAGAAACCTCCTTCCTGAAAATCAAAACATTATGATGTTAATGCAGTGTTCAACAAACAGTTGACAGGAGATATATAGTAGATATATACTAACACGGTAGGTGCCGTTTGCATGATTTGTTTTGTTCTAGTATTGAAAGTTTATCTCGCTTATTACAACGTTAATGACATTTAAGAAGGGTCTCCTGGATGGAACAAAGCAGATACATTGTGTTTATTGATTTGCAAGTCGTAGTCGACTTTGCTTCCCATTAAGCCAACCGATTGGTGTCATACCTGCTACTACTTTGGCGTAAGAAATAGAGGATAAGTGTTTGTTTTGGCGTAAGATTGGTTAATAATTTCACTGAGTGAACATAAAAGGTGATATTTTAACGAGTGGGAAAGTCACGAGTGAAAATGCATCTTTTTATGTTCACGAATGAAATCATATATCGATCTTTCATCAAAACAAACATTTTTTATTTAATGCGTTAAAGGCCAGATATTGCTGTGTTATTCACAAAAGACGTCAAAATTGGCGGGATTATATCGCGTGCGTGACGTCATTTATGACCTCATTTCTTGCATAAAACCCAGCACAACTGACGCTCCGATCAGTTTATAACGTAGCAGGGTCGGATTCAAGTTCCTAATAATTTAAACAGCGAAATTATCCACTGTTTTTTCTAGGTAATCCATCGAAAAGCATTAAATAAGGCTCCTTCTCCACCTGCTGGAGGTGTGTACATTTTACTACTACTCGTACGTATATCGCAAATTTATTACATTCTAATATTATAATGGGAATTATAAAACAGAAACTTGACCTGAAAGTGGACACAAGTTCGACTATTTCAGTGCCTTCACAGTATTAGTGACTCCTTATTATAATGGAAAAGGCCCATTATGCTTCCAAAGCAGTGAATATATTTTGGATAGAAAAGGCAAGTGTGAGCTACAGATTTATAAAAGATGCAATCAAAACATACTCGTTGATGACAACGTTACTACAATGCATAAATGAAAGAGATTTTTTTTACTAAAGATCATTCTGTTGTTTACAAAAATAATTAATTTGCATATTCCTCATATCCTCGCCAATGTTCCATAAGCACTACGTTTGTCTCCGTTAACGAATCACGAGTGCATAAATTGATGACTTAGCAGATAAACAAATTGTGATTCGACAACTATTTTTAATTCAAATTATTTGCGAATACAGAGAATCATCGGAAATACTCGCCAATAAATGTAAACAAAGAGTGTATTTTGACATCCATCTAAAATATTTAATTGCGTAATTTGATAAACATTTTAAATTTTGTACCCTTTGTGTTAGTCTACAATATGTCAATGTCATTTAATATTTCCTTTTTCATTAAAATTGAATAATTATGAAATAGAGTGGGCCTTTAAGAACAGTGTATAAAAATAATAATATCCTCAGATAATCATGAAGTTTACCCTGTATTTCTTTTCACAAATCGTAAAATAAACATAAATACATACTCAAAAATACCAATACATAGAGAACTTAGATCTATGGTATTTATCACTGCACTTTTCCTAGTCTAGTAACCTTCTATGTATATTTTAAGTCCTTGTACTGTTTTTAAGCAATGCTCCAGAAATAAATCCATTATATTTTAAAAGGAAGGGAGATAATTAAAATGGGACCAGGTGAAATTACGGTTCTTGATCACTGCACTTCTATGCAAATTTTAAGTTTCAAGTCAAAGTACCTTGTATACTTTTTGAGTAATGCTCTTAACTAAAATGAAGGGATGTTATGGTTCTTCACTGCAATTCTCCTAGTAAATGTCTGTCTATATTAAAAGTTTCAAGTTATTAGTTACCTTGTATGTGTTTTTCAGCGTAAGTTGTATAAAAATGGGTTTGACCTATTTCTTGAACTAATCTAAAATTGGTTAACAACCGAAGAGTTCGGAAAAGCACATGTTTCATTGGCTTGCATAAATCCATCATAAAATGGGGGTGTAAGGGTGCATATCTTTCAATTGGCAAATACATTTTAATCTACCTATTTAAACATAAACAACATCCAGGTGAAAAAAAAAATAAAACATAAAAACCTTCCACATGAAAACGTTAACAGTTGTAAACCTTTAGAAAACGTAGTTAACCTTTGTTACTGGACTCGTCCCTCTAAGTCGCAAACCTCACAGTTTATAAGTTAGCAAACATATTACATTAAGCTATATATAGAAACATCCGTGTTTAAGTGCTCGATTGCCAAACTAAGTGCCCCGAATCAGAACTTTTGTATGTTTAGCTTACATTACATTTTTTTGTAGTTTTTTTTTCACAGGCTATGCTATCACATCTCCTAAATTTAGCTACAAAAACGTTTTCTAATATTATCTTATAATCACATACCATTTCAAACTTGCCAGCATTATCGTATTTAATATATTAAATTGTAGCACTTTTACGTTCCTCAAATTTCATTTTTTTTTTCTTCCTTACGCTCTTCTTCTTTTATTTTGTTTACTTTTTTTTTTTTTTTTTAGATATTTCTTGTTATTAAAGAAAGGGAGACCAGGTAGTGTTATGATTCCTGGTCTCTGCACTTCTCTCAGTAATCATCACTTCTCTCAGTCATCATCTACGTGTATTTAAAACTTCAAATCAGTACTTTTGGATTTTTTTTAGTAATGCTTCGGACAAGAAATCGCTATAAAATAAAACAAAGGGAGATAATTAGGAAATGGGACCAGGTGGTTCTTGGTCAATTGCTATTGCAGCCCTTTTATTTTCATGGTCTTACAAAATTCTTATAGGCACGTGCATGAGTATGGTTCTTGGTCAGTGCACTTCCTCTCATTGACCTCTATCCTTATACAAAGTTTCATATGCATATCAAATGTGGCAAGAAAAGTATGACCCGGACAGGAAATTGTAAGACGCCGAAGAATTGATGACCTCGGTAGCTTGGACTATTCTATGAAAATTTGTCGCTTAATTTATGAGATGTAATATTCTAGGAAGTAGAAAAAGGGGGAACAAAATTGTAATATAAGCAAAACATAAAAAAAAATATTCTGTGGGATTCGATCTTGGGACCCCTAGTTCAACAGTCGAACACTTAACCAAGTGCGCAAACGGAGGCTGATGCTATTGTAACGTCTCCGAGCGGTCTGGAAAACTATAGATATGAGAAACTAAAGTTTCCTAGTGACTATCCTGGTCGTATGATTAGATAAAGTTAAGCTATGAAATATATACAAACCTCATCTACAAATAATTGTAACAATGATTGATTGTCTCAAATAATCAACGTTTAATTAATTTGAGAATAGCCTTAGCGAAATTTAACAAGTCAGCCCTATCTTTTCTCTATATTTACAACTCTGAGCTCCAAATAATCTAATTAAACCCTAAATCCTATCAAGTTACACCACACCAGATAGCGCAATGCTTTCTGGGTGCAGTAGTAACCTTACCTAAAATACTAAACGTATCTCTCCAACTGCTACCGGGCCAGCAGGTTCGCCACTTCAAAGCTTACATCTCACCAGATAGCGTAAAAATGAAAGGAAATGTTTTGAACGCATGCATAAGCGAATCATCTTTGATCTTGAACAAACGCACAACATTATATATTGTATGTGGAAGGTTATATATTTCCACTAGAATAAGAATAAATTAAAGGGAGGTAATCAATTTTAATTAAAACAATATATAAAGATATTTCTAACATATATCACATAAAAATTTATTTTTTCTAGCACCAGTTAAGTAAAAAAATTATGATTTAAAAGCCTAAAATCGTTTTACTATATATGGCTAATTTATACACTGCGAGTTTTGCGACTTTGAAGGACGATTCCACTACAAAGATTAACGACCTTTTCTAAAGACTCACTACTGTTTAATTTTCAACCGCTTAGTTTTTATGATTTAATTTTTCAATTTGAGGTTTTTTATGTTTAAATAAGTAGATTAAATTGTTATTTGACAATTGACAACCATGCAGAGAGATATGCACCCTGAAAGTCCCATTTTACGATGCATTATCCTTAAATAATTTCTGCAAACCATTGAAAAGAGTGCTTTAAGTGAAATTCAACTTACGGAGTAGTTAAGTCTGCTGTCAATGAATGGTGCCTGGCCTACCGAGGTATCCAGCCTGTCAGGAAAGTCCAGATGGTACGGTTCTGTTGACGGGGGTACTAAGTAGTAATCACGTATCAACTGGATCAGACGGGGGTCATCTTGACTCACTTTAGCCTCATTCAGTTTCTGCATGGCCGCCTTGTAATCAAAGATCTCAATTTTATTGATTGTTATTGTCATCGGGTCAAACGTCTGCTCATGGACGACGTTCCGAAGCCCCCATGGGAAGGCCCACCTCATGTTTTTAACTACATTCCCGTCTTGAGAGCTCTTGGGGTGAAGGTACTGCATCCGGTACATCAGGAGGACCAGCAGACCCAGACATATCCCCACAACCCACATCCCTTGTGATATCTTCATCCTTTTAAAATACATCTCTATTACTTCAGCCTATTGCTGCATTCCTTAATCAATGTCACATCTGATATGTTCCATATGGATCGCATTATGTTCGAGGGAAGATTAAAAATGACAGAAAAGGCAGGTCAAGTATTTTGATATCATTTTTCAATATAATTGCTTCTATTTCTATGCACTGGACCTATTTCTTCTCCAGACTGTAATACATATCAAGTCGTACAAGTACCAAGTGGTACTGGTATAGCTCCTTGCTTGGCGCTCTGCATATAAGAGTAGTTTTAGGACTGTTGGCCCGTGACTTATGTGACTGGATGTGGTATCGTGCCACATGTCTACAGCGTGGTATTACAGTGTAGTCTCTTGTAGACAAAGTCTCCAAGTGACTGAAGTACTGTTGGCGGGAGTTAAAAAAAACAACGAATAAACCGTCAGACTGTAAATAAAAGAAGTCGTCGACCTGGTCTTCACACTATGCCTCATATTACGAAATCCGGTTTCATAAACTGGATTTAATCTGAACTTTAAGGATGGTGATAAAGTTGTTTGAACTTGTTACTGGTGCACAGGCCTCCATTAGGTTTATACATGTAATATATTAACAACACTCCCTTGGAATCCCGAATCACAGTGGCCATGACTTTGCTGCAGATGTTGCAGAATTTCTCTGGTGGGGATGAGCCGTGCTGCTTCCATTGCATAGTCTCTTTTCAATTATCTGGGTTCCAATGGCGAATCCGTTTCGTTTCCATTATAAATTTTCCGGCACTCCTTGCTAGATTCTAACTTTTTGAAGTGAACCTGTATGTTCTGGTTACAGGGACTCAATTAGTTGATACCAAAATCCAAGTTCATATAGAATATCGAGCAAACACTTCCAAAGAAAATGTCAAATTCCCTTGCTGACGCATCGGTCTTGGTTAATTAACCAGAGTCTTCAAAGCGAGCGATAACTTGTCCTTTTTAACGCCATAACCTTTATAGCTATATAAGCTGAGGGTCCATGCTCAGTAAACTATTGAATTGACACTAATCGACAGGCCAACAGGACAGTGTGGCTTCGCTTATAAATTTTGCCCACATTTAAGTTCAGATGATCAATTTTGCTACATTGAAGTACTTAGGACTAATATCAACATACACTAAGACATGCGGCGACTTTCACTAACATTAGCGAGGAATTAATTGCTTATCTTCCATTATTGCGTTCTGATCTCCTTAATACAATGTCAAGTAAGAATGTTAAAATGTTGCTATTAATTATGGAGCGTTTACAGACTAATATGTCTGAATTGAATAGAATAATATGTCGTCTGGCTAGTAAACCAAAGTGATTCGTATGACAAAATATCAAGTTCTGAGAACTTTTTGACCGCCCCTCGACGTATGCTGTTGTGGCAAATTACTCCTATCTTTCACCAGGGACGTATTGTGCTTCTTAATATTAACAGATTACAGAAAGGATTGAGTTTCTCGTTTAGTTTTTCTCAATAACCATTGAAAACATAAAGGATCACATGGTTACAGGTGTTGTAAACCTGTACAATAGGCTAATTTTGATGCATTTGAAGTCATTCCAGGCGCGTATCCAGGAGTACGACTATACAGAACGCGTACATACGCGTAGTACGATTGTACAGAGCGTACAGAACGATGCCAAAACTAAAAACGAAATTAACGCAAAAAAAGTGAAGTCTTGGTCGGGTTATTCTAAAATTCTAATGCCATGAGTTTTCGGTATAAGATATTTATAACCACTATATTTTTCGGTGTCGCTGTCTAATTTCACTTTTTACGTACTTCAATATGATGACGGAGGACAATGCCAAATTCATATTTTAACCAAAAAAAAAAATGCCTACACTTAAGGTTAAATCAACAAGCTGCAATAACGAAATTTTGATAAAGTATTCTGACTTAAATTACAGCTTCTTTGATATAAGTAAATGTGTTCTATCATAACAATCCTCTTAGATGCACATTAAGACCTTTTTTCGGACCAAACGTTTGCAGTATATTATTTTAATCCGCAAATCTGAAAATTTTTATACCGCCGCTTGCGAGAGAGGCAATCGGAAAACCTCGTTTATTCCGTGTTCCAATTAGCGAGAAGAGATTTCTTGTTATGTCATCTGCGTTACCTTTTCTTTCGCGGCAAGTGTGCCAAGAAACGTGCGGTAAGTACATTAATAGCAAGTACCTTACCGTTGACTCATATTGGGTCTGACAGTTGCTTAGAAAATGGGTACATTTTTATTTGAGCTGTTAACTGTTCCTAAATACTTCCGATTACAGAGATTTAGACAAGAAAAGTAGTAGAGTTAGGATGTCAACGTACACACTAAAAAAAGGACATGTCAACGTACATTCTTTTTATTTTTGTACATTGTTTTACCGAGATTTATTTGTTTTTAGTTTCCATTATGTCAGCTTTTAGGTTAAAACAATATTGTTTATGCACTCCATTTTTATATTTTTATTACTAATTTTCCTGTCGATTCTATTATGTCATTTAATTAAATGCACAAGAAAGGCTGAGAAAAATCTGGAATACTTATTAAATAGCTATTTTGAAAGAAAAAAATAAGTTCACTTAATGCGTTAATGTGAAACAGACCTGGGCCTCGTTTTGAATACGTAATTCGATTGGTCAAAAATACTGTGATTTGAATGGTCGATGACTCGTTCCTGATTGGTGGAAAACGAAGGTTCCTGTTTGGTTGCATTTCAATCCGCTAAATACAATAGATGTACCATTAGTTAAAATAGTGTCGGGCCAGTAATCGTGAACAAAAGCTATTGTTCGCACATCCGCTCCTGAATCAACACACACCAGACACTGGGGCGACTTTAAAGGGATTAACTTTTGACAGTTGAATAGGCCATTGTTCGCATTTCCGTCCCTAAATCAACACACGCCAGACACTTGGGTGACTTTAAAGGGATTAACTTTTGACACGTGAATAAGCCATTGTTCGCATTTCCGACCCTAAATCAATACCGCTTTTGTTCCATTGCTAAAAATAGATCGTCTATTGTTAACGCAGGTGGTATGGGCCTGGGAACGAGTATGAACTGATGTAATAGTTGCACTCGATTCATTCGAAGGTAGGGCGTTGAACAGAACACATCGTAAAGGTAGATTGAGTATTTTTATTACAGTATTATTTATATAGTAGACATATTATCAGATATATATTATTTCATAGTAACCATCATAATTACTGTTTGATCCTATTATTGTTATAATTGATGTTCTAGATATTTAATTATTGATATTATTATTATTATTATTATTATTATTATTTTATTATTATTGATATTTTTATTATTATATCATTGTCTGAGACCGAATGGAAGTGACCCTCAATTTCCGCGAGTAGATCTCGGATCAAGTATACAAGTCACCTCTGTATACTATGACAGCCACGCATGTGCACACATAAGAAATAAAATGACCGCCTGTTACTTTTGTATAATATGATGTACATATTTATTTTTTTAATCCTGTTGTCTACCGATGTGGTCATTCTAAATATAGACCAATGATGTCATTCTAATATTAGAACGATGATGTCATACTAGAAACCAATATGGCCGCCGCACATGCGCGAAAAACCCTGATGACATCACTCCTGCGCATGCGCAGTCTTGACCCTAAACCGACCCGATTACTACTCATGAACAGGATTCAAAAAAAAACAACAGAAATCGCCATTTGCATTCTAGGATTTCAAAATTTTCGGGGACGTGTTTTAGTGTGTACGCTGACATCCTAACACTACTACTTGTTTCGTGTTTTTTTTTTTTTTTTTTTTTTTTTTTTTTTTTTTTTTGTCTTAATCTCTGTAAACGGAAATATTTAGGAACAGCAAAAGTTCATTTGAAAACCTTCAATACCTATTCAAAACTGTTGTAATGTATAGGCATAGTACTTTTGGTCGTTTTCGTTAAAATTTAGCCTGAAGTGTGTACTCGTACGTTTGCATGGCGTGTTTGGAAAATATTGTTTTAATGTTCTCAAAAAGTAAAACGTTCCGGGAGACAATGCGTACATTTTTAGCAAGCTTATGAATTGGTGCGGTTGGTATGCTATGTCTAGAAACTTTATAATATTGTTGATTCGTGCAGATTCCGGTGTGTACGTTCGCATTTGCGTTTAAAAATGTAACGTTGCAAAAATTGCTTTCCCACACTGAGTTTGTCGCGTACGCCATACGTCGTTGTATTTGACATCGTATTATGGAACCGCCTACTATTTGATTTTTTTTTAAAATCTTTTTATCATTTTTAAATCTATAGATAATACTCAGCAAGCAGGCGATAACTGATTTATGTAAATCAACATTTGTTCTTAAAAAAAGTGAATATTTGATTATGGATACACTTCTCAACAACCCTATGTACGGAAGTATTTAGAGCCTTAACTGTTAAATAATATGATAGTGAAATTCACGTCATAATTATAATACAGCATGCTCATTTAAACCCTGTAGAGATATTTTACCCCCCAAATTGGCTATGTACACCCAAATTCGTAGGGACTCTCTATGTTAAAAGATACAAAGTTAAGCAATTGTACCCCCACTTACAAAACTCAGTGGACGACCTGTAATAAAATAGACACTTGGAGTGTGATAGTGTTTCTTGTTCTTATTTGGATCATCTTAAATTTTGCACACCATTCTGTGCTGTTAGGATGAACACTGAATTTCATTGCAACTGTTTTTTTTATATATTTTGTCCCTATATACTCCATACTCATGACAGACATGAGTTCATTGTCGAGAACGTAAGACGCCATTTTGGAAAAAAATATTTTTGACTGTTGTTTGATTTTGACGGTTATTTTTTTAAAACTGTTTTCAATTACCATTGGCAATTTATTACATTTGAAGGGAATATATTGATGCATTTGATTACATATTTAATATAAAGGTGAGGAATTGTTTTATTCATTTTTCTTGTAATACCTTCTTATGTTGTCGAGAACGGGATACTCCAGAATAAGTAGGGGTTATGTTCACAAGGTTATTCTTACAAAACCGTATATAAGAAAACTGTGGTAATCCAATTGTCGGTACATGGCAATATAGGGCCACATGTATGATTCATTACTCTTACCCACTTGATTGTATACTTCGTTCCTAATTTTCCCATGTATTAGAATACTGTTCTCATGTTCTCGGCAGTTAACTATGTCGCTCCCACAAGTTTGTAGCTATGTCGTTTACACGAGTGTACAAGTTGGCAATCGGGTCAGTATTCCGTACCCACGAGTGTGTATCACATTTCAATGAGCTGTGAAATACTCCGCGTTAGTTTCTCGATATCTTTCAATTTATGTTTATTTTGATTGAGGGTGAAAATATAAGGACTATTATTTTGTGTCCATTCGCCCACATCCAACTCCCCCTCCCCCATATGATTTATTGATTTAATGATGCAATCACACAGAAATTGATAATAATACTCGTAGGAACGACATAACTAACTTGTAGGAACGAAGTTTGAAATATGAATATGAAGCGAAGCTGCTTTGATATATGCTCGCGACATACAAAATGTTGTGTTGGGCCTGTTTCTTCTCTCTTCAATGTTGAACTTTTTTTTAAAAGCTTGGCAGAAACATCCAAGACGACGTAACGCGCTCAAGGACTTGCTGTCTGTATCATCCGGCGTTTGCGTATTATCTTCCACAAAAGTCTGGACGCATTCTATGAAATATTAATGAATTCAGAACGAGGCTTATCAGACTTTCAAGCTGATTGGATTGTGCCATGGCTGTGCCCATTAAAAAACACTGAAAAAAATAAATATAGGTTTTTCTTTGAAATAAAATTCATTTTTTACTTGGAACATTTATATCGTGGTAAAAATGTGTTTGCCGTATATCCAATAGGATATGACAAGTCAATTATCTAAGCTGTTCTGCCTAACTGTTGCGATTTATCGAGGCTACCAAAATCAGGAGCACAATTTATAGTTGCAATACTACCCAAAATCAATGCAATAAATGCAAAAAATAATGTGAAAATATGAAAATTCAATCATTCTTTTGACGATATGCAAAATATTGCCTCTGTAGGTCAAGCGATTAGCCCGATTGATGTCGATAGAATCACCGATATATTAAATGACTGTAGGAAATTAATTTTCCTACCCCTTCACGAAGATTTCCCGAATAGTCACACGAATATTTTCGGAATCGATCGAGCTCTGTGACGTAGTCAGCTCGGCTCTCGTATGTCATGCATAATCATAAGCGTTTGTAACTAAACAGGTGTCCGGCGAATGTCCCCATATCTAACCCGTGCATGGTAACACGATTCCCTCGTGACAGTTGAGGGTGTTTTTTTTTTTGGCTTATGACGTCATATGACGTTCGTCTTCTACGAATGTAATGAAGACATGGAGGCTTATATTCAGTCCAAATATCAGCTTTCTAACTCACCTGGAAGCCATTTTATACGTATTTGAAATTTGCCGTCAATGATTCGAATTTTGGATTCCCCTTAAAACATTTGCTTTTTCGAATTTGGGAAAACGGATACCGGGATGCACAACTAGAACGTCACATACATATTCTGTGAACTTTTTTTATGAATATAGGTCCAGAAATAATGGCTATACACCGCATAAAACTTTTTGAAGACGACGTCAAGTTTTACGTCATATTACGCCATATTATTAAAATGGAAAATTATACATCTGAAGTACATGCCATGTAAATTTTCATGGTCCTAGGACCTTTGCAACATATAGAAATTATAAAGATGTCTTTAAGACCTTTTGACGTCATAATGTGTTCATCTCCTCAAAATGTGAAGATTTAATCTGGAGGCGATGCTTTACTTATTTTATTGTTGTTGTTGTATTGGGGTTTACGTCGTTGCGATAGTATTTCAATCATATAGCGACGTCCAGCTAATTACAGGTGGAGGAAGTACACAGAGGTACCCGGGTTAGAACCACCGACCTACCGCAAGCCAGCTGGAAGGCTTCCTCACATGAAAAATCCGAAGTCCCTACCAGGATTCGAATCCACAGCGGTGAGGGGCTGAGAGATTTGTAGTCCACGACTGTAACCGCTCGGCCACGGCGACCCCCTTACTTATTTTAAATTTGTCGTCAATTGTTCGAATATTGGATTCGCCATAGAACCTTCGCCTTTTCAAATGTGAAAAAAAAAACACAAAAACAACAGATACCGGGATTCACAACTAGGACATAACATACACAGTCTATAAAATATTTAAGAAAAGTGGTCCATAAATAATGACTGTAGACCGCGTACAAACTTTTTTACCTGACGTCAAATCTGATGTAATATGACATCATATGAATATGAAAATTATTGCATTAGAAAGCTCATGATCTGAATTATTTGCCATAAATTTTCATTGTTCAGGGCCATTGGCAACACATCGAAATTTGCAAAAAGAATTAACTAGATTGCGTTTGTTCTGAACAAACGATAGGGCTTTCTGCTCTGCAGACCATGACAAATCTGATTCATTTACTTATTGTGACATATACTATCTGTGAAAAATGAAGAAATTCCGTCCAGAATTAACCAGTTGTAGAAGGCAGACTAATATTGATAGCAGATGAAATCTGTGACATCAATATGAAAATCAAAGCCATTGCATACAAAGGAGACTTCGGAGCTTTGCCTCTTGTTATATATTCATGATGCTGGCTCTTCACGAACCCTCTTTAAATAAACAACAATACTTCTCAAAAGTAGGTGTCCCACAAGGAAATAAACTATTACGAGTCCTCTTTACATGCAAAATAGTATACAAGGTTTCTTTTCTTACCAAATAATTCTTTATTTTGATAGATTTTTCATCCAGGATTTAAGGGAGTATATGGAATTCAAAAATATCACAACAGCAGATTATGCCTATAATGCAACAAAAATAAAAGTTTAAAATAATATGTGTGACCAACTGCAGAGGCACTTGAAAAAAAATTTTTTTCTAGAAATTCTTATTTTCTATGATACTTTCTTCTGTAATGTCCTATTTCAAAAACCTGGGTATCGTCAGAAAGGTCTTTACATTTCCAGCATCTCACTGTCTTATAATCAAAGCTATCTGCAA
>CM037785.1:50439515-50489515 GCA_021229015.1 Solen grandis | reverse complement strand
TGACTTTTGGAATATAGACAGGTAAACCTCAAGAAAACGGCAAGAAACGGCAAAGCGAAGTTCATGTCAATTATTGCTTCTCTACCGAAAACTTTGTAATTAATGGTCCGATAGTTAAAATATGCGTACCATCAGAACAGCATTGCATCAAGCTATGAATATTGTTCTTAAATTTGTTTTTAAAACCTATTTTCTTTTTCTTAGAAAAAAAGCAATTAAATGATTGGGATCACCTGCAGAAGTGTATGAAAGAACAGTTTAAATTAATTCTTATTTTTCATGTATCTTCCTTATATGAAGTCCAATTTTAAAAGCTAGGTACCCTTGGAAAGGTCTTCCAAATCCCCACAATTCATACGCTTTATATATGGATGAATATTTAACCAATTTTAGATATGGACGGTTAAACCAGGAGAAAACGTCAAAAATCTGCAAAAATATATTCATGTCGTTTTGTTTTCTACCTATAACTTCATGAATCTTTGGCCAATCTTTAATATTTAAACACCAATAGAACGGCTAGAGATCATTCTACAAATAATGTTCATATTCAAATTTACAAAAAATAATGGTGTTCGAAGTGTAAGCAGTTGAATGTGCTTGGTGTAACACAATTTTCGTTTTTCTACCATGAATCAACTTATTCTACCCCGATCTTCAAAATCTAAATATCATCTGAAATGTCTTTCAAAGTACTACAAATTCTACCCATAGTGTCTCGACGGAATATTGATCGTTTTTTAGTTATTTAAGGCCGAATAAAAAACCGATAATTGACATATGACCTTCACCTTTGCGATTTTCCGGAAAAGGAAATTACTAACAACAATGAGATGCTTTTGTTGCACCTTTAGTGAAAATTTCATCCAAATCGGTTGAAAGCTAATGCCTGCAGAGCCTAAATAAGTTTTGCTTAAAACTTGATAATGTCATCATGACGTCAACCTTCACAAAACCTAAAAAAGAAACTTTCAAGGCGTATATGCTGATCAAATTTCATGTTTGTAGCCCATCTGGAAGCTTCAAAAACGCTTTTACAAATGCATTTAAGGTAACTAGATTTCATTCGTTAATACGAATGATAAGACTTTCTGCTAGCTTTGTGAAACGTAAGATCTTAATACCGTTAGAATGGATATCAAGTTGATCAATTTTATTAACCTAGTTACCAAAACAAATGTCTTGAAAATCCTCTCATTTCGAATATATTTGGGTCTAGCTTAATAGGTTTTCAAGATATAAGCCATTTAACCTAAGGAGATACGACAGAATTCATATTCCTTAAATTCTGCATGTTCTGAAATCTTATTGTCCATGTAACTTTTTTAAACTTTGACCAACTTCAAAATACTAGGTATCAAAATAAAGGTCTTGTAATTCTCCACATTCCATTTGCGTAATTTATTGACCTGTCTTCAATGACTATCAAGATAAAAGCCGTTAAACTTTGAGATAACAGCAAAATCGCTAACATTTTACATGTCAACATTCTTAGTGTGTGTGTGTGTGTGTGAATTTTTTTTATACTTTAAGCAATTTCAATTGTAACTTAAAGCATCAACAGAACGACCAAACATTGCTCTATATTCATAATCATATTTTCGAAAATCTTTCCGTACAAACCTTTGACTTGACGTCAAATCTGACGTTATATGACGTCACGTGAATTTGAAATTTATTGCAATCGAAGGCTCAACTTCTGATAAATTTGCCATAAAATTTTCATTGTTCTGGGTCATTGGCAACACATCAAAATTCAACAAATATATTAGGAAGAAAAAAAAAGAGTAGTAAGAACTAGTTCTAGATGTTCTTTTGTTCTGACAAAAGATAGGACTTTTTGCGAAACTTTTTTCAAACTTGAGCAACTGAAAACTTTGTTCAAACGATTGGACGTTATGTTTTCTAAAATGTTTTAAGATTTGACCTGTAGACGTAATTTTTGAGACCAAATTGTGAACTCATTCGACAAATATCATGATCAATTCTTTGAAGACTGGGCCAAAATTGTGCTCCTAGTGTTCATGAGCAATTGGTGACAACGGACGACGCATGACAGATGACAGACGAAAACCGCTTATTAAAAGACTTCAAAATATGTACAGGGAAGGAACAAACAGACCAGTCTGATAACAGTGAAGATACGGTTTTTATGTAAATGCAACTTGCATATTGAAAATTAAAAAATTCATACGTCTGTTTGTTTGCACAAAATAAAGGAAAACAGTATTTTAGTTATAATACACAATGTAGTATGTATATATATTACTGATTAGAGTCAGCTTTTTATATGATTACAAAAGAAACATACCTAAAATAGTTTCAAAACAGGTCATTAATTAAGAAATAAAGTTTCAAGTATAAAGAATGTGACGGCTGATATTCAAGACCAGAAAACAAAGGGAACAATCTAAATAATAGTGTGACAGGTGACATTCAAGAAAAAGGAACGGTCTAAATAATAGTGCGACAGGTGACATTCAAGAAAAAAGGAAAGATCTAAATGATATTGTGACAGGTGACATTCAAGATCAGAAAAATAGGAACAATCTAAATAATAGAAAGAGCCAATGTTCATCAAATTGAAAATTTGCCAACATTCTTGACTGTTTTCTGTTCTAGATGTTATCTGATTCTTAAAAAGATAAAATTTAAAAAGATATGTACAACTAAAATACTTATATCACTGGTGCTTATTTCTTTCAGTTTGTATAAAATTATGAACATGTAAATAAATTCACTTTGTATTAACTTAAGAACAAGTGTGTAAATATACATTATATAAACGAAATCTTGCATACCAGCAAAAAGGTGAGAATGTCCTCTAAAATATTTGTTCATATATTATTAACAAAAATAAATATTAACATGGCTAAATCTGTTGAGCAGTTGGGAATAACTACAGAGAAGCAAGCCGAAATGGTTCTCGTGATATCTTATTTTCCACGTAACTTTCTTAAGTGAAGTCCAAGTTTAAAAAACTAAGTGCCATTTGAAAGGTCTTCAAATTCTCTACATTTCACATGCTTTGTGTATGACGGTTGTCGAGATATAGAAGGTTACATCGCGAGAAAACTGTAAATATATAGTCAAAAATATGTCCATGTCTTTTACTTTTGCAGCTTTGTCATTTCTGGTGCGATTTTCAAATGCTGCATACCAGTAAAAAGGTAAGAATGTGCTTTAAAATATTTGTTCATATTGTTATTAACAAAAATCAATACTTTTCGAGTAATATGCTGTGAAATGCAGTTGGGGTCACTCCAGATTTAGTTTTCCCGCCATATCTGAACCATTTTAAGCCCGATCTTCAAAAACTGAATATCATCTGAAAGCTCTCTCAAAGCACTACATAAAATACATATAGTCTCTCGATAGAATATTTTTCGTTTTTGAGATATAAAGCTCCAAAGAAAAAAAAAACGATATTTGGCATATGACCTTGACCTTTTCGACGCAACTTTGCACATTTTGTGAAAACAAATATGCAAATCGGTTCAAAATTAGGGCCTGTAGGGCTAAAAAACGCTTATTTTAATTTAAAAGAACGGTTTTATATATTTCTCATTTTTCATGTAACTTCCTTATATAATGTCCGATTTCAAAAAGCTAGGTACCGTTAAAAAAGGTCTTTAGATTCCCAACATTTCACTTGCTTCATGTGTCCATCTATCTGTAACGGCTTTGAGATATAGACAGTTCACCCTAAAGAAAATGGCAAAAATCGGCAAAAAAGATATTCATGTCAATTAATACTTTCCGACATAACTTTTAAGTAAATGTACCGATTATTAAAATCTGCATATCATTAAAACGGCATCAAACTGTGAAATTGACAAAAATATACTCATTTTGTTTTGTTTTCTCCATATTACTTTATGAGTCTTGGGTAAATCTTTAGAATTTAACAAACAATACATCGGCGAGGCAATTTTCAACAAATTATATGTATACTCTTTTTTTTCCAAAAATTAATAATTTTTGCGAAATAAGCAGTTGAATGAATTTGGGGTAAAAACATTTTCGTTTGTCTGCCATAACGCAACTGATTTAACTCCGATCGCAAACAAAATAAATATACTCTGAAACGTCTTTCAAAGCACAGCGATTTTCCGGAAAAGGAAGAAACTTTGTACAATGAGATGCTATGTTGTACTTGCCTGCATGGCCTAAAAACCGCTTTTTAAAATACAAAACTGCTTATTACGGTCTGACGGCAAATCTACACCCTAACTAACACCTTCGGTGAAAGTATCAAGTCAATCCGACCAGAAATGTCTGCTGCAGAGCGTGTACAAACTTTCGTAGCTTTTTTGCAACCCTGACGTCACATGACGTCATATGAAGATGTGTTGCATTTGAAAAACTGGCACTAGAACCAAAGAAATGCCAATTTTATTGGAATGTTGATTACGATTTTTTGACCCTCTGTGCTGTATATTGAACATGGTAAAACACGGAATCTGACACGACTTAATTACGGAAGTCGTAGCTTTGTACAGATGTATGGTACCATTATATTTTAGGAACGGTTCATTCAGTCTGATAATCAATTAACACATGGAACATAGAATCACTGTCAAAAGATAACTCTAACGAAGAAATGACACCAAATGTCATTAATTTGTACATTTTATAAGTCTGTTCCACTATCAACTTCCGGTTTGTTTTTTCGGCGATTCTAATTGGATGATTTAAAGCATCTACGTATGCAATTTCCCACAATTTGTCGATGTCGATGTCACGTCGTTCAATCAGATCGCTTGATTCAAAACTACAACTACAACAACAATATACACCCCCTGAAACCGGATGTTGATAGTAGAACAGACTTATGAAAATGTACAAATTGTTGATATTTCGCGTTATTACTTACGTTAGGGTTACCTTTTGACAATGATTCGTTATAGTATGTGGTGTTATTTGGATATCAGATTGATCGAATCGTGCATAGACTATGATATTGCATGCATGCATGCATGTGTACAAAGGTTGCGCCGTTCGTAATCAAGTGATGTCAGAAGCCGTTCCTTATCATCCTTAAATAGACAGTACCGGAGAAAAAAAATCGTACATGTATAATTTTGATAATCAAGGCTACAAAATTGTAATTCTGCGGTTCTGGTATTAGTGATTTGAAAGGGTCGAAGTTACTTTGCCCACTGATAAAATTTCATGCTGCTGGCACATCAGCAATCTGTTTTAATTTGAACGTCAAAAGGAAGAAAAGATAGCATAATAATAATAAGAAAAAAACATAACAAACCTAATCGGTCTTTCTGCTGTGGCAAAAAGTCCTAATAAGAAAAAAAACATAACAAAATCAATAGGTCTTTCTGCTGCGGCATAATAATAATAAACACAAACCGAATTATTAAAAAGAAAGCCACAATATACGCCACCACAAAATATAAAGACCAAGAGGGGTCTTTAAATTATTGCTTTTAACATTTCTGTAAGCATAAGCTCATAATGAAGTCTGTAAGACCAATTAATTTAGCTGAACAGAGATAGAACCCTAAAAATGCTTCCAATATGACAATAGGTCAAATAGCAGTATCAATATGAATCTTTTTTTCTTTCTCAGCATAACTCTTGCAAAAATCACTGTACCAGAAAATCCCTGCTTTATGCACTTTTACCTGTTTAGAAACTTGAGTTGTGTTTTCAAAAGACCCTGTTTAGAAAGGCATAACTATTGCAAAAATTGATGAACATCAAAATCCCTGCTTTGTGCATATCTACCCAATATAGTAATGACATTGCCCAAGTTATGAAAAGATTAGGTCAGAAACATACAAGAAATTGCATTCACAAAGCTGAAATATCAATCAGCTAAAGAGACTAAGTTTCAAGGGACACAAATCTTGCAAAAAATCAATGGACCGGATAATCGCCACTTAATGCACATCTTCCCATTATAGTAATGACATTGACCAAGTTTTGAAAAGATTCATTCAGAAATGTAGGAGGAGTTGCGTTCACAAGGCTGCAATATCAATCAGCTACAGAGACTAAGTTTCAAGGGACACAAATTTTGTAAAAATCAATGGACCGGAAAATCGCCACTTCATGCACATCTACCCATTATAGTAATAACACTGACCAAGTTTTGAAAAGATTCATTCAGAAATGTAGCAGGAGTTGCGTTCACAAGGCTGCAATATCAATCAGATACAGAGACTAAGTTTCAAGGGACACAAATCTTGCAAAAATTAATGAACCGGAAAATTGCCACTTCATGCACATCTACCCATTAAAGTAATGACATTGACCAAGTTTTGAAAAGATTCATTCAGAAATGTAGGAGGAGTTGCGTTCACAAAATATGGACGTACGGACGGACGGAGAAGATGACGCCAATATACGACCGCCTCCGGCGGCGTATAAAAAACAGTACAAACCCAATAGGACTTTCTGCCCGTAGGCAGAGTCCTAATTAAGAAGTCAGTAAGGATTCTTTACACCAACTATACAAAAAGGTTTATCTGTAACAACTTAAAGCTCAATGAAACATTACACCAAAAGTGGTGGCAGCTGGGCTGCTACCATTAGTTGTAATGTTTCCTTTTATTATTTACAGTGGGTAGTTTCGCTCCAGACATTGACTAATTCGTGGGTTTAAAACGGAACCGTTGCATTATCTTTTTCTAGAGTCAAGAGAGGTCTGAATCTATTTATATCTACACCATGTGTCTCAGTCATAGAACATTCTTTCACCGTTTTTGTTCTTTTCACCATTTCTCTTTCATTACAAATACAAGGAGATAATTCTAAAAAAAAATGTAAAAAAGAAGAAGAAGAAGAAGAAAAAAGAAAGTAGTCTTAAAAAGATTAAGAAGAAAAGAGCATCCATTCTTATATCAAGGGGCCGCCGTGGCCGAGCGGTTACAGTCGTTGACTACAAATCTCTCAGCCCCTCACCGCTGTGGGTTCGAATCCCGTTAGGGACTTCGGATTTTTCATGTGAGGAAGCCTTCCAGCTGGCTTGCGGTAGGTCGGTGGTTCTACCCGGGTACCTCTGTGTACTCGGGGTCTTCCTTCACCTGTAATTATCTGGACGTCGCTATATGATTGAAATACTATCGCAGCGACGGTAAACCCCAATACAACAACAACAACATCTTAAATCAAATGTGCGGAGTTCACAGTTTCTTTTCGAAGTAGCTGTCTCACGTCACTTTTGACCTACTTAAGGATGATGACGTAAGACAATGACACAAATGAATATCTTAACGATGTTCAGTGGTAGATATTACTATGCTTACAGAAAAAAAACGCACCATTCTTTTCAAAAGATGACAAATATCTGGAATATAAGTTTAGTATTCACGCGATATTTGTAAAGTATTCTGACTAAATTAAAGTAAATTTGATGCATATAGTATATTTTTTATCAAAATACTTCTTTTAGATGCACATTGAGACCTTTTTCGGACCAAACAGTATAAACATCTGCACAGAAATTTCCTGATCTGCAGTATATTATAATCTGCTTCACCATATCGACGGTACGCGTCGGTGGGGGAGTTTTAGATTAAATAACCGTTCTACATTATCCATTTCTTAAATATTATCAATGCTGAATTCTTGTTTAATCTTACTTTGCAAGCCAGGTATCGAATTATTGGTGCGTATACCTCGAGTTCTTTTTTTTACTGGAAGTATAGGGGGACGATATTGTCGTTATTCTCTACTTCGCGAATCATGATTGGAAGGCACGTTTTCGTGTCATAATTTTAAAGAATTACACATCAATAAAAACGTAAGTGGTCAGCTGAAATTGCGTTTATTAGAAAAGGGCATATTTTTTAGCTAATTCTTTTTTTTTTCTTTTTTTTTTTGACAATGAGGTCATACACCCCGTTGTCCGAGCCTCTTGACATCTGTAAAAGGGTGTCGTAACCTTTTGACTTCACAAATGCTTCTAGATCTTTTGCCCCACCTGTTTCATGGATATACTCCACAGTCATCATTTGGATATCCACCTTTTCGAATGGAATTGTTTTTAAAATTTTCAGTTCGTCACCTTCAACATCCAGACTGAGGAAGTTGACCGTTGTCTGGTTCAGGCCAGCAGTATCGAGTACAGCGGGAAGCACTGAACTTGGACCTCATTTCTGATAAACTTTTGCTGTATCAACCATTGTTTGGCGTCTTCGTCCTCAGCCAGTCTACCCATTGCGAAGTGTTTGTTAAACGATTTCTGAAAAGTGACTTTCAATTATGTTTCTTGAAATCATTAAAGGCATTTTAATCAGTATCAAAGAGACATATCATCTTGATATAGATCTTTCACCATTGCATTGTCTGCGTTTCGTATATTATTAGTATATTATCTCACTACAAAGCCTTACTTGTAATAACTTTAGACCGGGTATCATATTGGTTCTTTATTTAGATTATTTAGTCTTTTAATTAAAATAACTGTATCTTTGAGCAATTATTATTTCGTTATGTTACATACAGAGTTATTTACCTTCCAGAAGTTCAACAAAATACAAATAGGTAACTCAGTATTTTCAAAATAGAGCTTATTTTGGTATATTTGTTTCCAAAGAAATCGAATCGAGCCTAAGGATAATTTTATAGGTGTGCTTAAAAGTGGCGCAGTGGTAAAGACTTCGTCTACCACAACTTCAGTATCACTCCGCGTGGGTTCAATCTCAGAAGTGTATAACAAAATATGATAAATAAGAAAAATTGTATAATTATTGTTAAATTGTTATTCCTCATTTAAACTGAAAAAAAAAAAACTTGATTTATTATCATTTTATAATAGTATTGTATTCGTAGCTGCATCTTAATTATAGGGTTCTATTCATATCGTTAATTTATTTATTTATTTGAATGCTAACTTTATCATAATTCTTCAAGGATCGGACTCTAATTAACGGTATTTAAAAAAAAAACATGGAATGATCACTGAAACACCTTAGCTAAGCCAATTTATGACTTAATTTACACAGCAGATTGGTAAAGTCTGTAACGGCGTTTTTAAGCTGCATCCCGTCAAACCCTCTTTCACTTGAGACACACACAACTCAAGTGCCTTCAGCTTTAAGATTTATTGGAGCCAATGGATGAGTCCAATTTAAAAAAATGGAGCCATTTTATTAGCCAAATATATAACCAAAACGCGAATATTTTAACACACATTATTGACTCATATATGCATGCATAATATTAATAAAGATGTTTCAGTGCTTATATAATTAATTACAACATTTTTAAAAGTAAGTTGACATCTTCTGTACGTGTATCAGAAAAATATTTTTAAACTGATCTCATATGAACAAAGGCTCAGATGGGAAAGTGTGTATTTTTTTATTATCTCGTGGCCACGAGTTACTAAGAAAAAAAATCGCGCTAACTCGTTGGCCACGTGTTACTAAGAAAAACAAATGCTAACACGTGGTCACGAGATATAAGTAAGAACAAATAAAAAAAAAATCTCGCTAACTCGTGGCTACGAGTTAATGACTAAGAAAAATATCTCGCTAATTCTGGACGGTATTCAGAACTGTATATATACTACTGTTTTTGAGTCATGTGTATATACATGTATTAATATGTCCACTTAAAATGGGGTTTCAATTCCGTTGATGCATGTGGAAATTGGTATTGCAGTCGAATATAAAGTTGTTGTTGAAATATTTTTAGTGAGCAATATTTATTTATCTCATTGTTTTATGTATCAAATATGTGTGTGACTGATATTTAATATGTTATTAGTAAGTAGATGTTTGTATTTTAATGATGTTAGATTATGACCTTCTTATCGCTTCACTTGTCGGTCTGGGCAGGTGGACATGATGTCTCGTAATAATACATAGTTATTTGTTTATCATATGATGTGTGGGAAAAGAAATGCGTACTGTTTATCTTATTAAATATATAACCGTAAAATTGAAGTTTTGGTGTAGTTAATGAAGTAAGCTAGTGCAAATGTGAATTACCTATAAATAACCTCATTTGCACCTTTGTTCTACAGTTGTGTAAGTAGCTCAGTCGGGAAGAGTGCTGCTCAGATTTTTTTAAGTTTCAAAGTTTATTTGAAGCAAACCAGAAGGTCATAAGACCCATGTGGTAACATAGCATTGCGGCAGTATATATTTATACAATAAATAAATAAATAGCATTAAAACTATCATCAAGCGGAGCATTAAAATTATCCAAAACATAGAGTTTAGCTTAATAATAATACAATTCGTAATGAACGACAAAAAAAAACGAAAAATATAATAAAGAGAAGAATAAACAAAGAAAAATATCTTATATCATGAATATCTGAATACTGTATTTTGGCCTTATATATATATATATAATGCCAATTTAAATATGCTGATTCAAGAACAGGATGAAATGTTAAAGCAAGAGGTCCTGAGTTCTTTGACATCTGGGACCATTTTATATTTTAATTTTTGTGTTTTTTATTACCAATTTTTGTTTCAATTTCTTTATCAAAAGATATAATATAATAATATAAATTAATTAAAAAAAAATAGAATTCATATTTTAAAGAATGAAAGTTTTGATAAGGATGTTTTAAACGTAACACAATATGCAGTAAAAAAATATCTTAAAATAGTTTTGAAAATTCTTGGGCTGTACATGTACGTTTTAAATATTAGTTTTTTTATACATCCATATTTTTGTTTTTTAATTTGAATTTGCTTCCTTTTGATATAAATAATAGACAGATATTAAAAAACAGGTTAGGTTATAAGTTAAACGGTAGAAGAGAGAAAGAGATGAGGATAGTATGTTTATCGTAAACCGTCCATTAAAAGATGTTTACAATTGCATTTTTAACGTTATACTGTCTCTAAGTGAGTATTTGCATTCAATAACTTCATGATAACAGGGGATTTAAACAAGGATTGGGGAGTTACCAGACTATGTTGAAAATAATGTCTCTTTTTCAGACATATTTAATTTACTTCCAGATGACAAGATGGGGTTTTAAATAATAAAAGTCAAGATAAATGTATAAATAAGAATGGGGAATGCTGTTAGAATTTTGTAAATCATCTGGGTTAAGAATATTAAATGGAAGAATTGGTAATGATATAAATTAGGAAAATATACATGTGTAAATGTTCAAGGTAGTATGTTATTGGTTTAATATTGTGTAGGAGAAATACTTTTGAATATATTGAGAATTTTGTTTTGAATAATCCAAATATATCAAATCATTGCGCTATCAAATTTAGTATAAAATCAATACCTGTATGTATCAGTTATGCTAAGAAAGAAAGTGGTGATGAGACAGATGCAAATAGAGTATCATTTTCATATAAATGGGATAGTAAGAAAAAGGATGTATATGTAGGATTACTAGAGAATGAAATGTTGCTCAAAGATTTGATTCAATTTGCAATTGTATCAATGAGGTACACAATATTTAGATTTATATGGACATTACATTTTTATGCAGTATTTTTTTTTATGATGTATGAACACCCCTTTCAAAGAGAAATATGAAGACAAAAAATATGAAAGTGTGAAAGATCAAGGCTAAAAATCATATTTTGATAATGAATGTAATAAATTATTATAAATGCCTAAATTATTATAAAAAAATAGTGTGATGAAAATAGGATTTATATGGTACAGGCTAGAAGTGATAACAAAAAACCTGTAGAAAAAAAATGATAAAGATCAAACTAAAAAATTAGAACAGCAAAAAAAAGCATGCTTAACTAGATTGAAAATGTTGAGAGGTTAACATTGTTCATTTTTACCTAATGATTTTCTTGTTTATTTCTAGTCTATAAATGACCCAGATTCAACTTTTTCAGCCTGATGATGATCTTATATTTTAATGAAAGATATTTAAATGGTGAATTCTTGCATGTTTTGTTTTCAGAGTTAGATATACTATTTATAGGATGAAATAACTTAAGCTTTTAAAAAATAAGTTCTGGTAAATCAGCTAGGTCTAATTATCTGTTAAATGATTTTTTTAAATATGGGTTTGAGTCCAGAAAATGTGTGTGTTATTGATGCTTTTTTATTAAATTGTTTGATTTACACATATGTTTTGAACGAAAATAAATGGTTATACTGTGCTTTTGTTGACTTTACAAAGTTTTGATTTTATAGTTAGAGATATTTTGTGTATAAACTTATTAAACTAGGAGTCAGGTGAAAGATGTTAGAGATTATAAAATCAATATATACACGTGTTAGATCAAAAGTTAAATACTATAATAATGAAGAGTTAACATGCTAGGGGTACATCATTGTTGCTTTATGCAGATGATATTGTTATTTTGTCAGAAACAGGAGGTGGTTTACATAAAGGTTGAGTATTATTGGAAGAGTAAATTGTGACACTTGGAAATTAAAGGTAAACACAGAAAAGACAAAACTATTGTTATTTTAGAAAGAGGGACAATGAGGTAAAAATCGCGGTTTTAATATAAAGGAAGTATAACAGAACTTGTTAAAAAAAATGAAAATTTATTATTGTTTTCACAGGGGAGGGGGATATTTTAATGCAACTGATGACATGTTATCTGGTCAGGCACTGAAGGCTTTGTATAAGTTAAAATCAGAGTTAATATTTTTTTGTTAATATTAAAAGATTCAGACTTTCACTCAACAGGTCAAGAGTTTCATCTCACAAATTATCAATAAAAGCTAGAAGATGGCATAAACCAGAAGCAATTCCTTTTTATTGAAAGAAAACGCCAATCTTGTTTTTGTTAAGAGGATGAGTTTCATTTTGTTTTAGAATGTCCTTTGCCGGTATATACTATTTTTAGAAAAAATACATAAATGCATTTTATTGGAAAAGACCAAATTCCTAAATTTATGGAAATATATCATCTGACAATGAAACAATTTATAAGAATTTTGCCATGTTTGTTTGTTAAGCATTTGTTAAAAGAAATATTTTTATTACCGCTTAATTATGTGCATACATATTTGCCTCCTACTCCTCACATTTATCGTAATTATATGTTTATTATATATGTGTATGTAAGTATATAATAACAACATTGTGCATTGGATTTTACTCATATATATGCATATACCTTTGTGTGTATAGTGGTATAATTATGAAATTTTGTATAAGATCAGTTAGATATGTGATCATTTGATAATGATGCCACTGATCTTTGACAATTTATAAAACAAAATGCCATGTTTTTAATTTGTGCATGACATGTTTTACATACGAGGGTCATCCAGAAATGAATGAGAGTTGCTTTATAACGTAAAAACTACAAGTGTTATCCACAAAATCTCTTCATAGTCCCTTAATATATGCAATGGTCGACTCCCATCTTTTTGGCAGATCCCGAATTCCCGTTGCTAGGCAACCTAATGTCCCTAACGACCGCGTTCACGGCGACATATAGTTCATCCAAATCGTCATATTGGACTCCTCGTAGTGGTTCTTTAAGTTTTGGAAACAGGTCATAGTCGGGGGGACTTAAGAGTGGCGAATACGGCGGGTGATTAAGAACTCCCCAGTGGTACCGCTCGAACACGTCCCTAACAACGCCGGACTTGTGCGGCGTGGCGTTATCATGCAAACTTAATGGCGTCACCTGTAAAAGTTCCGGTCGTTTGCGGCGTATCGCTGGTCGAAGAACTTTAATCAAGTACCACTCATAGTACTCTTTATTAACCGTGCTTCCATGTGGAAGTCTGTGTGTTGTCAAAACGCCGTAAATATCGTAAGCGAATATCATTAGCATCTTTGGACAGTTCATACTGCGGCGATATTTCACAGGTCTTGGCGAGTTTGGAGTATGCCATTCAGAGCTTTGGCGTTTCAATTCTGGCTCAAATGACCGGACCCATGTTTCGTCGATAGCAACCACTCTATTCAGAATCATTTCACCTTCCTCTGAATATCTATTCAGCAAATTCAGTGCAAATTTGTACACATTTGTCTTTTTTCAGTTTTGCTGCACCCACCGCGCGGCGATCTTTCTCATGTCTAAATTCTGCGTCAGAATAACATGAACGGAACTCTTACGTATCCCCGATTCATACGCAATTTCCTCGCATGTTAATCGTCTAACAGAGTTGAGAAGCAACAATTTCGGTGTTTTCGGCGTCTGTAACTGTCACCGGCCTACCGGAGGAGGGCTTCTTGTAAGACTCTTGCCGTCCTTTATTGAAATCCTTCACCCATCTACAAATAGTGCTAAATCCAATTGCACATGTCGGGTCAACCTCCTAGGGTGCATTAAATATTTCAGTCGCTGTCTTTCCGCGCCTACTCTCTATCTTGATATACGCATAAATTTCTCCTTGCGTCAGCACTAACGCATCGTCCGCCATTGCGTTGTTTGATATGACGTCATCAAAAATGACGTAACGTCACGATGCTTAATAATACGTGCGCTTACGCGCAAAGAGTTAATTTAGTTACGTGCCAAGTTTTGTGGCTTTATTTTGTTTCAATCAAAAGTTACAAACTAACTCTCATTCATTTTCGGATGGCCCTCGTATGTGTATACCATTGGCATACTACCTGTATGTCTATTATGAAATAAAACTCTTAAAAACTCCTGTAACATGCCAGTTTTTACTACAAGTAGTAAATTGGCATTTTTGTATCAATGCATCAAATGAGTGTACCATGACTGAGATAAAAAAATATACCACTTTAATTTCAACATTGTAAACTATAATCAGTTTTAGCGGCGAGTCCCTCCTCGATTACGTGTCCTTCTATAAACAGGGATATTGAACTATAAAGTATGCAGTTCTTGATAAACTGATATCATGGTGTCCGGCAGGTGCCAGTTTAAGCAAAATAATGGAGAATAAGCAAAATATGGGGAAAGTCTGGCGACAACAAATACGAAAATGATAATCAGTATTGTTATATAATAAAATTGCAACGGTTTGATGCTTCGGCCAACTTTTTTAAATATCTAGGCCGTGGGTTTTGGTAACCTTGGCCAAATTTTGCATTATAAGAATTATACCATAGCTGGATGAGGTTCCGTATTCAGACATGCGTTGATGCTAAAAGCTTTCCGGTGTTTTGACTTCAGAATTTTAAACGTTTCTGGATCGGCCTCGACCAACAATCCGTTCCACCTCCTGACCTTCTCAAAGAAGAGTGTGTTGGACCCTTGCTCTCCATCCAGTGCCCCACATTCCACGTAGAAACCTCCTTCCTGAAAATCAAAATACAACATGTACATTATGATGTGAATACACTGATCAACATACAGTTGACAGGAGATATATAGTAGATCTATTCTATCACGACAAACCTTTATGGTAGTGAAGAGATGCCGTTTGCATTATTTGTTTTGGTCTAGTATTGAAAGTTTATCTCACTTATTACAACTTTAATGGCCTTTAAAAAGGATCACTTGGATGGAACAAAACAGATAAATTGTGTCTATTGATGTTCAACCCGAGACCTCTCCTTCTCCACCTAGGGTATTTGTATACATTTTACAACTACATATATCGCAAATTACATTCTAATACTATCATGGTAATTATAAAACATTCGACTATTCCATCACCTTGACAGCATTATTGAATTCTTATCATGATATGCATGTTCAAATGGAAAACGGGTTCATCTTTACAATTTAAGTATAAGAATTATAATGTCCTTAAATAATCATAAAGCTTACCTTGTATTTCTTCTAACAAACAGTAAGGTAAATCCCAAAACTGGAACAGTTAGAGCCATGGTATTTATCACTGCACTTCTCCTAGTAACCTTCTATGTATATCTTATGTTCTTGTACAATTTTTATACGCCGCCGGAGGCGGTCGATAAATATTGTAATCTCCGTCTGTCCGTCCCTACGTTCGTCCGTACGTCCACATTTATTATGAACGTAACTCCTCCTACGTTTCTGACAGTGTCTTTTCAAAACTTGGTCAATGTCATTACTATAATGGCTAGATGTGCATGAAGCGGCGATTTTCCCGTTCATTGATTTTTGCAAGAGTTATGTCCCTTGAAACTTAGTCTCTGTAGTTGATTGATATTGCAGTCTTGTGAACGCAACTTCTCCTGTATTTCTGACCATATCTTTTCAGTACATGTACTTGGTAAATGACATTACTATAATTAGCAGATGTGCATGATGCGGCAATTTTCCGGATCATTGATTTTTGCAAGAGTTGAGTTCCTTGAAAATAAGTCTCTAGCTGATTGATATTGCAGCCCTGTGAACGCAACTCCTCCTACGTTTCTGGTCGTATCTTTTCAATATTTGGTCAATGTCATTACTATAATGGCTAGATGTGCATGAAGCGGCGATTTTCCTGTTCATCGATTTTTGCAAAAGTTATATCCCTTGAAACTTAGTCTCTGTAGCTGATTGATAGTGCAGCCTTTGCAACTCCTCTTAAATTTCTGAATGGATTTTTATGAATTTTTGACAATGTCATTACTACAATGGGTAGATGTGCATGAAGCAGGAATTTTCTGGTTCATTGATTTTGCAAGAGTTATGTCTCTTGAACCTTAGTCTCTGTAGCTGACTGATATTACAGATTTGTGAATGGAACTCCTCCTAAGTTTCTGAATAGATTCTTATGAAACTTGGTCAATATCATAACTATAATGGCTAGATGTGCTTGAAGCAGGGATTATCTGGTTCAGGGATTTTTGAAATAGTTACACCTTTCGAAACTTGGTCTCTTTAGCATATTAAGTTGAGAACGCAACTCCTAAGTTTTCGAAGGGATCTTGATCAATGACATTACTATAACGGGTGGAGGTGCATAAAGCAGGGATTATCCGGTGACACTCTTTTTAAGTAATGCTCAAGACAAAAGTTCATTATATTTTAAAAGAAAGGGAGATAATTAAAAAGGGAACAAGTAGAATTATATTTCTTGGTCACTGCTTTTCTCCTTGTTACCATCTATGCATATTTTAAGTTTCAAGTCACAATACCTTGTATACCTTTTAGTAATGCTTTGAACAAAAACTTATTATGAAATAAAATGAAGGTGGATAATTAAAAAAAGGGTAGGGTTATGGTTCTTGATCACTGCAATTCTGCTATGTAGTAACTGTCTACGTATATTAAATGTTTCAAGTAAGTACCTTATAGACGTGATTTTTTCGGCGTAAGCTGTATAAAATGAGTTTCGATCTTTTTCTTGAACCAATCTAATGTTGGTTAACAACCAAAGAGTTCGGAAAAGCACTTGTTTCATTAGTTTGCATAGATTGTTTTAGGATATTCCATCATAAAATGGGAGCAATCTCTATCTTTTTAAACATAAACACCATCCAGATGAAAAATTAAAACAAAAATCATCCATTTGAAAAAGTTAACAGTTGTGAGTCTTTTGAAAACGTATTAAAGGCCCATAATAATTCATAATGATTCAATTTTTATGAAAAAGAAAATATGAAATAACACTCACATAATGAAGACTAACACAAAATAACATAATGTGCAAATATCTGCTGTAAAATAACAGTTAAACGCATTGAAAATGTTGATAAAATTACGCAATTTAGTATTTTGGATGGACGTCAAAATACTCGTATACATTTTGCATTGGCGAGTATTCCGAAAGACAGTCTGTAATCGGAAATAATTTGAATTTGAAAAACCGTCGTCGAATCACAATTTGTTTATCTGCTAAGTCATCTATTTATGCACTCGTGATTCGTTGACGGAGACATAAGGAATGTCTTTAAAAATTGACGAAGATATATGGAATATGTAAATTTGTTATTTTTGTAAACAAAGTAAATATCTTTCTTATTAATTCATTGTAGTAACGTTGTTGTCAACGAGTATGTACAGACTGCATCTTGTAACAAATTTGTAGCCACACTTTTTTGTCCGAAGTATATACCCTGCTTTTGGAAGCATAATTTGCCTTTAACCTTAGTATTGGACTTGTCCCTCTAAGTCGCAAAACTCGCAGTTAGCTAACATAAGATATATATAGAAATATCCGTGGTTAAGTGCTCGTCTGCTAAACTAAGTGCCTGAGATCGAATTCCACTGGCATAACTTTTTTATGTTTCGCTTATATTACATGTGCATTATCTGTATAAGATCTATTGTAACACTTTTACTTCCTTTAAATTCTGTTGTTGTTTATTTATAGATATTTCTTGTTATTAAAGAAAGGGAGGCTAGATAGCCAGGTAGAATTATGATTCCTGATCACTGCAATTCTCCCAGTTATCATCTATGTGTATTTTAAACTGCAATTCAGTTCTTTTTTTAATGGTTTTGAATAACGATCTGGACAAGAATTCATTCTAAAATAAATCAAAGTGAGATAATTAGAGATTGGGACTAGGTAGAGTTGTGGTCTTGGCCAATTGCTATTGCAGCCCTTTTATTTTCATGGTCTTACAAAATTCTTATAGGCACATGCAAGAGTATGATTCTTGGTCAGTGCACTTCCTCTCAATGACCTCAATCTTCATACAAAGTTTCGTATTTTAAAGAAACACCTTCAGGGTCGCCGCTACAGAAGCCGGAATGGACTTGGGTCCGCATTGTATCAATTATGTAAAGGTATACCTAAAGAAGACTATAGAAAAGCATTTGAAAATTGGATTAAACGACTGAAACTCTGTGTATTACATAAAGGTGATTACTTTGAAGGAATGACATAAAGAAATTGATATTTGCGTCAGTGGTTTTCATTTTACTATGGTAACGACAATAATTATTGACCCGCCCCCGTAACATAAAACAAATCTTTTCCGGAAATACAACAGGAGCGCTCTCTCTCTCTCTCTCTCTCTCTCTCTCTCTTATGACAGTTCAACTTACTGAGTATTCAAATCTGCTGTCAATGAATGGAGTCTGTCCTTCTGAGTACTCGAGCCTGTCAGGAAAGTTCAGATGGTACGGTTCTGTTGACGGGGGTACCAAGTAGTAATCACGTATCAACTGGATCAGACGCGGGTCATCTTGACTCACTTTAGCTTCATTGAGTTTCTGCATGGCCGCCTTGTAATCAAAGTTCTCAATTCTATTGATTGTTATTGTCATCGGATCAAACGTCTGCTCATGGACGACTTTTCGACGTTCCCAAGGGAACGCCCACCTCATGTATTCAACCACACTCCTGTCATGAGAACTCTTGGGGTTAAGGTACACATTCCGGTACATCAAGAGGACTAGCAGGCATATCCCCACAACCCACATCCCTTGTGATATCTTCATCCTTCTGAATAACACGTATTTCAAGTAAACCTCTGTTACTTCAATCCACTGCTGTATTTCTTTATCAATGTCATATATGAATGTTGCATAAGGATCGCGTTATGTACGAGGGAAGACTAAAAATCACAGAAAAGGCAGGCCAAGTATATATATTTCATTTTTCCATGTAATTCCTTCTATTTCTATGCGTTGGGCCTATTTTTTCTTCAGACTGTAAGACATACCAAGTCGTACAAGTACCAAGTATCCGGCGGCGACAGACCAAAGTCGTAAAAAAAAAGTACTTGTATATCTACCTTTCTTGGAGCTCAGCATATAAAGGTAGTTTGAGGTTGGCCCGTGACTTATGTGACTGGATGTGGTATCATAAAACATGTCTACGGCGTGATATTGCAGCGTGGTCTCAGGCAGATAAAGTTTCCAAGTGACTATTTAAAATACTGCCGGCGGGACGTAAAGTACAATAAACAAACAAACGAACAAACCGTCAGACTAAATAAAAGAAGTCGTCGACTTGGTCTTCAAACTATGCCTGGGTTCAATCTGAACTTTAAGGATGGTGATTAAGATGTTTGAACTTGTTACTGGTGCACAGGAGTAAGCCTCCATCAGGTTTATACATGTAATATATTAACAACATTCCCTTGGAATCCTGAATCACAATGGACAGGACTTTGCTGCAGATGATGCAGAACTTTTCTGGCGGGGGTAAGCCGTGCTGCTTCCATTGCATGGACTCTTTTCAACTATCTGGGTCCCAATGGCGAATCCGTTTCGTCTCCATTATAAATTTCCAGGATTCATTTTGTTGATACTAAAATCCCAGTTCACATAGAATATCGAGAAAACATCTCCAAAGAAAATGTCAGATTCCCTTGCTGACTCATTGGTCTTTGTCAAGCAATCAGAGTCTTCAAAGCGAGCTGGTCAAGTAAGAATGTTAAAATGATACTTTTAAGGTTTTAGAATTATAATACGTTTCGGTGACTTATACCGCCACTATTCGTGGTATCCGAACGACGAATCGGATATTTCCGGGAGTAACTATTTTTAGTAAATATCGCATGATCTGAAGGTTTTTCCCAAAATCATGACTTCATATTAGATTCGAAAGGGGAAAGAAAACGAGGAAACAGAACTTTTCTGCCTCGTACAGAAAAAAGGCAATGCTTACTGCTGTAGACAGCCTGTATTTTTATCATCTCAATACTGTAACATGAATATACATAGAGCTTAGTCCTTGGTCCTTGGATGTGAGATATAACATCCGCCTTGAAAACATAAGGTCCCAAGTACGATTCCTTGGAGCAGATGAAAATCCAGTGACTGTTAATTTGGTCACATGATTAGAATAAGTAAAGTCTTTACTTTACTTAAGTTTAAGTTATGATGTAGTTTCCAGGTAGACAGCAGAATGGATAGAGATAAGTTTAAAGTGGAAACAAAACTTGATTCTCAATTGATTCCTGGGAGCAGATGGTAACTTTCGTGACTTTTCATTTGCACGCACATTTTGAGCGAGTACTCGTGTAATATATAAATAAGTTAAGTTTGCACATGTTTCTCAATCTATTTAAAATAGATACGATTAAATAAAAACCATGAATTTAGTCAAGCAGTTTTTTATCCAGGGTACACCCCTGTTTAGGCAATGCATCTTGCCAAAATCAAAGACGCATTTTTATTGATTTCATGGTTAAAAATACAAAAGATAATAAATTTGTATTGTTTCTGAATTATGAATTTTTGCCTTTTTTTTTTCATTTCGAGACCATTTTTCGTGTTGTCATATTTTTGTATAATTGTTTTAGCTGCTTTGACTGCGCCATAGGGCCATATTTAGATGGGCAACTGAATTTAAATGTGATGGTAAAATGTTTTGATTTTTAATATATGATGCTTTATACCTTGCAAATAATTTTGATGTATAACATCATTGTTTTCCAACAAATTACAATTATCAACAACTCAGATAAACATTTGCATTATTTTTCACATCGCTAAAAATGTGCATTTCCGAAGCCTGGGTACACTAACGAAAATCAATTTATTAAACTTATAAAATATAGTGCTGGAAGAATGATGATTTTTCCTGTTCAAAGTATGATATCCTTTATATACTAGCCTTTTTTCTGAAAAAAATACCAACCTTAAACAGAAATAGAGATGAATTTACAGTCATTTTTCAAAATTCGAGGGTTTCTTCTAAAATTTAATATTTCTCGAGATACACATGGTAAATAGTTTTAAAAAATCATATTTAGATGTCTGAATGGGTAAACTTGAAAAGGGAAACAAGCAAATACATATCTACAAAATGAATATTACAGTTCTAAAACCTTAAGTAAGGAACGTGTATAGGATAATATGTTGTCTGAATTAAATAGAATAATATGTTTGTAATCTGTTTTAGAAAAGTGATTAAATGTCATAATATATATATACATGTATATGTTTAATTATCTGGCTAGTAAACCAAAGTGATTCGTGCCAAGTTCTGAGAGCTTTATGACCTCCCCTTTTTCACCAGGGACGTCTTGTGTTTCTTGGTGTTCAACCGATTTTGTCTTGCCTTGCCAAGAAGTAAACACTATTAATTGCGTTTGATTGTTTGTTGGGTTTAACGTCCCACTAAAAGTATTTCAGTCATTTGGAAACGATGTCTACTTGAGACGGAAATAGTGCTGCCACACTGCAGTATCACGCGGTAAACATGTGGCATAATACCATACTCGGTCACATTATCCTGACACCTGGCCTACCAGTCCTGGAACTACCCTTACATGCTGAGCGCCAAGCAAGGGAACTATACCAGTACCATTTTCTACGACTTTGGTATGTCGCGACCGGGGATCAAACTCACGACCTCCCGCTCCTGTGGCGGACGCTCTAACCACTCGGCCACCGGGGACGGTCTCTTCCTGTTTGTTTTAGAATAGTGATTAAATGTCATTATAAATGACCCATGAAAGGTTGAGTGAAATAGTATTTCTTTTCTTATTTTTGTTCTATTTTAAACATGTCATTATTATTCTACAGTTCTTTACAGAACAGAACATAATTGTGTTATAGGCTTAGGTACTCAGCCCATATCATAAACATTAGCAATCACAATGGCATGCGGAGACAATACAAACATAGTGAAATCAATATGATGTAAATATGTGAGAATATTACATTGCATATAGATGGTCTTATCTCATCATTACGTTTTATAAATATAATTTTTAAATCACCACCCACCCCGACACACACATACCATAAGCTTGATTATTATTTTAATATCATACATTATTTTCCCACAGTAAATGAAATAAATATCATCCTAAATATACATAGTGACCTATAAATAAATAAGAAAGAACTGCTGAAAGTATTAGATTGTGCTTACGATATTATACATACTTAAATCCTGTCATAATACATGTAAAATGATACAATTACTTACAAAATAATCTAACTGATCATTATTAACTCATTATTTACTTTAGTGTATAAACTTTCTTCCAGAGCATGCATGTCTCGTGATATATCATTTAAAAATCCAACTTTAAAATCGTCATTCCACTTATAAAATGCTTTGGTTTCATTACTATTTCTTTCGTGCATATACACATCAGAACTGAAATAAAATTCAATCGGTGTATGATTTGAAAAAAAATCACATACAGCAAAATGTTTAATATATTTTTTTTTCTTCTGCCGTCAGTAAATAATCAACTACGCTTATTACAGAAAGGATTGAGTTTCTAGTTCAGTTTTTATAAACAACCATTGAAAACATAATACATCACATGGCCACAGGTGTTGTGATCTTGTACAATAGACTAATTTTGATGCATTGAAATTCCTTCCAGGCGCGTATCCAGGAGTACGACTGTACAGAACGCGTACATTCGCGTATCCAGGGTACGATTGTACAGAATGCGTACATGCGCGTATCCAAGGGTACGATTTACAGAACGTAAAGATCGAACGATGCAAAACCTAAAACCGAAATAAATTGCAATAAAAAGTGAATTCTAATGCCATGAGTTTTCGGTATAGGATATTTATAACCACATATTTTTCGGTGTCGCTGTCCAAGCTCACTTTTTACGTACTTAAAGATGATGACGGAGGACAATGCCAAATGAATATTTAACGAATGTCATAGGTAGAAAATGCCTACACTTAAGGTTAAATGGTACACGCAGTTGTTTGTTTAGATGACAACAAGCTTAAATGTAGTCATTGTATTAACGAAATTTTAACAAGGTATTCTGCCTATAATTACAGCTTCTTTGATAACTATGTAGTTGTTTTATTTAAACACTCCTCTTAGATGCACATTCAGACCTGTTTCGGAAAAAACGTTTTAAATATCTGCAGTGTATTATTAACACCGGAGGGAACTATAGGTTTGCCCTCCGTCTGTCTGTCCTTCTGTCCGTCCGTCCGGAAATCTGGATCCCGCGGTAACTTAAAATCTGTTTAAGATAATATTATGAAACTTGGTATATGAATAGATGGTAGTATGGAAATTCTGCAAGTCACTTTTTTTTCTCGGACCAAATTTCTGGTTGTTATGGTAACGGAAAAATTATGCACCTCACCGGTTGGGGACTCAAGTGTTGTTACTTGTTATAATCTGTTCCACTGTCTCCGCAAGACTTAAAGTTTTTACTCCGTCGCTTGAGAGGCAATCGGAACACCTCGGTTAATTCCGTGTTCCGATTGACGAGAGAGGGAGTTGAGCTTTAAAGATATTTCTTGTTTTCTCATCTGCGTTACCTTTACTTTCGCTGCAATTGTGTCAAGAAACGCACGGTAAGAACATTAATGGCAAAGACCTAAACCCAAAGTGGGTTTAGGTCTTTGTTAATGGCAAGTGCCTTACCGTTGACTCATAGTGGGTCTGACAGATGCATAGATACTGCATACAACCTATGTTCATTCTTAACCGCCGTAACTAGCTCAGCCCATAATCTGCACTGGTCACATAGGCACATACAAATTCCAGATCAAGACCTCAAGGTTCATTTTATGTGACATATTTTTCTCTCTTTTTTTTTTAACGAAATACAGGAATTCCATTGCACGACAAACTGTAAGTATTAGTTACCGTTTATATTTTAAATTTTATAGAATTTATCGCAAGTGCGCGAAGGTGAGCGCTGTTGCGCTAAATCCATCAAATTTAAAATGTAAACGATAACATATTTACGGTTTGTCGCGTACGCTATACACTGTTGCATTTGACCTCGCATTATGGAACCGCCTACCGTTTGAAAGTTTCAAATTATGTTTTAACCCTTTCCCTCATATAGACTCATTTTGACGCACTCAATAGGTACCACATAAAGCCTGATCTGCAGAAAACCACAGTTAAACCTTACCAAATTTAATTATAAAGTCCTCATTTCCAGACCACTGAGGAGCAGCGAACAGCATAAAACCTGATCAGCCTGCGAGTTACTCGCAGGCTGATCTGGTTTTATGTTGTTCGCATAGGTCTTTTTATGGTTTCGTCTATGAGAGAAAGGGTTAAGTACGGCTCAGAGTCAGTTTCGCTGAGTACATTTAGATTTTGAGCAAACAAAAATATGACGTAATGCAGTTGCCGCCGCAGCTAGCTCCGCCCATCATGAATTCTCTTTGGTCACGTGTGCAGCATAAAATTATATTTTCTCTAACTGAAGACTTTACAGTTCTTTTTATGCAATATATTTTTCAAATTTGAACGAGATACAAGAATTTCATCGGACAATTAATTAGGACAAACTGTATTATTATTATTATTATTATTATTATTATTACATGTTTTAGCCTACCAAAACTTCCTTCCAGGGCATTTCTAAATAATGAAGTATTAAGTGAAAGCTGTTTTTCAGTCGATGATTTGCATATGGAAGGTATAACCTTAGAGTACGAAGAGGACAAACTGCATTGCACATTTTTCCAAGTCAAAACTTTCTTAAGTTCTTAAGTCCAGTTGAAAAAGTAAACACTTGTAAGTCTTTAGAAAACGTAGTCCCTTTAAGTGATAAAAAATACTCGTAGTGTATAAGTTAGCTAACATAAGTAAGTTATATATATATATAGCAACAGCTGGTTGAATATGCTCGTCTGTAAGACTAAGGGATCCGAGATCGATTCGATCCAACTCACATAATCTTTTTTTTGTTAAGCTTCTCTTATGTTACATTTTGTGCTATAATGCCGTGTGTCGTTTCATATTGTCATCAACATGTGTCGTTTACAATTGTGCGTCGTTTTCAAATACAGTGCGTCGCATTCTTATTTAAAGCGACACACGATATTCAACGTGGCACTAACCGGATGTAATGTTCACGAAATTCGCGTAGCATTGTTGTGTATTGCGTCAAATTGTCGCGCGTCCACCTTCCCACGCGTTGTGTAAAAACGTGTTGTGACGTCATGATGTTGTATCTCGTAATGTCTGGTGAATATGTTTATGGTCACACCAGTATTGCAATAAATCTGCGACTATCTGTAAAAAAAATTTTTCAACTTTTCTGAAATAGAATGTACTTTGATTATGTGTACGTAATGAGAATTTAACCAAAGTTTGGCGGCACGTGAAAATGATGGTAATAGAGAGACCTGCCCCCTCTACACACACTGAAATATTATACAAGTGTAAATCTTACATGCAAAACATGTATGATGGGGACTTCCGGTTGCCACGGCAGTATTTTGAAGATACTATTATTTTTGTTTTTATCGATAGGTGTTGTAGACTCTTGGGATTCTGATGACCTAGAGTTGTTTGATTTGGTCGAGGATGTCAACGGAAACTTTTATGAAATCCTTGGTGTAACCCAAGTAAGAACAGATCACAATGTATATTGTGCAATAATGCAAAATATGTGGGTGGGGTAAGATTTTAACTTCATGTCAACATGTGTCTATAGATTTAGAAATGTATTTAAACGGTTTGCGTTATTCTGATTTGGTTATTTACGGTTAAAACTTGAAAGGATTGAAGTTATTGAAATAGTTCAGCGCTTAATCAATGTATTGCAGAAAATAAGAAAACCCTGAAGTATTCAGTTCTTCTCGAATCTGTACGGATGTCATTTAAGGCCATAGTTGTTATCAGTCTGATGGCAAAATTCACATTTGATAATCGTAAGACAGCATGCCCCCCCCCCCCCAATCATAAGACAGCATACCCATTTACCCTCTGTAGAGCCCCCCCCCCCCCATCATAAGACAGTATACCCATTTACCCTCTGTAGACCCCCCCCCCCTCCTTCAATATGAAGCAGACTGGGTACAAAGTTAAGGATAGCAGCAATTTTAACCTCAGTCACAAAACTCAGAGGGCACTACATAAATTAATGGATGCTGTGAATGTGATGATGTTTCATGCAGTTTCGTTTTGTTTTTTTTTCATTTAGATGTTTACCAGTCAAAATGGCCCCAAGTAAAAACGGAACCAAGTTGAAACAGTGCTAGATTGGTCAAAACAGTCTCAAGAAATAGTCAAAACAGTCAAAACAGTCCCATTCCTGTTCAAAAAAGTAAAAACAGTGCCAATATTTTTGTAAGGGTGCCAGTTTTGTTAAAACAGACTCCTGTAAGGTTCAACTTGTGATAGTACTAATACATTGTATGATAAATACAGGATAATTAATTTAATCTTTTGAAGTAAATATAAATTTATAAATGAATGAAACTATTGAAATTTAATAGAAAATGTTTCACAGGTATTGTCAAATTAAGATTAAATTATTGCTACAAAAATCCACTATGTTATAATGTTTGTATAATAAATAAAGGATAATCAATTTAAACTGGGTCTGATTTTACTTGGGTCCATTTTGACTGGATACCCTTATCATGGTTAGATAGATATAAAGGTGTAAAAAAATAAAGAAAATGTGTTAGATATATCTTTATGATGTAATTAAATTTAGAAGCAAGGAAAATAAAACGCTGTTTTTATTGTTTATTATTGGTGCTGCATATATATTTCCCAAGGTCATAATCGTTGTCATGCATTTTGATCTGGTTATATTCTTAGTGGTCATTTCCACTACTAGGACAGATGAAATTGTTCCAGTTGACCAGGTAGAATCAGACCGAGATCCATGGGAAAGTTGCTTACACAAATAGTTTCAATATGTTTTGTAGTCTGGCCTGATCGTCCGCAAAATTACAATTAATGTATAGTGTAAGGGGTAGGTATCTAAGCCAAGAACCAGACAATGAAACTTATTGGAACATATTGTGTGAGCAATTCAGCCCTGTTGAGTCTGAGAGCCGGCCTTAATAATAATAAGTATCGCTTTGCCTTAAACACGTTACTTTAATCAAATTATCTAATTATTCACACATTCATAATGGGGCCACTTCCATTGGGACTGCTTTGACTGGATTATTATACCCTTAAGATCATCTTATATTTTGCACACCTATCTGTGCTGTTAGGAAGAACAAAGAACTTCATTGCCACTGTCATTTATAATATTATAAATTATTATCAGACAACCATGGTTAGGTAGATAACTCTTGAATGATTTTAATATAAATTATGGTCCCTTTTTCAAGAAAAAAAAATATGGTTAAAGTTTTGCATGTAAGGTACTTTCATGCTTATAAATATCTCAGTATCCAGGCATGCAATTGATTTGAAACATCTTTAATATGTTTAGGGATATTATACTATCAAGGTAGATAACTCTTGATGGAATATATTACAAGTTATGGCCTTTTTTAGCTCACCTGAGCACATCATGCTCATGGTGAGCTTTTGTGATCGCCTTTTGTCCAGCATCCATGTGTCCAGCGTCAACAATTTTCTTTAAACAACATCTCCTTCTAATCAACTTGGCCATATTTAATGAAAATTGCCTTGAATGTTCCTTGCATTAAGCTCTACTTAAGTTGTTCAAATGGTTCCGGTCAGTTGCATATCTGGGTCACAGGAGCTAAAAATAGATTTTTAAAGCGAAATCTTTAAAAATCTTCTCTCCAATACCACAAGGCCTAAAGCTTAGATATTTGGTGTGTGGCATTGTCTTATGGACCATTACCAAGTTTGTTCAAATCATGACCCTTGGGTTGAAATTAACCCCGCCCCAGGGGTCACTTGATTTTACTATATTAGACTTGTATAATTGCAAAAGAAAAACTAGAAAAATCTTCTTGTCAGAAACCACAAGGCCTGGAGTTTAGATATTTAGTGTGTAACATGGTCTGGTAGACCTCAACCAAGTTTGCTCAATCCATGGCCCTGGGGTCAAAATTGGCCCCCACCCCAGGGGTCACTTGATTTTACATAAGACTTATTTAGGAAAAAGACTAGAAAAATCTTCTTATCAGAAACCAAAGGCCTGTAGTTTAGATATTTGGTGAGTAACATGGCCTAGTGAACATCAACCAGTTTTGATCAAATCATTGCCCTGGTTGCAAAATTGACCCCGGCCCGTGAGTCACTTGATTTCTTATAGACTTATAGAGCTATGACCTTTGAATTTAGATGATCTTGCTGTATTCTGCATAGATTGTGTATTCAGTATGACTCGTAATACAATAATTGGCATTGAGGGCAATGTTTCTCAGGTGAGGGATTTGAGGCCATCATGGCCCTCTTGTTAACTTAGAAATTTTTGTTTAAGTTTTGCATGCAAGGTTCTTTAAAACAACTAATACCCTTTTATTTCAAGTTGGCAACTTCCAGTGAGATTAAGAAAGCCTATCGAAAGAAAACCCTCATATTACATCCTGATAAAAATGAAGCAGAGGATGCTGAGGAACAGTTCAGAAAGGTAAGTATCAACCCCCTTTTTTCCTATTTTTTCCATTACCAACATGGTGTTAATGACTGTAGAATCTTCAGCAAGGCTTCTACAAGAATATTATAAATAATTAAATCATGATAATGACTAATGTTGAGCAACCTTGTCCTGTGGTTATGCACAAGACTACAGATCCAAAGGTTGTTTGTTGGTTTGAACCCAGTTAGGGTAAGGATTTTTCATGGCAGTCCTAGTTGTCAAGTATTCGTTCAACCCAGGGACTATTGACTAATTAAGTTTGATTAGTATATTAAAGTTGTAATAACTTGTTTCACAATCATTGTAAGATAAGTCTTAATGAAAAAAAATTTATTTAATGATTTTAGAATATATGATTTGATGAATTTACATGAAGTTGATCATCGTACTTTAATTTAAAATATTAAAAAAAAAATGAATCTGTGTTAAAAGCTTTAAACCCACTGACAATAGGCATTTTTCATATTAATTCTATACAGTGATACAAACTAAGCACACATTAAAAAAATCTCTTTTCTTTAACATATATTGCAGCATGCTAAATATTATCAATATAATAAGACAATTTTGATTCTAGTAATCTTAAATTTATTTGTTATTTTTGTTAAAGGCCTTAGGTGCTTGCAAATTCTACAGTGATTGAATTTCTTTTTTGGTTTTAATAAATCAAATAATTATAGTACAATAAAACCGGTCAAAAAAATTTTTTTGGGGAAAAAAAAAAAAATTCAAAAGTTAGACTGATGTGATATATCAATAGTTAGACTGAAGTGATATATCAATAGCTAGACAGAAGTGATACATTAAAAGTTAGACTGAAGTGATATATCAATAGTTAGACAGAAGTGATATATTAAAAGTTAAACAGAAGTGATATAATAAAAGTTAGACTGAAGTGATATATCAATAGTTAGACAGAAGTGATATATTAAAAGTTAAACAGAAGTGATATAATAAAAGTTAGACTGAAGTGATATATCAATAGTTAAACAGAAGTGATATATTAAAAGTTAGACTGAAGTGATTTATCAATAGTTAGACAGAAGTGATATATTAAAAGTAAGACAGAAGTGATATGTCAATAGTTAGACAGAAGTGGTATGTCAATAGTTAGACAGAAGTGATATGTCAACAGTTAGACTGAAGTGATATGTCAATAGTTAGACTGATGTGATATGTCAATAGTTAGACAGAAGTGATATGTCAATAGTTAGACAGAAGTGATATGTCAACAGTTAGACAGAAGTGATATGTCAACAGTTAGACAGAAGTGATATGTCAACAGTTAGACTAAAGTGATATGTCAACAGTTAGACTAAAGTGATATGTCAATAGTTAGACAGAAGTGATATGTCAATAGTTAGACAGAAGTGATATGTCAACAGTTAGACAGAAGTGATATGTCAATAGTTAGACAGAAGTGATATGTCAATATTTAGACAGAAGTGATATTAAAAGTTAAACAGAAGTGATATAATAAAAGTTAGACTGAAGTGATATATCAATAGTTAAACAGAAGTGATATAATAAAAGTTACACTGAGAAGTGATATGTCAATAGTTAGACAGAAGTGATATGTCAACAGTTAGACAGAAGTGATATGTCAACAGTTAGACAGAAGTGATATGTCAATAGTTAGACTAAAGTGATATGTCAATAGTTAGACAGAAGTGATATGTCAATAGTTAGACTAAAGTGATATGTCAACAGTTAGACAGAAGTGATATGTCAATAGTTAGACAGAAGTGATATGTCAATAGTTAGACTAAAGTGATATGTCAACAGTTAGACAGAAGTGATATATCAATAGTTAGACAGAAGTGATAGGTCAACAGTTAGACTAAAGTGATATGTCAACAGTTAGACAGAAGTGATATGTCAATAGTTAGACTAAAGTGATATGTCAATATTTAGACAGAAGTGATATGTCAACAGTTAGACAGAAGTGATAGGTCAACAGTTAGACTAAAGTGATATGTCAATAGTTAGACTAAAGTGATATGTCAATATTTAGACAGAAGTGATATGTCAACAGTTAGACAGAAGTGATATGTCAATAGTTAGACTAAAGTGATATGTCAACAGTTAGACAGAAGTGATATGTCAATAGTTAGACAGAAGTGATATGTCAACATTTAGACAGAAGTGATATGTCAACAGTTAAACAGAAGTGATATGTCAATAGTTAGACTAAAGTGATATGTCAACAGTTAGACAGAAGTGATATGTCAATAGTTAGACAGAAGTGATATGTCAATATTTAGACAGAAGTGATATGTCAACAGTTAGACAGAAGTGATATGTCAATATTTAGACAGAAGTGATATGACAATATTTAGACAGAAGTGATATGTCAACAGTTAGACAGAAGTGATATGTCAATAGTTAGACAGAAGTGATATGTCAATAGTTAGACTAAAGTGATATGTCAATAGTTAGACTAAAGTGATATGTCAATAGTTAGATTAAAGTGATATGTCAATAGTTAGACTAAAGTGATATGTCAATAGTTAGACTAAAGTGATATGTCAATAGTTAGACTAAAGTGATATGTCAATAGTTAGATTAAAGTGATATGTCAATAGTTAGATAGAAGTGATATGTCAACAGTTAGACAGAAGTGATATGTCAACAGTTAGACTAAAGTGATATGTCAATAGTTAGACAGAAGTGATATGTCAACAGTTAGACAGAAGTGATATGCCAATAGTTAGATAGAAGTGATATGTCAATAGTTAGACAGAAGTGATATGTCAATAGTTAGGCAGAAGTGATATGTTAAAAGTTGGACTGAAGTGATATGTCAATAGTTAGACAGAAGTGATGTGTCCATAGTTAGACAGAAGTGATATATCAATAGTTAGACTGATACGATATGTCAATAGTTAGACTGAAGTGATATATCAATAGTTAGACTGAAGTGATATATCAATAGTTAGACTGATGTGATATGTCAATAGTTAGACTGAAGTGATATGTCAATAGTTAGACTGATGTGATATGTCAATAGTTAGACTGAAGTAATATGTCAATAGTTAGACTGAAGTGATATATTTTTGTAAATGGCTAAACTACATATTTGATGTCTACAGTAACAGAACAGGGTTTTCCCTGGTGCACAAAATCGCCCATTTTGACCCTCATATTGTGTAAGTTACCCCCAAATATTTCCAAGTTAGTCTCTTTATCTATATAAATTATAACAAGGTGTCATTTGTCCCTCATTTGAAAATATCAAGGGAAATCCCTGCAGTAATATACATTTTTATCACATGACGTTCCTTGTTTTCCCTGTTTTTTGTGATATAACACTGTTGTAACCCTATAAACGAAGGAAAAATGTCAAATATTATTATTCCGTTAAATCCCAGCATTTAAGGTCATGTGATAAAAAGAATCTCACATGAGTTGTCATATAATATAAAAGTTCATCAAACTCGTCCAAGAAAATGGTAAAAAGCTCGTCAGAGGCTCGCTTTTTACCATTTTTTTGAACTCATTTAATAAAATTCTATATGACAGCTCAAAATAAAAATAAAAAAAAAAAAAGTCATGTGGTAATTATCCTCTAATACACCTGCTCAAATTAGATTTAGGTATAATATGAACTCACAAAAAAAGGAAACAAACCAAATAATACATCAGTATGATAATACTGGCATTCATCTCCACCCTTTCTGTATTCATATATAATTATGCACTACATGACATTTTATTAAGGAGAAAATGAAGGATGTTTATTTATTCACTGGTTCACATAAACAGCTCACATATTGGTAAATAGATGTTTCCACTGGCAGTGGTTCATATTATCCCAATTTCTTGATAATCCATCAATGAATATTTGTTGTAACATGCTGTTTTGTATACTATACTATTTTTACTCATTTTTTGCAATTAATTGATCTTATACTATATTCTTTATTCATAATGCAAACTTATTGTGTTTAGTAATTATCACATTTGTAGAGGTTGTAATTGTTTTTGCAGCTAGTTGCAGTTTATGAAGTCCTGAAAGATGAAGAGAAGAGAGAAAAGTATGCATTTTTCCACTAGTATCCAACTATACATAACATGCATGCATTATATGTAGAAATTTTATAGGGGGGAGGGGGCATATAATTTTTCATATTTTACTTGATTTGTCATTTTGTATTAATTTTGATAATTACTTTTTAACCAAATATGTACATCTTTGATATTTTACCAGGGTTTCAGTTTCACAAATTACACAGTCATGCTTGCAGTACAATAAATCAGTGCAAAGGTTTTTAAGAGTAATGATGCATTGTTCCACAGATACAACCTGGTGCTGGAAAATGGCCTGCCGGACTGGAGACAGCCAGTGTTTTACTATAGAAAGGCCCGCAAACTGGGCCTGCTTGAGTTGCTGGTAGTCCTGTGTTTAGTTGCCACAGTGGGGCAGTACTTTGTTCTGTGGGGAATCTACCTGGAGAAACGCTTGGCCTTGGTAAAGTTATTCTTTTATTGGAGTTAGTTTCCAAGTCCAGTATGGTTTAAAATCATTGTTAAGCAATCCATTTGATTATTATATGAAATTTAAGTTATCTGCAACCAAAAATCTTATTTTACAGTCAAAATACAGCTCAGTATAAAATGGAATGTAGACTCCAAATTCAGCACTATGTTGGTTCTACACTGTAGGTTCTAAAATACATGTAGTTAACATACTTGGATGAACCTTTACAAAACTTGCTAAAATAAATTTAATCCATGTAGAACTCTGGTTGCCATGACAATGGAAAGGGAAAAAAATGAAAACTTTAAAAATCATCTCCAAAAGTACTGGCAGATTTCAAAATGTTTTAGTGCAGATTATTCCAATCGGTTAAAAAACATGGTCGCCAGGGCAGGACTAATTTGCTTCAAGTGTATATAGTGAAAACTTTAAACGACATCTCCTCAGAAACCACTGGACAGAATTTGATTAAACTTGGAAGGGATGATCTTTGGGTGAACCTTCACAAAAGTTGCTAAAATAAACTTGATCCATGTAGAACTCTTTTTGTCATGGCAATGGAAAGAACAAAATTATGAAAACATTAAAAATCATCTCCTTCAAAACTACTGGCCAGATTTCATGTTGTTTTAGTACAGATGTTCCTTGGGTAACCCTCTACCAAGACTGCAAAAATTATTTCGATCCGTAAAAAAATATGGCTGCCAGGGCAGGGTTAATTTGCCTTAAGTGTATTAAACTTGGCAGGGATGATCCTTGGTGAACCTTCGCAAAAGTTGCTAAAATAAAATTGATCCATGACCATGTAGAACTCTTGTTACCATGGTAATGGAAAGATAAAAAAAAATGTGAAAACTTTAAAAAACATCTTCAAAACTACTTGCCAGATTTAATTTTTTTTTAGATGTTCTTGCGGTCACTCTATCAAGACTCTTAAATTTTTTGGATCCATCGAAATATATGGAGCAGAGCCCATTTTCCACAATATCATAAGATATTTGCTGTTTGTTTTCCTCCCACTAATACCTGTTCTCAGGTGAGCAATTCCTGGGCCTTTCTGGCACACTTGTTTCCTATACAGACTTTGGCAAATAAAGTTTTGATCTGTCTTGCTTATTACAAAGCTATTACTAGTAACATCCATTGATATTGTCACTGATTCTTTCTTAATTACATTAAAACCTTATTTTCCTAGAATTAAATATCAACTTTGATTAAAAAATTGATTCTAAAATAACAATTTAGCTTTTATTTCTTTATCGCTGCACAGGAAGACTTTTTTGAGTCAAAGAAAAAGAAAGAGAAGAAAGGAAAGAAGAAGGCTGTGGCAGTGAATGAGAAGATAGAGGAAGATCTGCAGGAGGTGATAGGAAGTATCCCCAAACCTGCGCTACGAAGGCTGTGGCCCATCACCCTGTCCTGCTGGCTGGTGCGGAGTGTCATTGGTTTGCCTGCCCAGCTGAGGGAGAGGCGGGAGAGGAAGAGATGGGAGGAGGAGAGACGGAGGTTGGAGGAGGAGGAGCGGGAGAGGGCGGAGCAACAGATGAGGGAGGAGCTTGGTATGTCTGTCTCAGTCGTACAGGGTTTACTGGTCACATAAGTCTGGCTACATACTTCTCTCCCATGTCTTGTAGTTCAGTGCTGTTATTAAGTCTCCCAAACGAAATTTGGAGACATTGTTTTTACTCTGTTTCTTATTCCTTTACAATATAGCTGAAGGAAAAGATCCTGATGAGAGTGAGAATATTTCAAGACTTCCCCTAGATCTAAAAGTACTGGTCCAACCCAAGAACTGTTAAGAGTAATTTTATGATTATAAACTAGTTTACCCATAGATTTTATAGAGAGAAAAGAATTAAGGTATAGCCCCTGTAATGGTCAACTACATTTCCGACCTCATGGCCTTGCATGGAGACAACCAAGGTTTTCTAATGTTTCATTAGGGTACCTTGGTTATCTTGGCAGAGGTTAAGTTGTCCATGATGTAGCTCTGTTTGTCGACTTTACACGGCATAAACCTTAAAAGGTCAGATGGTTCTGTTTTAGCTGGTTGGAGATGTACCCAATCAATTATCAAACAACTTGGTACAGTACAACGCCGCTAAATTATCGCGGTTCTTGTTTTTTTTGGGGGGGGGGTTGTACTGTAATTGCTGATGATTCAGATTCAGAGAGTAGTGTGTACTGTATGGTGATGTGAAGTGGTTACGTAACTCTTCAGCACATCTCATTATAATAATTTATACGCCGTCCATTGTTTATCAAAACAATGTCGGTGTGAAAATTGCCATTCTACTACAATTTATTGCTATTTGAAATTAAGCTGCGGTGTACTTATTATGATGTATTGATATGAGGAGCCTTGTCAATGTTTAAATGAAACAAATTACCAGGTAACGCTGATCTAATTATCAGTTATTGTTTACCTCCGGTGAAAAAGATTGGCTATTTTCCGGGACTTTTTAATCCATGGTAAAATTATGCACTCTAGCATAATAAACAAAAATACCATTATTAAGGTTTCTGCAGTGGATTTTAGACAATGTTTGTGTATTTTATCGATTATCTGTTTGGTATTGAATGTCCATACCAATTAAATGCTGATTACTGTGGTTGGATAATTATACCGACTAACCTGCATTGTTGCCGATCATTCACACTCGATTGCGTAATCATCAACTGTCCCCAAGTACAATAGCTTACCACATGGGGTGTTTAATTGTTATCACTTCTGCGTGTCAGTGCAATAGCATGTTAAATACTGACTGCAAAACTCTTTTAAATACATACAGATATAGAATGCATATGACGCGATATATTTTTGGGGTCCATAGATCAACTGCGATATTGGTCAACGCGATATAGCAGCGTTGTACTGTATGACCTTATTCAGTTTATTAGTGCTCATGTGAGCTTTTAGGATTGATGGCTGTCTGTCGTCTGTCCGTCTGCCGTCATCCACAATTGTTTCAAACGACATCTCCTCTGAAACCACGGGGCCAAATTTGATAAAATTTGCCTATGATGTTCCTTGCATAAAGCTCCCTATGATGTTCCTTGCATAAAGCTCTTTTTGATGTGTGGCATTGTCTAGTGGACCACTATTAAGTTTGTTCAGATCATGACCCTGGGGTCAAAATTGGCCCTGCCCCAGGGGTCACTTGATATCACATAGACTAATATAGGAAAAAACTAAAAAGAATCTTCTTGTCAGAAACCAAAAGGCCTAGAGTTTAGATATTTGGTGTGTAACATGGCCAAGTAGACCTCTACCAAGTTTGTTCAAATCATGGCCCTGGGGTCAAAATGAGCCCAGCCCTACGGGTCACTTTATTTTACATAGACTTCTATAGGAAAAACAAGAAAAATCTTCTTGTCAGAAACAGCAAAGTCTAGAGTTTAAGATATTTTGTGTATAACATGGTCTAATAGACCTCTACCAAGTGTGTTCAAATCATGGCCCTGGAGTCGAAATTGGCCCCACCCCAGGGGTCACTTGATTTTACATAGACTTACATAAGAAAACCCTCAAAAAATCTTCTCAGAAACCACAAGGCCTGGAGTTTAGATATTCGGTGTGTAACATGGCCTAATAGACCTCTTCCAAGTTTGTTCAAATAATAGCCTTGGGATCAAAATGAGCCCAGCCCTACAGGTCACTGGATTTTACATAGACTTAATTATAGGAAAAACTAGAAAAATCTTCCTTTCAGAAACCACAAGGACTAGTGTTTAGATATTTGGTGTGTAACATGGCCAAGTAGACCTCTACCAAGTATGTTCAAATCATGGCCCTGGGGTCAAAATTGACCCTGCCCTAGGGGTCACTTCTGCATGGTTGATGTTTTCAGTATGACTCTTAATACTATAATAGGCAATGAAGGCACTGTTTCTCAGGTGAGCAATTCAGGGCCATCATGGCCCTCTTGTTTTATTTATTTTTATAGCAATATGAATAAACTAAATTGAGAAAATTAAAAGTAAAACAAAACCTGCAACATAATGTCATTAACTGTTTAAGGTGTAATATATTTATTGTAAGGATCTAATGTCACATACATTCAGCCAATAGCTTTCTTAAGAGATACCTAAAGGGCACCTTTGTCCAGTGGTAACATACATATCCGACGGTTGTGGGTTTGAACCCCATAGAGGGCAAGAATTGTTTATGACCTTTCCAGGCACTAAGTACTGGTCCAAACCAGGAACTGTCAAGAGGGATTAGTAAAAATTGTAAGAACTTACTTTCCAATCGTTGTAAAATCAATAAGTTTAGAAGGGCTAGCTATATGTTTTATGTATGTTGTAAGAACTCTTTATCACTTTGTAATATACATATAGCGCTGAAGAAGCAGAAGAGAATCAACAAGCCCCGCCCAGACCCTGGGTATGACGATAAGACGGTTGTGGAGGAGATGCCTGTGGTGTATGGACAGATACAGAGTCAGACCAGTGATCTAGACGAGGAATCCCTCAAACAGACCAACAAGGTGGGGCCTTAATCGGGGATTTCTATATTTACAGATACATTCAATATACATTCATAAATATCAGATCCCAGACTTCCCAGTGAGGGTGATAGATTGTAATGTTCATCCGAGATAGGTGACACCAGCTAATGTCACATGGTAACATTACAAATTGACACATGACATGTATTTGGACATTTTACAAGAAAAATATCACGTATTCATAACTGACCATAAAAACAATATTGAATGCAATAAGATATATGCTATATGTGGAACAAACTATAAAACAACCTCAAAATGTATGAAAAAATCAGATGTCAAGTAAGAACCTTAAAACTTTCAAATCTAAAATCTAATGTAATATATAACCAAGTAACAATGAAAACGAAAACCTGAATATGATATATAATAATATTCTGAAAGAGAAGTTAATTATATATTAATATGTATGGTTGATAATACTATAAGAGAAGATAATCTGAGGCGTAATAAATTAAATTTTTAGATTATCAAATAGCTACTCTGAGATACCATGTGATAAATACACAAAAGACTACCAAGCAGCAGTTGCAGTTAGCACAAGCACTTTACTAGTAAAATGGTTTTAGGGATACTGGTATTCAGGCATGTTACAATTTTTTGCTGGGCCCGCCTGCATAGTCACCACAATGCCTGACGGTGTATGTGGGTTGGAGTGTCAGGGCATCAGGGTTGTCTGAAATTGCTTGTCCGGTCTGTGACTTGAATCACAGGATTTTCAAATTACTTGGCAGTTATGTTAACCTCTATCAGATGGCGTGTCAAACCAAAGAATTTGGTCCCTAGCTCAGATGTCAAGGTCACACTTAAAGGTCAAAAGTCATTTGCTTGTCTGGGCTGTAACTTAGGCATATATTCCAAGATTTTCAAATAAATTGGCAGAAATATTTGCCTCAGTGACAAGAAGTGTGGCTTGCAAGAGTTGGGTCCCTAGTCAGTGTTCACGGAGGTGGATCTGCTTGTCTGGGCTGAAACTTAGACATAATCCATGATGGATTTTCACAGGATTTTCAAATAAACTGGCAATTACGTTAACCTCAATGAGGCAAAGTGTTGCTTACAAGAGTTGGGTCCCTAGCCAGTGTTCATGGAGGTGGATCTGCTTGTCTGGGCTGTAACTTACACATAATCCATGATGGATCGCCGGACTTTCAAATAAACTGGCAGTTATGTTTACTTCAATGAGGCAAAGTGTTGCTTACAAGAGTTGGGTCCCAAGCTCTATGGTCAATTAGCATTGCCATTTGACCACTGCACATGTCTAAAAGTGTCATTCATTCTATGGTGTATAACACTTCAGGGTGGCTCCTGGACAGACGAGGACTATGTGATGCTGTCCAAGGCTTACATAAAGTTTCCAGGAGGTACCGTCAACAGATGGGACAAGATCGCTGATATGGTGGGCAGACCAGTGTCTGAGGTAGGCCCTTGCTGTTCTGGCTTGTGTTTTACTAAAATCTCAAATAAAAATTTTCCTCAACTCAAATTTCAAGATCTGAACTCCCTTATTCATTGACCAATGTAATATGTTTGCTTACTTGCTATTATAAGTATGCTTTTATGGAATATTGTAATATTTTCAAAATTTCATCCTTTTGGTAGAATCATCGCGGGTATACTTCAGCTAGAGTGAGGTGATTACTAGAGATGATGGTGATGATGTAGAAAATTTATGTTTTGAGTAGAGGTGCGCAGTTTTACCGGTATACTGGTAAACAGCAGTCGGAAGCAACTTGTGGTACAAACTGATACAAGGACAAATAATACCGGTATTTTACGGAAAAAATACAAATTTTCAATAGTTTTGTTGTTATTGATAGTTTTATTGTAGAGCAACATCAAAAACCTATGTAGATATGATATAAATGTATCAATTCCCATTTAAATATCAGAAAATACATTTTTAATTGAAAATACTCTCTCGTAATCAATAATGGCCTTGACATGTTTTCCTCTGCAAAATTTTAATGTATGAATAGTCTTCAACATAAGTCTTGAAATATTTTGTGCAGTACATGTATATCGTAGAACGTACCGTGGTATTTACCTAAAAACCAAAGTATACAGGTACAGTTCCAGCCTGTGGTTCCCAGGTCTAGTTTTCAGTTGAGGAAAATCTCAGTTTGAGATGTATCATGAAAGAGATATATCTCAAACTGTACAATCAGTGGGCTTTCAGTGTTGAGGGATTACTTTAACTGTATGCAGCCTTGTGGCCTAGCATTATATAGATGAAGTCCTATATTACTGTGCTCGGTTTGGAATGTCATCAACATTACTTAGCATTAAGTAATTTTTGAAATAGATAGAAAGGCATTCCACCATTCCTGTTTTATGAAATATCCATGTACTTGACTAAGTTGACAAAGATTATTATATTAATAACTAAAAATATTTGTTAAGAAATGAACATCTCAATATTTATTTCTCTGTCCCTGGTGGTCAAGTGGTTAGATCATCCACCTTGGGAGCAGGAGGTTGTGGGTTGGATCCCTGGCAGCGACATATCAAAGTCGTAAAAAATGGTATTGGTGTAGCTCCATTACTTGGCACTCAGCATTTAAGGGTAGTTACAGGACTGGTTGGCCCAGTGTCAGGATTAAGTGAGTGTGATATCATGCCACATGCTTGATACTGCAGTGTGGCAGCACTGTATTTGTCTCAAGTAGACATCGTCTCCAAATGACTGAAATACTGTTGGTAGGATGTTAAACACAACAAACAAACATCAATATTTATTTCAGAGTTACAAATTCGTCCCTAAGTATTATTAAGTACTAAGTATGGGTGGAGGAATTCAAGCCAGGTCAATAACTATTGTCATCAGATATCATAGTGTGCTTGCATTGTCCCAGTAGTTACCTGCTGCTATTTTAAAAGTCCACCACTGAAAAAATAATGTAATTCTGAGTAGTTGATTCTCTGTTAAACAACAGTGATCGAGAAGTATTTGGATTTAACCCTTTCCCTCATAGAGGAAACCATGAAAAGACCTATGCGAACAGCATAAAACCAGATCAGCCTGCGAGTAACTCGCAGGCTGATCAGGTTTTATGCTGTTCGCTGCTCCTCAGTGGTCTGGAAATGAGTATTTTGTAATTAAATTTGGTAAGGTTTAACTGTGGTTTTCTGCAGATCAGGCTTTATGTGATACCTATTGAGGGCGTAAAAATGAGTATATATGAGGGAAAGGGTTAAGAAAACATATCAACTTAACAACTTGTTGTTTTGGAATTTGTTATCGCTGCAACTGTATTGCATTCATATAGCAACATCCAGCTAATTACTCACAGAGGAAGACCCCAAAGTGTGCAAAGGACATTCAGGTAGAACTGTACATGAAAAATCTGACGTATGAAGTCAACAACTATAACTACATAGCTATAGAAGCCTTAGAAAATAGAAAATGACAAATATGATGTAGTATTTCAATGTGTTACTCCGGATAACTATATAATCTTATTTTACACAGGTAACAGCCAAATGCAAGGAAATGAAAGGGAATTTTCAGATGAATCTCAGCTCTACAGTGCAAGGTAATAGTTTTCATAAATAATATATAGTGGCTTCAGTTTTTTCTTCAATTTATTATAACAGTTTTATGTCTTGGTGATTTGAAAGATTTTGATGTCCTGAAAAACAGTCAAAATATACATTAGAAGTTTCGTTTAGGTGGTTAATATGATCAGTTTATAGGGCTTTTTCCCCTTTTCTTTATCACAGGATGTCTATAGGCATCTTTTCCAGATGAAAATATCTTTAAATTCATGCAGTTTTCCAAAATATTGTTATGTTTCTCATGACATTTCTAAAAATAGCAAATACCCCCATGAACATTGTTTAAGGTCCATTTCCCATCATCTTGAAAAAAGACCTGGTTTAACCCTTTCCCTCATAGAGGAAACCATGAAAAGACCTATGCGAACAACATAAAACCAGATCAGCCTGCGAGTAACTCGCAGGCTGATCAGGTTTATGCTGTTCGCTGCTCCTCAGTGGTCTGGAAATGAGGACTTTATAATTAAATTTGGTAAGGTTTAACTGTGGTTTTCTGCAGATCAGGCTTTATGTGGTACCTATTGAGTGCGTCAAAATGAGTCTATATGAGGGAAAGGGTTAAATGATTTCTTGTTTTCTAAAATGTCTTTTTTCTGTTACTCAAACTAACAAATATAGCATTCACATTCATAAGTACTATTTTTTGTATGATTATGCCTTTTTGTTGCAGCTGGTACTAAAAACTCAAAGAAAAATATAGAAATCAGTGACAAAATCATCTCAACATCAGCAGAACCAGAAACCATTGGCATGCTTCCAAATGACTTAGATGAGACCAAAGTCAGAAAAAGGCATAAACATAAAGCATCCAAAGACCCAGAGCGGACTGTCATGATTTCTCATGAGAATAGCACTTCTGTGATAAACAGTGATTGTCAGTCACAAATAAATAAGGAAGATAAGCCTAGTGGTAAATTGATAATAACAAATACTAGTGCTAAAGGAATAGAGTCAGCCAAACAGAAGAAAGACTCAAAGAATAATAAGGAAGGGAGTGAAAATGGTGCGTTGAATGATGAAAAGATAGAGACGGATGCATGGTCCCAAAACCAGCAGGTTATACTGGAGTGGGCATTAAAACAGTACCCCAGAGGGACCGACCAGAGATGGGAGAAAATTGCTGATCAGATCCCTGGAAAATCAAAGGCAAGCCTGATAGCTTCTCTATGTAAAAAAAAGAGAATAAGTTCATGAACAGGGTTGTAAATCCTTGCTCTCCTTGTGCGATTTGTCAGTTTTTAGCTCACCAGAGCACAACATGCTCAAGGTGAGCTATTAGGATCACCTTGCATCCGTCATCATTCGTCGTGCGTCGTCCATCATCAACAATTTGCTTGAAATGATATCTTCTTTGAAACCACTGGGTAGAAATTGATGAAACTTGGCAAAAGTTGCTAAAATGAACTTGATCCATGTAGAACTCTGGTTGTCATGGCAACCAATAGAATTTTACTTTAAAAACTTTAAAAAAATTCTCCCCTGAAACCATTTGTCAGAATTTGATTTCCTTTGGCATTAATGGTCACCTCATAGTGCTCTACCATAATTGCTAAAATGAAGATATCCCTTGTAAAATGAGGCCCCTAGGGGTTGCCTAATTTCCTTATGTACTATTTAAAGAAAATTTCAGAATTCTTATTCTATGAAGCCAATGGTCAGAATTAAATTTCATTTAGCACAAATGATCAATTTGATTTTATGTAGCGCAAATGGTCACCCCATGAATGTCTACCATAATTGCTAAAATGAAGTTGATCCCTTGAAAAATAACCCCCAAAGAAGTTAAGCTAGTTAGTCCCCTACCGGTGTTCACACCGGAGGGGACTATAGGTTTGCCCTCCGTCTGTCCGTCCGTCTGTCCGTCCGTCTGTCCGCTCAAATCTGGATCCCGCGATAACTTAATAACTAAGCAAGCTAACTTGATGAAACTTGGTATATGACTAGATGGCAATGTGTAGATTATGCACGTCATTTTATTTTTGTTCTTCGACTAAAATTGTGGTTGCTATGGTAACGGAAATAGTGAAAATATGGCAAAAATGGGATCCCGTGATAACTAAGCAAGCTAACTTGATGAAACTTGCTATATGACTAGATGGCAATGTGTAGATTATGCACGTCATTTTATTTTTGTTCTTCAACTAAAATTGTGGTTGCTATGGTAACGGAAATAGTGAAAATATGGCAAAAATGGGTTCCCGCGATAACTAAGCAACTAACTTGTAAACTTGCTATATGACTAGATGGCAATGTGTAGATTATGCACGTCATTTTATTTTTGTTCTTCGACTAAAATTGTGGTTGCTATGGTAACGGAAATAGTGAAAATATGGCAAAAAATGGGATTGATTACCATATTGAGTCAAGGTGGAGCCGGTAGGGGACTTTATGTGTTGCATACAACACCAGTTACTTGTTTCCTTAAGTACTCAATATAGAAAATTTCAAAATTCTTCTTCTATGAAGCCAATGGTCAGAGTTTGATTTTGTTTAGAAAGGCCAAATTTAAAAATTTTCTTCTTGAACTAACGTTCAGAATCATTCTTGTTTTGCACAAATGATTACCTCAAGGTTTCTTACCATAATTGCATAAGCATTTTGATCCTTTGAAAATTGAGGCCTCCAGATGATATTGACTAAATTCATAATTTTTTTTATCTGAAACTTGAATCTGGTTGCTGCTGGAAGAGACCAGGTAAAATCAAATGACTTGAATCATTTTAAATATGATGTACTCTGGTGAGCGATCTAGTTCTTTTTTATTTTAGGATGACCAATAAAAACATATTAGACAGCAACTATATATGACGACAACAACATGATCACAGATATGGGACAAAAGGGAGTTTTTCCTCACTAGTGAAACTGACATGCTTACAATAAAACAAAACAAAAAACTGAGAATTATGATTTAATATCCAATATAGACAATACTGAGAGAAATGGAACATAAGGCATAAATCTTTGATTAAACTACATATATAAAGGTTGGAATGTAAGGGCCACAATGGATTTGATCTGCCTGGTTAAGCAAACATCCAGGTCAGATTATTTCTAGAGAAGTTCAGATGCCGGGATAGGAGTAAGACTGCAATGCAATATAAAATAATATAAAGCAACCAATTTACCAACATGAGGAGGGTACGCAGGTGTATGCACACTAAAAGTAAGGACAAAAACACCCTGCCTCCTAATTGCAATCATGCCACCAAATATCAAATACAAAGCAACCTTTAGATTTATACTTGCAAGCACTTCCTAGAGATGGTTTGTTAATCCCTCTATCTAGGAAGGCAAACTATAAAACAATCTCTTTTCCTAATTTTTTTACATACCTCCTAGAGATGGTTTTTTGTTCCCTCAATCTAAGAAGGTAAATAAGAAACAATAATAATAATTCCTTCCGGCAAGCCAAAACTTCCCTAGAATTTCCGCCACAAAAAAAAAGATTTTTTTCCCCCAAATTCTAGGAAGCAATATTATGAAAAGCCTTTCTTAATGTTTCTAAATAAATAATATTTCCAAAATTTGATAGGTGGACACCATCTGTGTGAAATAGCTCCTCCATATGCCATTGTATATTTGGGCTTATTATCAACCCAGAATTAAAACTCCTAACCTGCTCTCTTGCTGCCCTATTTATTCATTTTCACTTTAAATTTAACCCTTTCCCTCATAGAGGAATCCATGAAAAGACCTATGCGAACAGCATAAAACCAGATCAGCCTGCGAGTAACTCGCAGGCTGATCAGGTTTTATGCTGTTCGCTGCTCCTCAGTGGTCTGGAAATGAGGATTTTATAATTAAATTTGGTAAGGTTAAACTGTGGTTTTCTGCAGGTCAGGCTTTATGTGGTACCTATTGAGTGCATCAAAATGAGTGTATATGAGGGAAAGGGTTAAATTTTTCTTAGGTTATCACTGAGATTCTTTATTTTTGAGAATATCTATCCACACAATTGTAGAATTTGTAAAAACAGAATTTAAGTAATTATACCCCCACAAATGAAATTTGGGGGGGTATATAGGAGTCACCCTGTCGGTCGGTCGGTCCGTCCGTCCGTCCGTCGGTCCGGCGGTTGGTCTACAAATATTTGTCCGGAGCATTTCTCCTAAACTACTGTGCCTATGTTGAAGAAACTTCATAGGTAGATAGACCTTGATGAGAGGAAGTGCAGTGCATAAGAACCATAACTCTGCATGTATTTTGAAAGGAGTTATTGCCCTTTGTCATTTTTAATCTTTTGATTTTGTCCGGACCATAACTCCAATACTAAAGTAGCTAGGTTGATGAAACTTCATATGTAGATTGATCTTGATGAGAGGAAGTGCAGTGCACAAGAACCATAACTCTGCATGTATTTTGAAAGGAGTTATTGCCCTTTGTCATTTTTAATCTTTTGATTTTGTCCGGACCATAACTCCAATACTAAAGTAGCTAGGTTGATGAAACTTCATATGTAGATTGATCTTGATGAGAGGAAGTGCAGTGCATAAGAAAACCACAATGTAAATTCTTAAAGACAGGTTTTTGCAAACAATAAATATGGATGTGAACCATAATTAGACTGCATTTTTATTCTCCTCAGCTACAGATCTTGGGGGCAAATTGTTTTCTTCTGTGTGTCTGTATGTGTGTCTCTCTGTCTGTCTGTCAAAACTTTTTAGCATTGTCCAAAACTTTTGAACCATTGCTCACACTAACTTTAAACCTTACATACATGTAGTCTTTCACTCACGCAAACTTTTGAAACTGTATTCCTACACATGACAGACTTCCGGTGTGGGTATTGATCACCTTTAGTGATAATATTTTTTTTTGGTATGCTTATAAGCCCAAATCCTATGTGTGAACATTCGTTTTATGTGTCATGTGAATACATCCTGTGTCAAAGATGGGGGTGGGGGTATGAATCACCTTCAGTGATAGTTCTAGTTCAAATCAGTTATGACAGTATTAATGAATGTCTTTTGATCAATTGTGTCAATGTCATTGCCGCCCAGATGTAAATTCATTACTTTTGGATGCCCTCTGGACAGCATGAGATATTGAATGGTTGGTAGTAACTGATTCCAACGCATCCCAGACATTCCTTGCCCATGAATATTGTATTCCAGCTGCCCGTGGTTCTCTTGGTGACTTGCCTTTGAGTATTGGGCTGCCCCTCTAACAATTGAGTCCCCAACAATCCATATCTCTGGAAAAGGAATCATGTAGTTACTATTCAAACATTTAGAGTTTATCTAATGTATTTAGAGTATGCATCTGAATTCCATCTACCCATCGCTTTTATTGTTTCTGTCGACTCCCCCCGTGCAGCCAGTTCAGTTGCTCCTCCGATCCTAAAAGAATATGTCTTGAATTTAGAGCTGGGCAACCCTAGATTCCCTATAGCCTTTTCAAGGATGCTTGAAAACTGGTATCTGGTTAATGGTTTATGTAACCCTGACTTGCTGGTCTAACATCCAGATATGCAGACATGTTTTCAATCACACTAATCCTTTCAATTTTAGAATCAGTGAACTGCAGTTTTGTCGGTTTTCCCCTTTGGTTTGTTTTTGACTGTCTAATATTGACAAACATTACTGATCTATCCTCATTAAAAGTCACATCATTAAACAATAAGGCCTAACTGGGATGCATTGGAAAAAACCAACTCAACTCTTTCTGAGAAGCCCAAAGTAAGCTATTGTGAAAGCTGCTGCAAAAAGTTTGCTCTCATAGTCTCCATTACAAATGTCAGGCAGTGACTTAATTATCCCCCCTAGTAATTGTTGTGATATTGGTGCCCTGTCATCAGTGCACTTTCTTGATCACCAATACCCCTAAGTTCTTTTTTATTTTTTTATGAAATTCCGCATATGGAGCCTCAATTCAACAACATGTTTTTTTCACATTATTTATTATTGTTATTTGAACTTGTCACAGTCTGAACTATGCTACTTTAAATAAGATGGGAAATATTTATGGAAATAAATAGAAATAATAAGTTCTATCTCTTGGGGTGTATGTCTGTTTATTAATTGTAAATATATTTCAGTCTTTTTACCAAAACTTTAACAAGATGTCTCATTCTGGATCTTTCAGGAGGACTGTGTGGCTCGATTCAAGCATCTGGCAGAGTTGATCAAACAGAAGAAACTACAGCAATCCTGATACCATCTGGACAGTTTGTGTAGTCAAACTGTGGGATTGCCACAGCCAACATTACTATTTTAGGCATCAGGCCTCAGTTTTGCCAACCTTCCCCAGCACTTAGTAAAACTTAAGCTCTTCACAGGTCTTGTCTTCCTATGAACAGTATAAAAATATTTATTTCAACAGATATTGTAACAGATATTATTTGTAAGGTAATCAGTTATTTATTTAAACAGTTTGTGAAACAAGACTGGAGGAATATGTTAAGAGTTTAAGTTCTACATAGAGAAGAGTTTAAGTTCTACTTATAGAAGAGTTTAAGTTCTACTTAGATAAGAGTTTAAGTTCTACTTAGAGAAGAGTTTAAGTTCTACTTAGAGAAGAGTTTAAGTTCTACTTAGAGAAGAGTTTAAGTTCTACTTAGAGAAGAGTTTAAGTTCTACTTAGAGAAGAGTTTAAGTTTTACTTAGAGAAGAGTTTAAGTATTACTTAGATAAGAGTTTAAGTATTACTTAGATAAGAGTTTAAGTACTACTTAGATAAGAGTTTAAGTATTACTTAGATAAGAGTTTAAGTATTACTTAGATAAGAGTTTAAGTATTACTTAGATAAGAGTTTAAGTACTACTTAGATAAGAGTTTAAGTATTACTTAGAGAAGAGTTTAAGTATTACTTAGAGAAGAGTTTAAGTATTACTTAGAGAAGAGTTTAAGTTCTACTTTAAGATAAAGTTTTAAAATTAGGTGTTGGGAAAGCAATATGTAAAACAGTATTCTTATAGACTTAAAGGTCTCTGTGTTAAAATGAAATTTAGTTATTTATATACAAATAATGGGTTTGGTCAACATTTCTCAGAAAGTTTTCAAAGCTCAAAATCTTTTAATGCTAATGCTCATATCTTGGAATCATGTCATTTGGATAATTTGATATAAAGTATATTTCATTTCAATTTGAAAATAATAGCATAAGTTTAGTATTACAGGTCTATTAAAGTACTTGTTGATAAATTCTGCAAAAGTATGGATAGATACCGGTTAATGGGAAATAATTGAGGAATTGTCAGGTTACATTGAATTTGTATTGGTATTTATACCTGTGATATCCCAAATGAAAACCCAGTATGCTTTCTTTAGAAAAATCCCATTTTTTTAATGTCAGTAAGATTCAAAGGCCTTCAGTGCCTTACAATTTAAGTAATTTGAAAATTTCAGAAAAATGTAGATTGTTGTGAAATGATGACCAGGCCTAGCCTATGTATTTACTTACAAATTCAAAAATTTAAGTGCCAATTTTCTCTCCTTTTTAGTTCTATTGCAGATATACTTGACCACGGTATATCAAAGTTTGAAGAGAACCCTACTTGAGACTTGTATTATAGAGTTACAGTCATCAGCTTTCTTATAGGGTCATAGGTAATCAGTGGGTGTGCTTTTAAATGTCATATAGATCCTCATCTTCGGAAACCCTTGGTTGATTTAAACAAAGACCTATGAAACAAAGATTAGCAACTAGTCAAAATCTCACAAAAGCACATTACAAATTTCCCAATTCTCACAATGTCATGTTTTCAAATATCTCCTACTCTATGGAAGATGAAAATAAATTATATTTTATTATAGAACATTACTGTCAAAATGATACCTTATGTTTTAAAATAAGTCAAGAAATAAAAATGTTTCATGTAAAATACTAGAAGTACCTGCATAATGGTAACTATGTAAAATGTGTTGTTTTTCTGCTATTCTTGTTTCATAATTCAAAAGAATGTTTAAAATGAATCAAACTCAAAATAATTCCTTGCAGTAGAAAAATGATTAGTTTATAACTTGGTTATATTTTTCTTTAAGATTTGTCCATACTTTTTTGAAAGTTTGCAATATAATATTATCTGCTGTTTTTTTAAACAATATTTTCCACTGGCTTTTACAGGAGTTTCATATCTCTGTTTAATATGTCTTTGCTTTATTTCATTTCACTTCATGGGGAAAAGGCATGTATAGTGTTGTTTTACAGTAGTCATTGACTGAAATATCCATCAATGAAAACATGCCTTATGAATGAAATACTTTTTCATCATAAGGCTTAAAAGTCACGTAAGCTAATAAAAAGATCATTGCTGTAAACAGCAGTATAAAATTACCTCTATGATTGGTTTTAAAGAGTGATGGAACCAATGAAATGGCGTAACTTCCAACACCCTAAAATGACAAAATACAAGCTTAAAATCCCATGGCCAATAGATGATATCGATCAATTAGGCTTAAGTATACAATGATGGGTGATCCTAGGTGCTGATGTCATTTTCATTAAGTGCTAAGATCATGATGTTGTTGTTGTTGTTTTCCAATATCACTGCTTTTAA
>CM037785.1:50389415-50439415 GCA_021229015.1 Solen grandis | reverse complement strand
ATAAAAAATTTGGTTATTTTTTTGGAAAAAAAATAAAAACTATTTGCGGAAATAAACCCTATCGTCCAGAAATTAAATTTATCGAAAGGGTGGTTTTAAATGTCAATTAAAATTTTTTTTTAAAAACTTGTAAGATTTTAAACGAAGCAGAAATTCTTTTAAAACCTCTCTTTTAAAAAAAAAAGGGGCCCCTAACTAATGTTACTTTTTTTTTATTTTAAAAAAAAAATAATAATTTTATAAAATTGTATTTTGTTTTAATAAATTTTTAAAAAGAAAAAATTTTTAAAATTTTTAACTGCCCCATTTTGGGAAATGATGTAGATTTGATTATTTAAAAAAAACCGAAAAAAGTTTTTGATAATTTAAAAAGAAAATACTAATGCCAAATACACAATTTTTGAAAAAAAAAAGGGAATTTAAAAATTTTAATTAAAAAAACCCAAAATCTTTTTTTTTTGTCAGTTAAAAATTAAAAAACCAAAAAGTTTAAAAAAAACTTAAAAAAAAAAAAAAAAAAAAAAAAATGCACAAAAAGGGGCCACCCTCCCTTAAAATGGGGCCCGTTTTTTTTTGAAAAATTTCGGTAAAACGTTTCCAACGCAATTTTAACCAATTCTTAAGGTGAATTTCCCTTAAATTTTTAAAAAAGAATTTTAAAAAAGGGAAAAATTTATTTTTTTTTTTCCCGTTTTGACAAAATGTCTTTTCCTGTTGATCAAAAATAAGATCAAATCATTTTTGTGGGGGTTTAGGGAAACCCCTTTTTTAAAAATTTTTTTGGTTTGGAAGAAAATAAAAAAACCCCCAAATTTTAGGGAAAAATAATCCCCCTTTGTAAACAGGCCCCCCCCTTCCCCCCCCCCCGTTTTTTTTTATTTTATTTTTTTTTGATCGGGGCCGTAAAGAATTTTAACAAATTATACCTTCCGAGTTTTCAAAAAATGACTTTTGGGGGGAAAAATAAAAATTATATCCTCAATGCTTAAGGTCGGTCCACTTGGTTTTTTTTTTTTCGGGGGGGGATTTATTCCCCCCGGGGGGGAAAACGTCGGAGCCTGTGGATATCGAAGGCCCCGGGTACTGCAAAAAAAAATTATTTTAAAATTTTTCCAAAGGGTTTCGATGTTTTTTTCGGGAAAACAAGGGGGTTACCCCGGGAATCCGGGCAGCACCGGGGTTTTTCCATTTTTTTTCCCCCAAAATCCCCAGGTCGTGATGTTCGGAAGTATCGGGGGGGGGGGGGGGGGGATTCGGGGTATTTGGGGGCCTTTGGAAATTGTTTATGGTTGAATCTTAAAATTTGAAAAAAAAAAAAAAAAAAAAATGGAAAGGGGTTAAAAGGCACCCCAGAAATTTTTCTGTTTTGGCCTCTTAGATGAGACGGTAAAAAAGGGCCCTTTGGACATTGCTTGGGTTTTAAAACCCCCCCCAAAAATTTTCTTGATTTGTCCAATTTCCCCCCTAAAAATTTTCATATTCAAAAATTTTCCCCCCCGGGGCACGTGGAGGTTTTTCCAAAACCCCCAACTAGGGGTTTCCCCGTGATTTCAAACCATTGAAACTGGGGATTCCCCCACATGGGGGGGCCCCCCGGGTTTTTCCGAAAGGGGACTGGGGGTATTGGTCTGCCAAAAACTGAATTTAAGGCCCCAAACCCGGACCCCAAAATTGTTTTTCAAGGAAGCTCAGTTTTCTTTGCTAAAATGGGAGCCATCGGTAAAAAAAATTTTATTTCCAACCTCACCGATTTTTTTCCCAGGGGGACCTAGGCCTTCATGTTTCAAAATATATATCGGATTTAAAAAAAAAAACAACAACAACAAAAACCTTCAATTATCCCCAGATACCCTTCAGAATGCATCTCCATCACACTAAAAACTTTTTTTTCCGGGGAGCATGCCCCCGAACCCCTACCACCTATCACATTCGGATTTGGCCCCCCCACCGAAAAATTTCGGGATCCGGCCTGGATCTTACAAAGGGTGAAATACAGCTGATTGACCCATTGAGTGGGTTTTGATAACTAGAACTGGTCCCCAAGTTATGCCCTTTGGTATACGAGAAATTTATAGATTGGGCAAATTACAAGTGTCCGATCCTGTGTTTTTGTAATCTTAGCAAGTGTCAGGATGGCTATAAGAGACGAAAACTGTGAAAGCTATGTCAATACGTGTTTAAGAGATGAATTTAGACGTGCATTTGAGCCACATGTGACTGATATCTCAAAGTATTTTGCACTCTCTAAGGGCCGGGTGCTTCTCGGCGGCTAACAAAGGGCATTAAAGACAGAATGTTCAAACGTCATGGACGATGGATGAGTGAAAACGCAAAAAGACGGCTATGGAAAGATGACTTACATGAACGTTTATCTGTGCCCTATGTCGTTAGGATTAGAATTCATTAAAAAAGTACTATAGAACATTATTATTTCCAATTAGTTTTTATTATTTCTACATCTATAGCATTTTTATTAGAGTGATCATGAGGTATATGATTATTATTTAACTGATGTTTCCCGTTTTTTGTGTTCAGTCGGTTGCCCGAGTGCTTATTACAATTACAAAATAGTAATTAAGTGATTTTGTGTTTGTTTTTTATATTTCTAGTATATATGAAATGAAGAACGGAAATGTATTTTTCTGCGTTTGAATGAAATGAATGAGCAATAAATAATTTCCCTTGCGTGAAATATATACGGGTAGGTGTCGCTGTAAGGCACGTGCTCTCCGTGCGTTCTCCAGTAGTTAGTCATTCAGCTTTGGGCAGCCGACAGTGCAACACCGTTAATTTTTATATAAACTTGATTTACATGTCTGGGAGGTAGATATGAAAATTGTCTTCAGATTTTCAGGGTCATTGGGTTATGTGTAATATGTACTAGGATACATCATAATTGTTCTATATGACTGGAAATGTTTTGTAAGATGGGACGGTTGACTTTTTTTCAACCATCGGTTGCCCGAGTGCTTATTACAATTACAAAATAGTAATTAAGTGATTTTGTGTTTGTTTTTTATATTTCTAGTATATATGAAATGAAGAAGGGAATGGAAAAGTCTTAAACACGGACGCCTTACGTGGACATTATAAACAAAGAAGGAAAACACGGACAATTTGTAAAATAAATAAAAAAAAAGCGGGCGCTGTATTTTTTATATTTCATTATCATCATTATTTTTAAGTATTTATGATTTCAATCAAATAGAACAATTGAAAATAAAATATTGCTGATTTTAGGAAAAATAATACTGAGTTTATTATGAACAACATTCGAGCATGAAATTGATATTTGACATATAGAAAGTGACACTGAATACATCCAGTTATTATTTTGATATCTAAAATACCTTAATCTTAAGTGATAATAATATTAATAAATGTGAATTTGAAATTAAATGAATAATAACACGAAGGAACCGTGTCCGCGGTCTTCAATTCGTTGTCACCCATAGTGTTGCCAAATAACATCAATTATTCGATTGTTAGATCTTATTTGAAAAACAAAGTTTAAGTTTAAACTTCATAGACGTTTTAAAAAAGTATCTGATTTTTTCTTATCTATTTACACAAAACCGGTCCGCTTTTTCTTCTGTGTTCATGTCATTCGCGTTTTCTCAATAATTTACATATGTCCGCGTTTTCCTTATAAAGTTACATATCGTCCACAATTTCTTCAGATTTCAGATAGTGTCTTATTTTGATTTTTGTTAATAAATAAATAAATAAGTACCGAATTTAAGTTAATGAAAGGTGTCGTTTTTTCTGTCGTTTATATATACCGCCTGCTTTTCCCCCCCGGGTTCCCCACTGTCTGCATTTTCCTTTATGTTACTTTTTCATGCAACGTTGTTAAAAATCTATTTCTTGTTTATTTTCATATACAATTCACACTTCCTATTTTCGACAGTTTTCCAATTACATATGTTTTTGAATCTTTTATCGTTTCATAATTTTTTTCATGTTACATATCGAAAGCGATTCTTCAGATTTCAGATAATGTCTTTTTATTTCTTATTTGAAGATAAATTAAGGATAAAACTTTATAAATGCTAATATTTTTCCGATTTTTTTAAATCTTTTTTCATACCGTCTGCATTTTTTCCCCTATACATTTACATATCATCCCATTTCCTTATATTTACATATTGTCCCGTTTTTCCATATATGTTTAAAATCGCTCCCCATTTTTGTTTTTTTTTTATGTTACATACCTTCCTCTTTTTCACCCATGTTTATACCGTCCACGTGTTCTTCAGATTTCAGATACCGTCTGATTTTGATTTTTTGTAAATAAATGGCTAAGTATCTAACTTGATGTAATAAAGTGTCCGATGTATCGTCAGCTTTTTTCCTTGAGCTTTTCATATAGCACCATATTTTCTTTTGATTTTAGATACTGTAGGTTTAAGGTGACTGGGGATGCCCATCCAGTTTCCATGATTTTTTATATTTTTATGCATCAATGTATCGTATATAGACAAAGTATAATTGTGTCTATGGGACTTTTAGCATAATCGCTACATTTTTTTGCCTTTTGTGATTTTTCATTTTTAAAAATTTATTCTGATACTGAGTATTGAACCCAACTAAAACTTTATATATAGAGGATTTTCAAAACAATATCCAAGGTTGGAATGGAAGAGAATTCTTAGTCATTTGTCGGTTATTTCCGATTTTAGACTGGCGGCAAAGTCAGTCATAAGTAGTGGGAAATTAGAAATTAAAATCAGGTACAATGAATGAAAGCCGACTTTACTGTATCACAGTTCTGTACATCAGGCGTGTGTTCATATCCGAACTGATGCCACTGGTCGCTTACAATCAGCTATGGAGTTGTCTAAGGACCATACAGATGCTGTTCAAGTGCATCTTATTTTTGTACTAGGTTAACGAAATAATGATTATGACACTGAGACACTTTCATAGCTGGTGTAAGCGTACGGTTGCATAGGGTTTTGGTCATACCGAACACACACGCCAGATTTACTAGTACTGAAGTAGGTCTGACCTCCTTGGGATGCAATTTAATGAATGGAATCGAGTCATGACCCTCACTCTGGATCATTTTAAAAAAAAGTGATCAAGACACTGAAGACTGCTGGCGGGGTTGAACCCAGCTGAAGGTTTAAGAATTATAGCTATTTCATGTAAATCCTGCTGACAGTCTCTCAGAGCATTTGGCGCTTTCATTTTAATTGTGACGTTCAAAAGCTTGTACATATTTGGGTCACTGCAAAGAATATTATTTATACTTCCGTACGGGTTACAGGAAATAACAAGCAAATGGTAGACTTTGTAAAGTTGTAATATGATAAGTATATGCCAGTATGCCAGAGTCCGCTATCTTCAATGCATGAATATATTTGCCTGGGTGAATATATTTTAACCATGGGAATCAAATAAAATGTAAAAAAAATAAAGAAATTTAAAGTAAATATATGAATTGAAAAAAAAATGTAAATGTAAACGACATAAAGAAAGATAGAAAAAGGAAACTTATCAAGTAGATTCAAATCTGTATTTTCCAGTTTTGAAAGGCATATCACTTACCACTGCACCACAGCGATCACTGGCACACTCCTACTACAACTTTAAAAAGTCTACCTTTTGATGATTTATTTCCGTAAACTTTAAGTTTATTTATTTATAATAATATATTATAATTTATATAAAATTCTAAAGTACTGAAGTTTAATTTTGTATAGATATTGATCTTTTATATAACTTTTATATCTTCATTCTGATGTTGATTTTTTATTTATTGTTATTTCTTAACTATAGTTATGATGTAAATAAAAATTTTTTTTCTGATGTGAATAAAATTAAAATCAAGAATATAGCTCTTGCTGTTTTCCTCCCAAAATATTTAAATATGTGAGGAGTAGGCCTATGTATTTAAAGTTCTCCCTTACTGTATGGCGATGTAATGACAGATACGTATGATTCCTGCATTCTGACTAGATATGTTAGCATAGCATGTTTGGGTCTGAATCTTGTATCAGCTAATTAGCTGAGATCACACATATTTTGTTATCAGTAAAAATTATCTAAGGGTACTGAAAGACATTACTTCATGAGAATGAAGGGCAGAAATTTTCCCATCAACAAAAATATATATATGTATGTACAGAACTATATGCCTTAACCAGTGTATTATGTATTGCTCCTGGTCATCTTCCAGTTAAAATTCAGGTCTACTTTGACCGGCGCAATAGCTCAGTGGTAGAGTGTCTGCTTTGTTTCGGGAGGTCTGGGGTTTAAATCCCAGCCAGGGCACCGGCACATGGCCTCGATATTACTTATTGATCCCGTTGACATTAAAAGCTCATGTTTTGTGCAAAGGTTGCTGATGGTCCTTGAGTGGTAATGTGCCAAGTCAAGCTACTTAATATTTTAGCCTGGAAATTCTAGAAATTACAATTTTTAAATGACTTCTCATGACATAAACACACTTTAGTCATATTTTTTAACACCGATTACGTCGATTGGGAAACAAGTTCTTACAACTTATACTAATCCCATTCGACTGTTCCTGGGTTGGACCATACTTTGCGCCTGGAAAGGTTGTGATGAATTCTTGCCTCAAATGGGTTTCAAACCCACAACCTTCGATCCGTAATCGGATACGTTACCACGGCGCCCTTAATCTGACAGACTCTATGTATGTATGTATCACTTTGTTTTGGGTATTCATCACTTCCAATGATAGTTCCAATCATATCGTACTTTACAAAGTAAAGAGGGGATTATACAGTAATCATGTGCATTGTCCTGTCCCATCCAATTGTGTTTTTAATAAAAAGCTCAAAACCGTTTATTGCGGCTGAGTAGTAAAAGTGTCTCTGCCCCATACTTTGTAGGTTTTGTCCCAGGCTGAATCATACCAAATTCATTAAAACTTTGGACATCAAAGAGGTAGCAGTATATCCGATAATGTAACAGGGTTTGGTATCATGCCACTTGTCTGGAGTGGTATCACAAAGAGGTAGCAGTATATCCGATAATGTAACAGGGTTAGTACATGCCACTTGTTTATGGAGTGGTATCACAAAGTAACAGGGTTTGGTATCATGCCACTTGTCTGGAGTGGTATCACAAAGAGGTAGCAGTATATCCGATAATGTAACAGGGTTAGTATCATGCCACTTGTTTATGGAGTGGTATCACAAAGTGGCAGCAGTATATCCGATAATGTAACAGGGTGTGGTATCATGCCACTTGTTTATGGAGTGGTATCACAAAGTGGCAGCAGTATATCTGTCTCATGAAGACAAAAGTCCACAAATGACTGAAATGATGTTGATGGGACGTTAAAACCAATAAATAACCCAAGTTCAAAATCAGTCAAAATAGTGTAGCAGCCTACATGAAAGCTTCATATACAGACTGTATTAAGATTTCAAAGCATGAGTATCTTTTGATAAATATCTTAACACAAAATGTCAATACTTCGTTATTATTTATCAAATATTACTGTAGCAATGTAAACCAAAACACTGACAGACGGCGTCCAACTTAGTTCAACTATACAATCAGAAATAAGCTTACAGTTACGTGGTTACCAATCTAAAAACGCAACATCTGTAAGAAATCATAAAATGCATAATTTGTTGACGAATAAGAAATCACCCACGTCGACGATTAATCAATGTGGTCAATGTCAACGATTTGTCAAAAAAAAAAGGTTCTGTTTCTGGTCTCCCGACCGACCCTTTTTTTAAACAATCGACCCTCAAGTTTTTTTTTACCTTTCCGCCTTTAAAAGATATATGTATTTATATATGAACTAAAAAGCATTTATAAAATGTATGTGCAATTTCTAAAATCAAGAATAACAAAAACTATCATTGAAAATGATGAATACAGCTTTGTCGTATTTTTTTTGACCATGTCAGTGACAGTCTTGACACAGTAGATCAAAATAAAATCACATAAAAAACGGTACAACTCTGATACGCCCATAGTACATTTATTGCAGACAAAAATATTTAATACATTAAAAAGGCAACAACTCAATTAAATTCACAATGATCATGATTTGCCAAGGAAATGTGCAACTAGCATTAGTACTTATAAATGCTGTGAATTTAATACTTGGTATTTATGTTTATTGTGAAGTTAAATGAAAATCTGACAAATGGTAGCTGAGAAATAGTGTGAGCAAAATATCTTCAATAAATATAAAAACAGGGCAAAGATGATCCTGACTTACCTAAGACATGTGTAACTTGGCCTGGAACTTATTAATGCTGTGAAGTTTAATAAGAAAACCGAGAAATAGCGCGGACAAAATATAAAAAAATATAACAAGGGCCAAGCCAAATCAAGCCAAGATGAGTGCCAACGATATGCGCAACTAGATACTCATGCAGACCTCTTTGACACAGAAAATTCCACTGAAATATAAACAAAGGGAGATAAATGAAAATTATTACAAAATGTTTGATGGAGTTATCTCTCCTAATCTGTTGACAAAATTTTTAAAATTGAGAACTTCGATCATTTAACGAAATATCTCAATTGGCAACAGTAGGGATATACTTCTTACAAAATCCTTGACACAGTTATCTGCACTTTTGATTGGTCTTGCCATGATAAATCATTAGTCCAAGTGTGACCTGACCAAACTGCACACACTTATGTTTTTGTATTTGGTTTAAAATCCATTTGACAGTTTATTTAAAAAACAATCTCTTGACAATAACACATGTTCATATAAAATAACAAAGTTCTATCTAAATTATACTGTTTGTAATTCAGTATTCAATGTAATAGAATTTTATAATCTTGATTGATGGCACTGGGGAAAAATGAAAGAAACAACATAAGTTGGTATCTCAAACAAAACTTATGAAAAGCTTAAAAAAAAAAACAAGAGGGCCAAGATGGCCCTGTGTCGCTCACCTGAGTAAGATTGCTGACCCTACCTAAATTTGCTCTCATCTAGGATTTCATGCAGACAACATTCTTATCAAGTTTTATGGAGACTGGGATAAAAATGTAGCCTTTTACAGTGTTCACAAGGATTTAACCTGGTGACCTACTTTTTGACCCAATGTGACTCAGCTACCCATGGGCTTGATTTTGAGTTATCTGCTCTTGAAAATGACTGAAAGAACAAAAAACTCACTTTCAGTGGCAGATAACTCAAAAAGTAGAGCGATGACCCCATTTTTTTAATAATTTAGTTCTTAATGTAATTTTCTATAATCATGCAAAGTTTAAAAATCCTCCTAGTTTTTATTTTCCTTCTTTGTCTATATCAAAAATAACTGCATTGCTCACGGTGCCTCTAAAAGAGAAAACTTATATAACATACGCTCCACAGGACTTTCTATCCATCAGCTTCATGTCTTTGGATGCAGACAGACCATCCACCCACTTCACATGTCTTGGGGGTGCATGCAGACCATCCACCTGCTTCACATGTCTTTGGATGCAGACAGACCATCCACCCACTTCACATGTCTTGGGGGTGCATGAAGACCATCCACCTGCTTCACATGTATTGGGGGTGCATGAAGACCATCCACCTGCTTCACATGTCTTTGGGTGCAGACAGACCATCCACCCACTTCACATGTCTTGGGGGTGCATGAAGACCATCCACCTGCTTCACATGTCTTGGGGTGCAAACAGACCATCCACCTGCTTCACATGTCTTAGTGGTTCAGACAGACCATTTTCCTGGCCTCACAGTATCGATTCTGTTTACAAACTGAGTCTTCAGAAACTTGCTGTAAAATACTTAATAAATTACATCAGTTCATTGTATGTTATTCGGAACAGTTATTTCTCTTGCGTTATAATTGTGTGATTACACTTTAATTGCTTATATATTCAAAACTTCTAAACATTTCCTGTTACTAATAAAATCCAATGAATTATATGTCAAGAATTCTGCTGAAAATGTGAGCAATAATACTAATAAGGCCCTATGACATTCACCTAAATATTGTCGTCCTTAATGACACTATGAAGGGGTTTCAGCTGACAATTAATATAGCTTAACTTCAGAGCATGTGAGCAATCTAGAAATATGACCATGCATATGGATGCCCCAACAGTTTATATATCGTCACAAAGACAGAGCAGCTGACTGAAATACTGTCAATGGGACGTTAAAATAAACAAACATACAGAGTTACCCAGTTTATAACAACAGAGTTACCTGATTAAAGCAAACAGCATTACCTGGTTAGAACCAACAGAGTTATCTGGTTAAAACAATTAGAGCAAGCAAGCTGGAAAGCTTCCTCACATTCAAACCAGGCTAAAAATAAAAAATCACAGTGGTGAGGGGCTGAGTGATGTTAAGTGCCCCTTATCAGGAGATGTCGTTTAAAGCTAATTTTTGACGACGGGCACAGAGTGATTAGAATAGCTTACATTGTGCTCTGGTGAGCTAAGAATGCTTAATGTAATATTACAAATATTCTAACTATAGTTTATTCATTTTGATGGTCATACACATGGTCTTCATTTCTTGAAAAAACTCAAGTAGGATTTAGGCTCAAACCAAAACGTTATATTCAGGTGTCATTTTATAACGACAATGCACTCCACTTTGTCCCAAGGCAGCGTGCTCCACTTTGTCCCAAGGCAGCGTGCTCCACTTTTCAGAAGAGATGTCCCAAGACAGCATTCTTTTTTAGTGTTTACATGAAAAACATTTGACATATGGTATTGAGCCTGGACACATGTGGGAAGTTTCAATCTCCAAGCTTTAGTACTTACTGAATAAGAACTTGCAGGAAAAACATTAGCCTAAAATATTCCATGTTTCAAGAGAATCAGACATTTTTTAAAACGAACAGTAAAGGAAGATCTAAGTTGAAAACCATTGTGTTCTGGAAAGGTTTTTGAGAAATTGACTTAATCAATACAGAAAATTCTAAGTTGCAAAGGGGTATAACTGTGCCAAAATAAATAAGGTTTACCTGCCCTTTATAAATGGGTTCCCCTTCTGATAGTGACCATGTATTCCAAGTTTGAAGTGGATAATTTATGACAGTTTTTGAGATATTTTTGAGACCTTAACAAAAAAACTTAACCAACCCAGACAATTTGAAGTCAAAAACGGGCATAACTGTGCCAAAATTAATTTAAGGGTAACCTGCCATTTTGTCTCCCTTATACATAGCAAACAAATATTCCAAGTTTGAAATGAATTTGTTTCATGGTTTTAGGGAAAAAACTTAAGAAGTACAGAAAATTCTAAGTCAAAAAGGGCTATAACTATGCCAAAATGATTTTTAGGGTTACCTGCTCTTTTGAAACAGGTTCCCAAATAAAAAGTGAACAAGTTTGATGTGAATATGGCTGACAGTTTTTGAGAAATTGACCTTAAAAAAAAAATAACCTGCCAAAAAAATTCTATGTTGCAAAAGGGCCAAAACTGTGCCAAAACGATTTTAGGGTTACTTGCTTTTTGAGTCCCTATTTTATTAGTGAACAAGTAATCCAAGTTTGATGGGAATATGGCTGACACTTGTTAAGAGAAATTGACCTTAACAAAAACCAACCACGAGAAAACAAGATGAAAAAGGGCAATAACTGTGCCAAAATGATTTTTAGAGTTACCTCCCTTTTTGAAATGTTTTTTTTTTTATAGTGAACAAGAATACCAAGTTTGATGTGAATATGTATGATGTTTATGGAGAAATGGACCTGAGTGAAAACCTAAACCAACACTGCTGCTACTGACAAGAGAGCTATAACAATAGCTTTGCTTTTTATAAAGTGGAGCTAAAAAGGCCGCACTTTTTGTTTGAAGCATAAAAAAATCATAATTATCGTAACTGGTTTTATGAACTCAGGACATGGTTACACAGCTTTCAAAAATAAGGTACATACCCAACACAGTTGGATGGACATATTAGAAATTATGGAACTAAACATGACAAAAAAGGACTGATAATTTGACTGTAAATAATAATACAAAGCCAGTATAATTACCCTTCTCTACAGCCCATGAAGATACTCAGTCGGTTCACAGAATATTGCTATCCTGACAGCAAAACTTAAGTGGTACACACATTAAATGAAGACATGCATCTACAACCTACAAAATCAATTAAACCATTATTTGTAGACAAGAAACTGAAACATTGCAAATTTACAATGGAACATTAACCCAATTTATTTAAAGTTAAAGCTCGGGCATACTGATGTACGGACTTTAAATTATATATGCAATGTCTCTATTATTTTATTTTTAAAACCAAGGATTCTAAAACAGTTATTGCTCCGACTGACCGAAATCTTGAATATAAATACTTACCCAGTACGTATGATAATCACGCCTTAACTCATGACATATTTTTAGTTTGAGCTGGAGATTATAATGTCTTGCTATTTTTCAATTCAAGGGTCATAACTCTGGATTTATTCAGACTTAATGTACCTATAAAAATTGCAATGAAGTTTGGTAAGGTTAAGGATCAGTTTATATTTGTTTGAGTAAGACAGCAGATGAACTAAGTTGATGCTGACTGGATGAGCGGTCGCCGCATACGTTCTGTCAATCAATGGGCGTATAAAAAGTAAATGCTGATATCTAAAATAACCGATTCTGTAACAACTATAATCATGTATAAATAAATGTAATAAATACCTCAGCTGGTAAATTATGTCGATGGAAGGGAAATGAATTGCTGCATCATATGTATGGTCCAATCAACAATATGAGCTGTCTCTGGATGATTCCATACATCACTTAGAACTGTAAAATAAAACAAAAGTGTTCCCAAATACCCCCATATGGGAATATTTTACCTTCAAATTGGTATTTGGAAACCCAAGTTTTTAGAGTAAAGAAACAAATCTCTTATAGAGAGGGTACGAAAATTCAAGAAAAGCACAAATTTCACCCCCTTTTTCAAAACTTAGTGGAAACACTGAAACAAGAGGGCCACAGTGATCCTAGATTACTCACCTGTCTATCATCAGTCTAAATAAAGCTTTATAGGTACAGTGAGGCATTTGTACTTCCTTGCCATGGAGCTTATTTTTGTGAGGTAATGTTCGATTGTGGTAATGTGGGGAGTCTTGGGTTTGCATACCAAGGGTCCTAAGTACAATGCTAGGTTGGGGCAGTGGGATTTGTTACCTTGTTCCACAAAGTTGCATATTGTTTGTTATTTATTTCTCAACAATGTGGCCAAGATGTCTTAATATAAACTATATCTAACAGATCTTATTTTTGTTGTAAGATTTTAAAACCAGAGCACCCGCATGCAGGTGCCAAAGCTAGTCTGTTTTTGCCAACGTTACATATTTTTGTTCAACATTTAAAAAACTTGACCTTGAAAATCACAACTAAAACTGTAAGCCTTTAAATGCAAAGTTGAAGTACCATACCCTTTAAATTTGACCTTTGACCTTGAAGGATGACCTTGACCTACGCATCAAACTGAATGTATACAACACAAAGATGAAAAAATATGTAAACACAAAATCACAATTGCTAATCCATTGAGTTTTTGATAATCAACACAAAACTGTAAAATTTGAAGACATTTAAAAAATAAAAAGTTCTTTATTTGCCTAAAGATCATGACCAAAATCACACCTGCACAGGTTCATATGATGACAAACCAGTAAACAAAGTTTTTAAAAAAAAAAAAAAAAATATTGAAAAATAACAAAAAATATCTATTATAAAACTTGTCCAATTAAAAAAAAAAAGAAGGTAAGGGAAATAAAAATTGGAACCCAAATGTATGTCAAATAGTAAAAAGTTATGGTGAATGTAAAAGTTTTTTGTGAAACATTTTAAATATAGGTCAAATGTTAAGGTCAAAATCCAAAAAAGGTTTGATTTCAGCATCTTCAAACTCTTCATCTGTAGAGTCCTCACTATCTGTTGGATACAGTCTTTCATCAAATGCTCCCTCTACATGACAATCACCTGCTGTCTCACTGAAGAAGGAATTAACTTTAATATAAAATTATTTTTAGTAACAATTTTAGATTTTTTAAATTATAAAAAAAAAAAAAAAAAAAAAAAAAAAAAAAATCTCACCCTGTCAAATTTGTATTCATTTGAAAGAAAATACTTTTCACTTTAAAATGAGACATAGATGAACATTCCACTCCTAAGGACTGGGAAGCTATACTGCTATGAAACAGGCCACTGCTGTCCCTACAGGGAGTCTGGATAGGCAAATGCCACCCCACCCCTTACCTGTGCAATACAAGGATTCACTGGGTGAATACAATTGCCACTTCATCTTTCAAATGCCGCACATATCAGCATTCTTTGGTGGCCATTTTCAGTATATATAGGGCTGATTTTCCCCAGAATCCTCATAAAAATTCACAACTTACATCAACACAATAAGAGGTGACAAGGTGACACGCTTCAAAACTGGTAACATTCCATGGAACAAGGGCTTGAAACTGACTGAATCTCCATCTGGGGACACTGAAGATCAGGCATCTACATCATCCACACTGACTCCATCTGAGAGGTGTCTGAGACCAAGGTCCAATCCAGAAGGCACAAGAAGTCCACAGCGCAGAAGTTTTTAGCCAGCACAGATGTCTTCCCACTACCAGGCATCTGATCTGGAAGAGCAGAAAGCAGCATTAACTTCAGGCATGAGACTTGTGGAAAGTGATATGACTTAAATAGCCTACAATGAAGCATATCTTGGTCATCAAGAGTCAGTCAATTGTGACAAGCCTAATTTAGTGGTGGGAGAGGAGAAAAAAAATAGGCATTTGCTGGAAAGTTGCCCTAAAATGCACAAACTGCGAATACATCTCACCCATGAAGAAGCTGTACCATGAGGTTAAATCTCCTAACCGTGGGCCAAATGCTGCATCACCAAACATAGGACTGGCAGTTGGGTTACAGGACACCCCCGATGGGTACCAAGCGATGTCGGTACCTACTATCTGCTATGGACATCCCGCCTCCAGCAGCATGCAGAGAACAGCTAATAAAATAGGAAGGCTGTCATAGAACTGAATGATGAAGACATGGCTGCTAAGGCACAAATGGTGATGGACATCAATCCTGAGGGAACGATCAACATAGCCATGGATGGAAGGTACAACAGCACCACTATTTCCAGTTGGGAAAGGCCGGTCAAAATGCCTCTCAGTCAATTGGCATAGACACCAGTATATTGTTGCAGCAGCAGTCCAAAACAAACTGTGCTGGACTGGCGCATGGCTGCGGGTAAAGGGTTTGACGTCAAATGCTGAATCCACTAAGGGAAGTCCAATGACAAGCAGACCCTGTACACCGAGGTGTTGCACAATTTCGCCACTGCTTGAAGGCCAACTTCAGCCCTGGTATGTTTCCAGCAGCAAGGACAAAGGAAGCAAAACAACAGATGCAGAAAGTACTGGCTCAAGATGTTAAGGCAAGATGTAGTCTTGTGTTTAAGGAGATGATGGACAAACATACTGGTGATATTGAAAGCATAAACTAGATGTGGGTGTTCCTCGGAACACTTGTGTCGCCTGCATTTAAGCATGTTTGATGAAAGAATTGACTAGAAAATCGATCTTTTGACAAATTATTGATAAAGCATAATCTATTTTGTGAGGTACAAAATAACACCAAATCACACACACACACACACAACACCAAATTTAAACAGGCAATATGTAATAATTTTCCCGAGCACTTTCGACTATAGTCTTCATCAGAGGAGTGTCAGAATGACTATGAATTCAAAACATTAACTGTAAGAAAAATTATGACGTCATTAAGCACTTATGACGTTAATCATATATATGTTGCAAGTTTGTAGTCATCATTATCATTATTGAGTTATCATTCTTGTGTACTGCACTCAGACCAATGAGATCTATCTACTATAAATGTTTAAGGCAACACTTCAAATACTTTACAAGTTATGCACCACACAAGAATTAAATCCAAAAAAATAAACAAAGGGAAATAACTCCAAAAATACAACAGTTATCATTCTTGCACAATGCACTCCATGAGATCTTTCCACCTGTGAGGTTTCAAAGTAATACCTCAAATACTTTTTCGTGTTATGCTCCAGACAAAAATGAAGTCTGAGTATCAACAAAGGGCAATAACTCAGGAGAAAAGAAAGTGAGAGTTATCATTTATGTTAACTGCACTCCTCTTCAATGAGATCTATCTATCTATAAAGTTTTAAGTCAGCACCTCAAATACTTTTTGAGTTATGCCCTGGACAAAAATTAAGACTGAAAATCAACAAAGGGCAATAACTCAGAAAATATGAAAGTCATGGTTATCATTCTTGTGCACTGCACTCCACCTCAATGTGATCTATCCATGTTTTAAGTTTCAAGGTGATACCTCAAATACTTTTTGAGTTATGCCCGGACAAAAATTAACTAAAATCAACAAAGGGAATAACTCAGAAAATATGAAAGTCATGGTTATCATTCTTGTGCACTGCACTCCACCTCAATGTGATCTATCCATGTTTTAAGTTTCAAGGTGATACCTCAAATACTTTTTGAGTTATGGTCCGGACAAAAATAAAATCTCAGAATCAACAAAGGGTAATAACTCAAAAAATACGAAAGTCAGAGTTATCATTCTTGTGCACTGCACTCCACCTCAATGTGATCTATCCATGTTTTAAGTTTCAAGGTGATACCTCAAATTATGCTCCGGACAAGAAAGTGTGACGCCGACGACGCCGACGACGCCGACGACGACGACGACGACGGACAAAGTGATCCCTATGTGTCTGCCATGCTATGCAGGCGACACAAAAATGAGTTACCTCTTGTCCTTAAGGCCACTATCAACTGCTATGATGGAGACTGCTCAGGTTGTCGGCGCCATTCCTACGTCTGCTGAGGAGGAGTATCAAACAACTGGTGGACGAGATCCATGTTCCTCGGTACTCATCGCATTAGCAGCCTGTGTATGGATAGAAATGATAAAGACTTGTTACAGGAAATCATCAAGATGAAATTAAGTGTATCAGCAGTGGAAGAAATGAAACTTGGTACAACCACCATAAAAGTGTGAGTAAGTGAACCAGTCACTAAGTGTATCACTGCCAAAGAATTCCAACTTCTTGAGAAATGTTCCCGGTCGCCTAGCGTCAACAGTCCACAGGCTTAACAACGGCCTTGGTGAAAGAAAGAAACTGGATCGTGTTGGTGTAAAATTGTCATTGAGGACAGAAAATGTAGTAGAACATATGGACTCTGAAGAGAAATATCATAAAAAAAAATATGCAGAAATAAATTCCACAGAAGAGGACAGTTGGATCCGAAACCATCAACATCAAAGGGAGATGATCATTCATATTCACAACAAAGAACTTCATGAGTTATCTCCCTTCTGCTTAAAGAGAAAAATAAATGCAAAGTTAGCCTTAAATAAAACAGTGAAATGATGAACTGTCATGAACTGCATTCCTAGAAAAAAAAGAGACATTTTAATAAACTGGCTTTTATTTTCCTCCGTTTTGAATGCTATCGTCTTAACGGATGCCTATAAATAAAAAAAAATTTTGTAAATAAAATGTAAAATGTATCACATCGTTTTCTGTTATTATTGCAATTACTGGGCTTTTAATTGCAGTAACCAGTTCTTATGATGCAGACATAATATGTAAACATTTGTCTACACCATGAAAACTGACCGCTTTCAATAAAACAGTACGGTCATTGCTTAAAAAATCACTTATACTTAAAAAATAAATTATATAAGAGAGAGAGAGAGAGAAAGAAATGTTAAGAGAGAGAGAGAGAATTAGAACTGGTAAATCAAAACACAATACAATACAATACAACACAATACAATACAACACAACACAGTTCATATAGAAGGGACCTTTAAAAAAAAAAAAAAAAAAGGAACCAGCCAGAAAGTTTGTCAAATACTTACACTAGCCAATATGGCAATCGGGATAGTCTTCATGGCCAAAACATCTGCCCCGATTAACGCAGATCTGCCACCTGATGTTTACATTACGGGGTTCAAGGCTCAAATGTTCCACATTGATGCAGAGTGGCTCATGGCACAGATGCGATACATCACAATCATGTTTTCCAAGAAGAATCCTATGATGTGTCATGTATCGCTATCTGTGCACATTGACATTATGCCAAATTGCATCTGGAAACTTGTGGACCCCATAATGGACATGGCCTTGCTTTACACAACCTGTCCAGAGATGACAGTCCTCTCTCATTTTTTACCATTTTGCTGTCAAGCAAAGCATCATATTTCTGGCAAAATTCCTCCATTTTTCGGGGGGGGGGGGCCTAAATGATGTCATGGCTGTCATGGCTATTGTAAACATTATCTTTCAAACCAAAAGTAGATACCAGTCTATTTCAGTGTTTTAGAAAAATATTTCAAAAAATACATATTGAATATATATAATATTATATAATATGATTAATATTCTATATATTTTTAAACAAACAGTGTATTTTATTCATATGTATATAAACAACAACTGTGCCAAATTTCAAGTTAAAAACATGTATAATAAAAAAAGTTATCAATAATGAAAGTAGGTTGCTTATACTGCAACTTATGCTTTAAATTTAAGTCATGAAAGGGATGCACCTCAAGTTTTTAAAAACTTGATAAACACTTTTTTATGATCAATATTGTAATTTAAAATTCTTGGTTTTTTCAAGACTTTTCAGTTTTCAATGGTTTATAAGGCAAAATGTGATTTTCAAGGTTTTTTCAAGACAGACATCAAACTCAAGTGTTTTTTCAAGACCTGTGCGAACCATGAAAATCAAAATTACAAATACAAATAATACAAAGGAATGCTGTTTAAAAATAACAGGGAAAACAGAATTTCTTTTTCTTTTTTTTTTTTGTTGAAACATCAAGATATAGCATTTTTATTTTTTTAAATTTCAACTTTTTTTTTTCTGTTCCTATTGTCTTTATTGACAGGCTCACAGTGCCATTGTACAATTTCCTGTTGCAATGAGCACTGACACTGATGTTTGCAAGGTCACAAAGTTCCTGTTCAAAACATATTGCCCTTCTTTCCGTCACTATATCCCTAAAATTTATTTCAGCATCTTCAAACTCTTCATCTGTAGAGTCCTCACTATCTGTTGGATACAGTCTCCCTCTACATGACAATCACCTGCTGTCTCACTGAGGAAGGAATTAACTTTAATATATTTTTTTTTCACTTCCATTTATCACCCTAGAGTGAACAAGGAAAAACATGTTTTTAAGGCTTACTTGTCAAAAAGAACATGTTTGTTTAAGTTTCAAAATATAACCTGTACAGACTTTTTTTTTGCAAATGATAAAATTACGTTTGAATAACAGTGATTTTCTTTTGGTAAATTTACAATCTTTTAAAGGTGGTTTCTCCTTGTCAAAAACTGACATTTTTTTCGAAACAAATACATATTAAAACAAAAAAAGCCTTTTATTTCCTCAACAGAAATGATTCATGGAATTTTAATGAAATGTGTGTTATTCTTAAAATTTAATTTTGATTTTAAAGTTCCTATGACATATACCATCTATTATTAGGTAACTGTTTTGTTGATTTAAAACATTTTCATTATCTTATGATTTCCCTTTTTTTCATTTAGAATGCTAATTTTACTAAATAAAAAAGCCACAGGTTGTGAACAAAATTTGAAAAAAAAATCACTGAATAATGAGAAGTATACAATGTTATGTATACAAATTAGGAATACATGCATCAGAGCTTCTTATTTCTTTTGTAATACAAACCATAATGACATCTCCAGTGCAAAATCAGCTGTTTCTTCCCAGTCTGTCAGGTCATCATCCTGATCACTGTCCCAATCATCCTGACTTTCTGGGTGGTAGGAACTGTCACCTTCATCTGGTGACTCGACATCATATGATATACTAAAACATAAAATATTGATGCAGTGACCTTAATAACTGGAGTTTAAAATGTAAAAGCTTCATTTTCATGGGTAAACAGTTTAGTTACAATGCTATAAATCTTGTGGTAAACCTTAAAAATTCCAAGGTGACATGAGCTAACCATAACAATAAAAAAACAGCACCAATTTTCAAATTCTGAAATTGTTTGATATCACAATTTTAAGTAATAGGCATTTTTTCAACAACAAAAAGAAATATGATCTGGTTTAGAAATATATAAAGGAGATTTGTTTATTTCATTTAATTTGGAATAATATCCCAAAAATAAACAGTTTTACTATTTATCCACTCTATATAAATATAAAAAAAAAACTCTATAAAGGACTTGTCAGTTTGTCTTGCCTTTTCCATATATTGTGTCACAAGGCATTCTTCAGATTCAGATCTGAAATGAAGATTATAGGTTGTATAAAATACTATGTAGGACACACACTTTTTAAGTACACTGACCCAAAATGAAAACTTTACACCTGTTTTAAATATCGATATATCAATATGCATTTCATATAGAAATTTGATGTTAGCTAATTGTTAAAGCTAAATGTATCGGTAATGTATCAGAGGAAGAAAGATTTTGAAATGTAGACATTTTCCTTGTTTTTGTCATCAATTAAGAGGAAAGGGGTGAAACTGAAGAATACATAAATTGGATATTAAAACGGTTTATGTAAAGTATGCAGCTGCACCAAACTGCAAGCTGTGAAATTGTTTTAAATTGCATCAATACCCTGTATGACCTCCATTTTTACGAATACATGTTTGGATACGTCGTCTCATTGAGTTGACGTAACGTTGCACTAACGCGTTCGGTATGCGTTGCCACTCTACCAGAAGTGCATTCTGGAGGTCATTCACATTGTGGATGTTGTGGTTAGCTCTGGCTCTCCTACCCAGTTCATCCCAGAGATTTTCTATTGGGTTTAAATCAGGAGATACCGATGGCCATGGCAAAACATTTACGTTATTTTGACCTAGGAACTGGGTAGTAATGCGTGCCGTGTGAGGCCTGGCATTGTCATGTTGAAAAATGGCAGGTCCGTTCTGGTGCAAAAAAGGCAACAATGTGTTGTTAAGTAAATTTATATAACCTTGGGCATTTAGATTTCCCTGTATTATAACAAGATCGGTTTTTCGCCCACCCATTATTCCACCCCAAACCATTACACTACCCCCACCAAACCTGTCTCTCTCTTGAATGCAACAATCTGCTAATCTTTCATTTCTACGCCTATATACCCTTACTCTGCCATCAGCATGACTTACATTAAATCGGGATTCATCACTAAAGATGACAGAATTCCATTGCCGCTGCGTAAAGCGCAGATGACGTTGTGCCCATTGAAGTCGGATGGCTCGATGATGGCGTGTCAAAATTTGACCAGTATAAGGTCGTCGGGCGCGAATCGGGACCTGGTTTTGCCTTAAACGATTTATGATGGTCTGAGCATGAACCCCATAACGTCGGCAGTGACGGTTGCAGGTAAAAATCGATTACGCAAATGCGTTAACGTAATTGCGCGATCAGTACGTTGCGTTGTTGCACGTGCGCGACCGGGCCTATGTCGATCATGGACAGATCCAGTTGCAACATACCGACTTTGTAAGTTTTGAATAGTCTGCCTAGAACAGCCAAAATGAGCTGAGACAGCTACTGCTGTTGAACCCGCCAATAACATACCAATAGCTTGGTTTCTTTCATTTTCAGAAAGGCGTGGCATTGCTAATTATCAATAATTTTCCTTATTAAATGTGTTTTTTCAAATTTCTGGTAAAGACTGAATGAGTCTGTGCCAATAACAAATTTGTAAGTGAGCCACGTGGTGCTGTGCACGTGCAAAGTGTGAAAACCGTTAATCCGCTCTATATCGTGAAATACTCGGGGCAAACATTATTCTGTTACATAACCTTGAAGTGTGTTGATTGCCTCATAATACTGTATAACTGTCAAAATGGAAAGTTGATTGTTAAAGAAAATTTATGAATAAAAAGTGTAAAGTTTTCATTTTGGGTCAGTGTATATAAATTCATGGATTTCATTTAAATAACATGAAGGGTATTTTATCCCTTGAATGCATGATTCTTTATATGGAGGATATATATTAAGTATGCTTCCTTTCTGAAACCTTAATTATGACTAACTTAAAAAGGGAATTATGCTAAAAATAAAAAATTAAATGAAAATAGTTCATTAATAATGAAAAGAGCTGTTTATTATTTGTTTGTTTGTTTTTGGGTTTAAAGCAAAGCCAAAGGTATTTCAGTCATTTGGAAACTATGTCTACTTGAGACAAAAATATAGTGCTGCCACACTGCAGTATCACGCCGTAGACATGCTATATGATACCACACCCAATCACATTATCCTGACACCAGGCCAACCAGTCCTGGAACTAACCTTATGATTATGCTGAGCCCCAATCAAGGGAGCTATACCAGTAACATTTTATGACTGGTATGTTGAATCAAAGGATCAAACCAACGACCTCCAGATTCAAGGGTGGATTTCTCTAACCACTCAGCCAACAGCAACAGTTGAATTTACTATCAAATAATCAATTTTCCAATTTAATTTCACATTTTTTAATTTGCAGATTTTATATCAATCAATAGCTGTTTTCATACCCTAAACTGGACTGAGAAATTTCAGATCCAGGAAAATAAGGTAATGGAGCAGTCCCTATGGTTGGAGTCGAATACACTGCCAAAGGGGACTGTGAATCTTTCAGTACTCTAGGGGCTGGATTCTTGAATGGTTTCATAATGGAGAGTATTTAAAAAAAAAATGTGAAAAAAGGAATTAAAAAAAAAAAATTTTTAAGCAATAGCAATATTCTTATACATAAAACTAAGCTAATGCAATAAAATAATTTCAAAAAGCTGAAAACATTATTTTGTGTCAGTAAGTTATTGAAACACAGAAGTGCATTATACAAAAAAAAATTTTAAAAAATTTTATTTTATTTTTTTATTTTAAAAAAAAAAACTCCCAACTAACAAGTATTTTTTCTATATATTTAATGTCAATTGTTTTATTATAATTTTCAGGTCATAAATAAATGATCAAGCATCCAGTCATGCTCACAATATTTATCATACCTTTAATCACATACCAGATCTTTGACGAGTTTCACATGGTATATATAATGCCTGAATATATTGAAAGTGGGTGGGGTGACACAGTGCAACGGCAAAACCGAAAGTAGGGTTTTTTCAAGAAATTTACATTAAAATCGACCAATTTATCGGTATCTTCTTGAAGAATATACTTAAAAGAATATATTCGATGGTCATATTATAGACATATTCAAAGCAATAAACTGCTGAAGCCTGTAGAAAGTGCCGAGGTTGTGTTCCATGTTGGTACATCACTAAACTGTTCGGCCGACTTTCAAGTTTCAGGTCGCAGTCGCTGATAATTGAAAAGTTTACACGCATATACATAGCTAAGATACTCTAATATTCCGTGCAATACTTAATATTGAGCAACTCACCTTTGAAAAGTGACCATTGGTCTGTTTCTTTCCCTTCCGTCCAGCGTTTGCTAGTGTTTATGGCAGAAACGCAGAGCCGATTTCCGCAGAGAGCCTGCCGATAGTTATGCACCGTGTGACTAAGACATCCACATATCCACCTTTGGAAGGAAGTCGATGCAAACTAATTGCATACTGACCTGTCTACATGTATATTAAATGAAACACTATGTCTGAGACAGGGGTATATCAACAGATGAGTGGAATAGGGGTCCTTCTTAAAAGCGCCATCCATGCGCCATCCAGGGTTCTATAGCGCCATCCGCTTTATTACTGGTCGTATAGGTAAAATTTCATCAGTAGCTTTATAATAGCATTTTACATCATATGTGCAAATTTCATTGCTATATTTTATTTTTTTGATGTTTAAATCCAGTTTCAAAATTCACTTCAAGATCTCACCCGTCCGTGCCACGCTGAAGAGTACTGTAATAATAATAAATGTGCTAATTGATGTGCCCTGATCATACATTTTTCAAGGCTATAAAACCCACTGGCACTCTAACTACTGTACTGTAAATAAAGGAGCGTGCTCATGTTACTTTTCCCTTTTCGAAAACTAGATTTATCTGCCCCTTTCTGACTCTTCAAAGGAGATACGAATGCTTGTAAAACGGACACCTGCCACTTCCGGGTAGTAAACAAGCGTACATTGACAGAATATTTCAGAGTAATTTTCAAATAATCACAAGACATGCCTTCGCATCAGCGATATTGTTGTGTGTGCAAGAACTTCGGCGGTAAGATAGTGGACGACAGAAAGGTTTCTATGCATAGATTCCCTGCCGATTTGCGTGTGAGAAAGTTGTGGATACAACGGTGTAGAAACGCTCGACCAAACTTCGTGTTTGTGAACAGTGATCAAACCAGACTTTGTGGTGTTCATTTTATTGGAAGATCTGGCCCAACGAAAGGAAACCCTCTTCCTTGTTACTTCCCAAAGGCTGATGGCACTGAGAAAGTTTACAAGCTGTCGGTAAGTGTATACCTTTTTCTGTTTACTGAACTATAATACTACTACTAGAGCTCTAAAAATAATAAAAAATAAACGTTGCGTTTCTTTACAATGGTGATAAAGTTGGAAATAAATCAATTTTCTATGCATTATTTGCCACAAATGCTCTAAATCAATCTTTATTATATTAATAATAATGAACATTCTGTATATTATATGCTAGTAACTGAAACCATTGTTCCCACAAGGGGGGGGGGGGGGGGGGGTGAAATATATTTTGTGCACCCTCTCTGTATATTTGGTCAGTAGACTTCGGTTTAAGCAAGATCTGTCAGATTGAAGAAAGGAAAATATGCAAAATATCTATGTAGGTCGGGGGGTGGGTGTGGGTGAAATACATCTATTGTTTTCTTTTAATTAGCCAATTAATTATACAATATCAAGCTAAAAAGTTTATTAACTATGCAAGAATATATATAAGGAAAGTTGTTTACCCCCTTGATATATTACCATTTTGAATTTGCTGTGTAATCGTGGCAAGTTGCATTTTTTTTTATCAAACCATGTGCTTAGTTTAAACTTGAGTATTCATTATGGCTGTTGTCATGGTGACATATTGTCTCTGACATGTAGTGTGACCATCCTGTAGTACATGCCAGGTGCATCATACAAATTGTGGTTTATGAGGGCCGGTGTATGACCCTGTGTAATGTTATGTAACCAATTATGCTTAATGACCCCAGGGCATTTTTGTATTGGCTTGATAGTGGAGTTTAGAAAATTATCAGTACTGGCATGATCATCAAAGTTATTCTTTACATTAGTTGATTTTTAATTAAAGAATATATATCAGTTGTCTATCTGAAATTTAAGACCCACCTCTTCATTGTTTCTTACCCTTTTCTATCCGCACATACTGTTAAAAGTTTAATGCCATATATTCTGTTGAGCTTTTTATAGCCAACCTTATAAATGATATGCACAAAATGAAAACTACAATTTATATATATGGAGACAGGGTCTGTTAATATATGTACAGCATAAAGAGAACTTGATGTAACATGCAGTTGAAAGTTTCAAATTAACATTTCATTTATAAATGTTATAACAAATTTCAGAGAAATCACTGGGATTAATTTTATTCAGTTATGATAGTTGAAGAAAAAAAACAACACACACACACACTTAGTTTTAAAAAAAAAGAAATAAAAATAAAATGATCTGTTTAAGAGTGGGTGGAAAAAATTATTTATCCAAACATAAATTCATGCACCAATACATTTTGTATATAGACATGCGATTAAGTACATTTATGTATTAATATGAGTGGGTTATGTGTATTTTTTATTACAGTAACACATTTGACTCATGTCCTTATCATGTATCTACTGACCTACACTCAGTAAGTGAAGTCCCTTGTGTTGTGATTAACCCTTTCCCTCATAGAGGAGGAAAACATGAAAAGACCTATGCGAACAACATAAAACCAGATCAGCCTGCGAGTAACTCGCAGGCTGATCAGGGTTTATGCTGTTCGCTGCTCCTCAGTGGTCTGGAAATGAGGACTTTATAATTAAATTTGGTAAGGTTTAACTGTGGTTTTCTGCAGATCAGGCTTTATGTGGTACCTATTGAGTGCGTCAAAATGAGTCTATATGAGGGAAAGGGTTAATAAGGAAAAGCATTATTATTTTTCAAGTTTTTGAGGATAATTTTATATGTTTGTTTATAAAGCCTACAACATACTGATATTTACTTGGTATTCTTTTTTTCAGACCGTAGAAACTGATGCCCAGGATGAGCCACCAACTGAAAACGACGAGACCAGTGCAGAAAAAGAAACTGTATCAGACATCCGGTCACCAGATTTGAGCTTTGAAAGTGACGAAATAGGACTACCAATTCACTGCAATGAATCCATTCTTGACATATCGTTGAAGGTAAGCATATCTTTTCATTGACATACACTGTCAAACCTATTTTAATTTCAATATTAATCATTAAAAAAAATTTTTTTCAGTTTTAAAAAAAAAAAACAGTTCAGTTAATTAGTATTCATGTATTTAAAATTTATACACGAATATTCATGAGGTAAAGGATAAATCCGTCAATAAATGGAACAATAGATCTATGAAGGTAAACCATTTAACAATGTGACTATTTGATGATTTAAAAACAGACTGAAAAGTGACCTATGTACACTGATATATAGAAAGGTAAACTTCCACAGTGCTGTTGTAGGTTTTTGTTAGGATGACTCTAGAATTTCAAAGGCTATATTATATATTGATGAAGATCAGGTGATCAATAAACACTATAATCTATAATGTAAACGTAACAGTAAGTAAATGAAATATTATTTTTTTTCATAATTTCAGCTCCATGACTATGGCAAACATACACCTACTCTATCCAAAATCCGCCACCAGTATGTGCAGACAATGCCTGAAATGAGATCCATTTCAACACAAACAACAGAAACAAGGATCCCCAGGACTACATCAACTCAGACACCGACAGTAGAAACAACTTCAAGTGGATGCCAAGTCAGAAGGCCTTCATTCACTTTTGAAGACATTTCTGGCAGTAAAAACAAAGTTTTGTTTAACACTGGGCTACCGGATGCTGGAACTTTTAAATGTCTTTTTGAAGAACTTGAAGGTGGGATGAAAGAGAAAAACACTGGCCGACCTAAGTCCATGAGACTGATTGATGAGTTCTTCATGGTGCTAATGAGACTAAGACTTGGACTCTTACTAGAGGACTTGGCAGCAAGGTTTCATGTATCTGTGGGAACGTGTGGCACTGTGTTTAATCGTTGGGTGAACTATTTAGATGCAAATTTGAGTTTTCTTGTGAAATGGCCATCTCGGGAAAACATTAATGACACTATGCCCCAAAGATTCAGCAGGAAATATCCAAAGTGTCGTGTTGTAATAGACTGTACAGAGATAAGAACTGAGACTCCGTGTTCTTTACAACTGAAGTCTATGTTGTATAGTGACTACAAGTCTCACATGACATGGAAGTCTTTGATTGGGATAAGTCCATCAGGTATTGTTACCTTTGTGTCAGATTTATACCCAGGTAGCATTAGTGATAAACTGATAACTAAAAAATCTGGACTTGTCGACATGTGTGAAGAAGGGGACGCAATAATGGTGGACAAGGGGTTTTTGATATCGGATTTGACAACCCCTAGAGGCGTCGAGCTCATCATTCCTCCATTTAAGACTAAGAAAAGACAGTTTTTGCCTCATGAGGTTGAAACAACAAAAAGTATAACAAATCTGCGCATCCATGTAGAACGGGAAATGGAACGGATAAAGAACTTTCGTATTTTACAAGGCACAATGCCTATTACTATGTCCTCACAAGCAACAAAAATATGGAAAATTTGTGTTCGGCTTACAAATCTCTTGCCGCCACTGGTGCTGGATGCTATGTGAAAATAATTGTGTGCTACATTAAACATGAAGATCTACCTCATAAACTTAGGTCTGAAAATAAATACAAAGGATTTAAAACATGTATAACTATTATATTAGGGTAATCTATAAATTAAGTTTACTTGAACCTTGTCAATTTTTATTTTAGCATTATATTTAACCAACTTGGAAAGTGTTATTAGTGTTTCAGCAAGGAAAATTCTACCTTAATATATGAGTGTTTGTTTTCATATTTGATAAGAATTTTACTTGAAGCAGATTATTGATTATTTATTATGCATGAAGAGATTGTTGATTATTTATAATTATGCATGAAGAGATTGTTGATTATTATTATGCATGAATTACCCTTTATTAAAATACCATATATACCATCTGATGTGTTGATTCTTTTCTCAACTTCCTAGGCATTGGGGAAAAAAAGACCATTACATAACAATGGAATTGTATTAATAAATTAATGGCTTGTTTCCGGCTGACACATTCACCTCACCAAATGTATGTATGTATGTATGTATGTATTGAGAGAGAGAAAGTTTATATACTCAAACTGTCACACAATCGCACACACATTCACTCAGCAGGGCATGAAATTAAAAAAAAAGAAATTTAACCAATATATACCTTGCATAGGGAGAAATAAGAACTCACAATTATTTAACAGTATAATATATAAATTTATTTTTCTTTTTTATACTAGCATATCACTTGTCAAATGAATAAAATACATTGCATATTTGATTCAAAGTAAATATCAAATCAATGTTTCATTCAATCACATGCATATTTCATACATAGATTTCTAACAATGCATATGTAACTTGTGTTAATTTTATTTCTATTCTAAGTCACTGTAACTGACTACTGATTCTGAGCAAATTTGTATCAGCGTGTTTTCTTCTTATTTAGAACACAAGTCACTGTTATTCAGGCCTACAATTGTATGAATACAAAACCCTAGAAATCATGAATGATGACATGACATATGGACTGGACATCAGTCCAGTGTTATAATGAATCTTGGGTTATTAATATTGTTAAGATTGACTAGCACTGTATTCTAAGTATCTTAACACTGTTCAGTCCTAAAACAACTTCAATCCCCTCTGAACGCATCTTGAGAAGAGTTCTAGCAGAACAGCGCCTTGGTAGAAATCTTTTAGTTTTGTCACCATACGAGACCAACATTCTTCACTGAATTTGATCCTTTCTATGGACATGCCACCTAGAGTCCAAATCACACCACTTCAATCCAGTCAGTGCCATCTGTCCCTGAATCTGGTAGAAATATTTGTGATTCTCTTTTAGGGTACACAAACCAGTCACTGGATTTAATGAACTGCAGAATTCTGGGTCCCGGGCACATTCTTCTGGTGAAAGTTGTCTCCATTTGTCAGAAGCTGGACACTTTATCTCCAGGACACCAGTTTCAGTATGGCCTTGTGTCATGTAGCTGATAATACCATCAGGGCTGGCTCCAAGATATGGTGTATCTCCCTGCACAAACAATCCACATTCTGACACATTTAAATCCCTATGAATTTTTTTCATTGTCATTAGATATTTCCTCCTAGCTGCTGGTTCATGCTTTATTCCCCACATGACATATTTGTTTTTCAAGTTGGAATATAACATTCGTTTCAGAAGTCCTTCTGGGGGTGTTTCAGATTTCATTGCCATCACCTCACCAAAGTTCGAAGCAGTTATTCGGATTTTTCTTTCATCCTCCCATGTGATGTTTTTTCCCTGTCCCCTTGTTAATTTCTCAACTGTCTTACACTCTTCCTCAGTCAATACAAATTTATCCATCTGTTCTGACATTTTCTGCTGCACTACACCACTATTTAAGTCCACACTGTCTCTAAACTGAAAATCTATGTCCATGAACTTCGGAACTTTTTCTTCCTTTTTGCCTTCCACAAAATTGAGAAGCCATCCAGCCATTGGATTGCACTTCGAAAGTTTTGCACGAAATCTTTCTTCATTGACAGAGGCCGTGAAAAGCTCCTTTGCTGGCTTCTTTTTCACACTTTCCAAATCAGAATCAAATGTATGTTTCCTAAACGTCAGTTCACATGACTTCTTTGGAGTCAGCTTCCTTTTTCTTGGATTGTTGAATTGATCCCATGTGCACTTCTTTGAAGTGGAGGAAAGTGTTCCATCTTCCTTCTTGGCCGTAATGTCTGCTAGTGCATACATCAGTGCTCCTACATGATTACAGGCTTCACCACTCCTGAAAACAAATTTTTTTTTTTTTTAATTATTTTAAGAATCACTTCATAATATTTTGCATCTATTTTGCATTTTTCTATGAAAATATTAACAACTTAATGAAATGCAGTAAGATACAATAAAACAATTCACTTGATATGAAATGACCAGAAAACAGGGTATCATTTGGGAGCCCTTTTTTGGTTTGTTTTTAACATGATATGGAAAGGACTGCTTTTATAATCCATGAATTTAATTTCTTGGCTAATGAAGTAAGAAATCTTTATGTTCAGAGGCAACATGCAGGTTTTTTTTTCTGGTGAGTAAAATAATGGGTGGAGTAACTGGTGAAGCTATTCATTTAAATTTGTAATGGTACTGGTAATATATATAAAAGTACATTTAAATTGCCAAATGTTATACAATTCTGCGAATTAATCACTTACCCTGCTGTGCAATCACAATCTGCAGAATGGACCTGGCCAGTTACTTTAGATAGACAAAACATTTACTGTTTCTTTGTATTCATTTTCAGAACAAAGTAGTTATAAATGTCACTTTCACAGAAGTTTGGAATATCCAATAAATCGGAAGTCCAATTTTTCAATGTCACAGGATCCGGTAATTTTTCACCAAGCGGCGTAACAAGTTTTTCAGTTTTTCGTCTTTCAAAATTTACCTCCGCGGTCCGTTGCTAACGATTGAGGTCGATTAATCACAATTTCTGCACACCTTTAGCCCTCAAAACAAGTTCATGTTTTTTGCCGGATACGTATTGCTTGTGAAATCCTTCAATTCTGACACATTTAGCTTATCAATCTCGATATCATTCAGATGACGCTCGTTTTCCTTGTCACGGTCCGCTATTTTGATTTTTTTTACTACCCAGTGCCCGAGGGGTTCCGAATGCGATCCGTTTAACAAGGGAGATAATTTAGTTTCTGAAAAGGTCTTATATGCGCGGAAGCACAATTCGCAGGTTGGGTTGTAAGTGAATCCTAGCAAGCTAATGACGTCACAGTCTCTATTTATAGATTGCACGACTCTGTACACCCTGTCTTCATGTGGTAGAGAGAGGAAATTACGGATTTATTGTTTTACAAAAACGTCAAAGGTATGTATATTTGCATGTTATTATACCCCCCCGCAACGAAGTTAGGGGGGGGGGGTATACTGGAATCAGGTTGTCCGTCCGTCCGTCTGTCCGTGACTCACTGAAGTGACATTGTGGGATTTTTTCTTTGATCTTTGGCCCGTTTGCACCCCGTAATTTGCACCCCACAAGCAACAATTCAGCCCACAAGTGCCAATTGTACTCCCGAAACCCCATAAAACTAACCCTAACCCAATTTCCTCACCCCGGAGCACCACTTGAGTGAGAGCGGACGCGTCCGTCTGTCCGTCCGTCCGTCTGTAGACACAAAATTCTGCGGACTACTCCTCCTAAACTTCTGGAAGGATTTTGATGAAACTTGCTGGCAATGATCCTTAGACATTGTATTAGCGCGTTATCTATATAGCATTGAGTTACCTCCCCTATTTACCAAGTTATGCCCCTTTGATGATTTTTGCATTACAAACTTCTGCGGACTACTCCGCCTAAACTACTGGAAGGATTTTGATGAAACTTGCTGGCAATGATCCTTAGACATTGTAGCAGCGCGTTATCTATATAGCATTGAGTTACCTCCCCTATTTACCAAGTTATGCCCCTTTGATGATTTTTGCATTACAAACTTCTGCGGACTACTCCTTCTAAACTACTGGAAGGATTTTGATGAAACTTGCTGGCAATGATCCTTAGACATTGTATAAGCGCGTTATCTATATAGCATTTGGTTACCTCCCCTATTTACCAAGTTATGCCCCTTTGATGATTTTTGCATTACAAACTTCTGCGGACTACTTCGCCTAAACTACTGGAAGGATTTTAATGATACTTGCTGTCAATGATCCTTAGACATTGTAGCAGCGCGTTATCTATATAGCATTGAGTTACCTCCCCTATTCACCAAGTTATGCCCCTTTGATGATTTTTGCATTACAAACTTCTGCGGACTACTTCGCCTAAACTACTGGAAGGATTTTAATGATACTTGCTGTCAATGATCCTTAGACATTGTAGCAGCGCGTTATCTATATAGCATTGAGTTACCTCCCCTATTTACCAAGTTATGCCCCTTTGATGATTTTTGCATTACAAACTTCTGCGGACTACTCCTTCTAAACTACTGGAAGGATTTTGATGAAACTTGCTGGCAATGATCCTTAGACATCTATATAGCATTGAGTTACCTCCCCTATTTACCAAGTTATGCCCCTTTGATGATTTTTGCATTACAAACTTCTGCGGACTACTCCCTAAACTACTGGAAGGATTTTGATGAAACTTGCTGGCAGTGATCCTTAGACATTGTATAAGCGCGTTATCTATATATCATTTGGTTACCTCCCCTATTTTCCAAGTTATGCCCCTTTGATGATTTTTGCATTACAAACTTCTGCGGACTACTTCGCCTAAACTACTGGAAGGATTTTGATGAAACTTGCTGCCATTCATCCTTAGACATTGTAGAAGCATGTGTTAGTTATATAACATTGGATTACCTCCCTTTATTATAGTTATGCCCCTTTGATGATTTTTGCTTTACAATTTTCTGCAGACTACTCCTCCCATTGGATTACCTCCCTTTTTTATATTATGCCCCTTTGATGATTTTTGCTTTACAATTTTCTGCAGACTACTCCTCCTAAACTACTGGAGGGATTTCAATGAAACTTGCTGTCATTCAACCTTAGACATTGTAGTAGCGCTTTTTCTATATAACATTGGGTTACCCCCCCCCCCCTTCCCCCCTGTTTTAAAGATATGTCCCTTTGATGGTATTTGTTTTACAATTTTCTTCCATTGATAGATTTCAGTGAATCTTAATGATATTTATCCATAGACATAGGTATATCCATAGGTATGTGTTACAAAGGATCACTAGATTTCCATGTAGTTGGCACATATGTCCTCTATATACGTATTAAGATGGAGTGTTGTATGCAAGAATTCTGATTTCATGCTCCAAAGCCATGTTTGACAAAAACACTTGCGGGGGGGTATTAGTAAGCCCTTAGGCGACAGTTCTAGTTTCATCTAAATATATTAAAAAGTTTCACCACGAAGCTACATTAGATAGATAATTTAAATCTCTGATTTCATTAAAAAGCTTTTTTCGGGTGCTGAGCACTTTATATATGTACCGTACTACTATTACTGCATGGGTCTGACAAGTTTTTCGCTCGAAAAGTGGTATTGGGAGATATTTAGGTTTTCGTGGACTGCAACGCAGCCGCGAAAACCTACTGTTCTTCTTGTGTTTCTTTTTCCCTTTTTTTTTCCATTATTATTATTTTTTTTTTTTAAAATTTCCATGCATACTCACATGTATCTGAAGTTGTGCACCATTAAGTTTGTTTTTTATTTTAGTACTAAGTTTTGCCGCTAGGTGGCGTTTAGCATCAAAACATATAATTGCCGATAACTCTGTCATTTGACATTTTATTTGTATGCAGTTTTTTGCATTCTGTTCTCTGTCAACTGCCCCTTTAAATATGATGAGTGGCAATGTCCATATCTTTGAAAATTTTGAGCTAGTAGAGGTTGAATGTTTGAATCTTTGAAAAAATCTGGCAAATTAGGGTGTGTCCACGAAAAACATGCCCATTTTTGTTAGAGATTAGATACGCTCATTCTGTTTTTTGAAATTGATTCCGAAGATCTTTGCGCATAAAATATATGGGGTGGCGATTTCAGAAAATGCATAAAATGGCTTTCAATAAGCGGTCAAAGTGCACTAAAATATGGAGGAATTTTTTTTTTGAGAATAGGCATTTTTTTTAGTTTTTTGATGATTCTGCCATTATTTTTTAATCAATCTTTATGAAATTTTCACAGATTGTATTGTTTGTTGTTTCAAAGGACTTCGCAGTTTCAAAATTTCAAAAAATGCAAAGGTCAAGGTCATATTGCGATTATTGGTTTTTTCTTTGACCTTAAATATCTCAAAATCTAAAAATATTTTATCGAAAGAATATGGGTAAAATCAAAAGCCTCTAAAGAGTACTTTTTGAAGAAATTTAGTTTTTTCAGATCGGGGTTGATTTGGTTGTTTGGTGGCAGTTTGAAGTTTGGTCATACTTTGAACTGATTTCAAAGCCTTTAAAGTTTAAATGTGTGATATATTTTGTCATCATTGGAAAAAAGAATGTCTTACCTCGTCAACAAAAAAAGAATTTTGCAAATCTGTCGAGAATTGATGAATTTATAGAGAATTTAAATACATGACCCAGAATAAAAACTGAGAAAATTTGACAGAATGTGCTTCACTGGATACCTATGTTCTATAATTAGAACTCTGCTCTGCTATCTTTGCTCTTTAAGTTGGGATGTAACAGGTCATGAATGTATGTGTAAAACTAGCCTACTATCTCACTTCCATTGTAGCAGGTAATTTAGTTATGCATCAACCCATCAGAGGTTTTACACACATAGCTACTGTATTGGTTAAAGACTCCCTGCAGTGATGACCAGATATTAACAGGTCTGATCACAGCAGATGGGGGCCTGGCTCAGTGGGACATCACATTCCTTTGGAGATGCCTTTAATTTAAGTTCTGGTCACAGCTGAATTCACCAATGAAGAAAATCACTAAGATATATAAAGCATTTTGCATTTTGTTGTTTTTCTGGTATTTTAACTTGGCTGATCAGGTTTGAAACTGTTGATCATCACGAAAACCGGTGCATTTGCAGTATGCAAATCTAGTTATTCTTTGCACTTTTTTTGTGGCCGCTGTTGCGACATGATTAGAAGTGCTACAAATATGAAAATTTCCATGCATACTCACATGTATCTGAAGTTGTGCACCACTAAGTTTGTTTTTCATTTTAGTACTAAGTTTTGCCGCTAGGTGGCGTTTAGCATCAAAACATATAATTGCCGATAACTCTGTCATTTGACATTTTATTTGTATGCAGTTTTTTGCATTCTGTTCTCTGTCAACTGCCCGTTAAAATATGATGAGTGGCAATATCCATATCTTTGAAACTTTTGAGCTAGAAGAGGTTGAATGTTTGAATCTTTGAAAAAATCTGGCAAATTAGGGTGTGTCCACGAAAAACATGCCCATTTTTGTTAGAGATTAGATACGCTCATTCTGTTTTTTGAAATTGATTCCGAAGATCTTTGCGCACAAAATATATGGGTGGCGATTTCAGAAAATGCATAAAATGGCTTTCAATAAGCGGTCAAAGTGCACTAAAATATGGAGGAAACAAATTTTCGAGAATAGGCATTTTTTTTAGTTTTTGGAGGATTCTGTCATTATTTTTGAAGCAATCTTTATGAAATTTTCACAGATTGTATTGTTTGTTGTTTCCAGGGACTTCACAGTTTCAAATTTTCAAAAAATGCAAAGGTCAAGGTCATATTGTGATTATTGGTTTTTTCTTTGACCTTAAATATCTCAAAATCTAAAAATATTTTATCGAAAGAATATGGGTAAAATCAAAAGCCTCTAAAAAGTACTTTTTGAAGAATTTTAGTTTTTTCAGATCGGGATTGATTTGGTTGTTTGGTGGCAGTATGAAGTTTGGTCAAACTTTGAATTGATTTTAAAGCCTTTAAAGTTTAAATGTGTGATATATTTTGTCATCATTGGAAAAAAGAATGTCTTACCTCGTCAACAAAAAAAGAATTTTGAAAATCTGTCAAGAATTGATGAATTTATAGAGAATTTCAATACATGACCCAGAATAAAAACAGAGAAAATTTGACAGAAGTTACCTATGTTCTATAATTAGATGCAGCTCTGCTAGCTGGCTTGCAACAGGTCAATGTACAGTGTATGTGTAACTAAGAGAGCAATGTGTCAACACTGGTCTGAATGACCTGTGTAAAAGCGCTCAAAGAATCATGGGTAAGAGAGAGAGAGGGAGAGAGAGAGGATGAAGTGTGTCTATATTCTACATGTATTATTATTCCTCCCACACACTCACTATTGAACTGGATAGCAAAACAACTAAGTACATGTACAAACATCCACCTTTTAAACAAGTTTTAGCTTACCAAAAGTTCCTTCTAGTGCATTACTGAACTTTGAGGCATAGAGTGAAAGCTGATATATGTTTAACCAAATGGCTTGTTACGTTACCAAAATTTTTGATAACAAATAAATTGTAAATCATTTATACTACTGAAAACTATTGTTCTTATAATAATAAGCAGGATTCCCAACTGTCTCACCTGATTTTTAACTGTTTAGTATCAAAAGTGGGACACTTTGGAAGACATTTTTGAGCGCACAGTGATGATCAACATTAATCAAATCGTTCAATGTGCCACACTTAGATCATATTGGCTCATTGCCAATATATGGATGCTTAAAGGCATCTCAAAACCCTTATATAAGTGACCCCCACCCCCCATTTATTCAATTCAATTCAATAGTTTATTTCCAAGATTTACATAGTAAATAACATTGGACAAAGCATATAGTAACAAAATATATTGGTTATGGCGGTTGTTTTCAATTAATTATGGTATTGAGTATAATAATATATATCATCAAGCAAAAATTCACCCACCCGCCGTTGTGTGGGCATCTGTTTTTGATTAGGCAGGCTGCCACAGTCTGTCACAGGTATTGTTCAAGAGTGCATATGTTGCTACATGGGGTTGTATGTAGTCATTCACAGTTTGTAAAAAAGTTGTGAACATACCAAATACCAGAAATGATCCTAAAAGTTCTCTATTATTCTTTTTTTTTATTCGAGCAAATATAAATCTTCCTTTTCTTTCTTTCTTTCTCTGTTGATTTATTTTGTCTACTTTATTTTGTTCTTTCTTTCTTTCATTTTTTCATTTATTTTGTTCTTTCTTTCTTATTTTATTTAAGTTGTAAAATTATCATAAAAAGGGACATTAATTTTTTAAATAAGTTATGTATCACTCATTACTTTCATTCTCTCATTTCTTCCCTCAACACATGTTTATATGTCGGAAATCAACACAAATTTTATTACTTGTTTATTCAATAAGAGAAATTCTGTTGAATAAAATGTAACAAAATGTCTCTAGCAAAAGCAAATAAAAAACAAAAAGATCTTGCATTGTCAGAATTATGTCCTTCAGGCTCATTTTAATTACTACAAAAATGCGTATCTCTATATTTTCAATATCAAAACTTTAATTCTGAAATAAATGCCGTATGATCCTATAATCATGCAGTTACAAAATTGACTCCAAGTAATAAATGTAATAAAGAATAATTATGTAAGGGATCATAAACTAAACAACCCACATATTATCACTATCATTCATTATATGTTTGGGGCCTCCGTGGCCGAGAGGGTTAAGTCGCTGACTTTAACACTCACTCTGCCCCTCACCGCGTGGGTTTGAATCCCGGCAGGGTCATTCGGATTTTCATGTGAGGAAGCCTTCCAGCTGGCTTGCGGTAGGTCGGTGGTTCTACCCGGATGTCTCCGTGCATTCGTGTCCTTCCTCCACCTGTAATTAGCTGGACGTCGCTATATGACTGAAATACTGTCGAAGCGACGGTTAACTCAAATAGTCAAGTCAAGTCATTATATGTTTATTGCTTTGTGTAAAACTAGCCTACTATCTCACTTCCATTGTAGCAGATAATTTAGTTATGCATCAACCCATCAGAGGTTTTACCGTAACATATAGGTACTATATTGGCTAAAGACTCCCTGCAGTGATGACCAGCAATTAGCAGGTCTGATCACAGCAGATGGGGGCCTGGCTCAGTGGGACATCACATTCCTTTCGAGATGCCTTTAAGTTTTGGTCACATATAAAGCATTTTGCATTTTGTTGTTTTTCTGGTATTTTAACTTGGCTGATCAGGTTTGAAACTGTTGATCATCACGAAAACCGTTGCATTTGCAGTATGCAAATCTAGTTTCTCAATTGTTATCTTTTAGAAAATATAAATTACAATCATGAAGTTGGAAATTATTGTATTTATGCTTAATCCGTCGATATATACCAACATTACCGGTTCGTACACTATACATGTACGTCAGCCTGCCTTCCACTTCTCACCTGGCCTACTTGTAAATATAAACAATGTAAATCGCACATTGGTTAGACTGTACGCCTAATAGTAAATAAACTATTTACTTCCCAACCGTATACCCAATCGTGACAGTAGTTAGAATATACTTTCACTTAAACTATTTCATTATCCCAGGGATTCAATATACATATATACGTGTAAAGAATCCTTGATTCTAACACAACTTGCATCTTTATCTCTATACAGAAAGAAGGAGAAAAAGTGTGTGTAAATTCGCAATAACGCACTGGAATCAGCGCGCGAGATGCGTTATAATATCTATTCCCTTACAATTACCTCCCCCGTATACTGCAGTACTGACATTTCGCGTAACATTACACATGTGTCTCCAGCAAGCCCGAATTTCAATCCAGTTGACATCACAATGAACACATCCAATTCAAGAGATGCAAGATCATTCACAATGTTTGCTGACAATATCACAGGTGGCACAATCAGTGTAAACATATACAACAAGTGAAATAAACACATGTATTGAACCGTTCCTCTTTTGAATTTGTGTTAACACTTTTGCTTTAATGTTGACGTCATCAAAGTGTGTGTAATACACATTTATAGTTTATCTAGCTGTTACATTTTGAACATCGATTTGTTCATTGGTTAAAAATTAATTTGAAGAGACCAAAAAATATCGTTACAAATAAAATATTTAATTTAAAAAGTGTGCCATTTTTGTTACTTTTTTATTTTTTCTCAGCTATATTATACGGGGGAGGTAAAACGATCGGCAAACTAGAGGGAAGTTGTTCGGTTTAATGTTGCTACGCTTTCTAAATGAATCCGAAAAATATTATGGAAAAACGTGTTAGAATCGAAATAATCTGTCTCTCGTGATATAATAATTCGCCCCTGAACTCCAAACCTGTGTGTAAATAAACAGCAACGCACCGGTAGAGACAGATTATTTCTTGATTAACATAATGAATCTTAAACAATCTCTGGAAAACTTTCGATGCCCGCATTACGTACTAATAACATAATAATTGACATTTTGTTATTTATTACTCTAGAATGCATCTCGTATCTTTATATTTCATGAATCTGACACTTCATGGTTAGCGCACTGACACGGACTTCTCTGCAATTCCCATGTTATTGTTGTGAGTGTAGCATACTTCTCTGCAGTGTTAGTGGCCGCGCCGAATAATGGGCGGAGCGAAAGCAGTTCTATATTTAGACGGCACTAACAATTATAAATAAGTGTATACGTACGAGATTTGAATTCTTCTTTAAAATACGTTAATAAGTTAACTGGTACTGGTCAGATCGAGTCAGGTTTTATTTATAATATTATTAGGACTTTCTGCCTAAAGCAGAAAGTCCTATTGGGTTTGTTATGTTTATTAGGACTTTCTGCCTAAAGCAGAAAGTCCTATTGGGTTTGTACTGTTTATTCTTCTTCTTCTTATTATTATTAGGGCTTTCTGCCTAAAGCAGAAAGTCCTATTGGGTTTGTACTGTTTATTAGGACTTTCTGCCTAAAGCAGAAAGTCCTATTGGGTTTGTTATGTTTATTATTATTATTATTCTTTTCTTCTTCCTAACTAAACGCTTATTTTTATATGTTGCAATAGTCCTAGGACGATGAAATTTTTATGGCTTATTAGTCACGTGAGGAAATTTTGATTTCAATGATTTTCAGCACCCTATGACGTCACATGACGTCACAGCTAAAAAATAGTGAAAAATGGTGTTCGCGCTCTACAGCCGTCATTTATGGTCGGATTTTCTTCAAATTTTTACAGATGGTACATCTTGAATCAAAGGTGTGCATATCCTGTCAGCTAACCGAAATTCCGAAAGACCGAAGTTCTGTGGCTGAAATAAGATTCGAACATAGGACCGAAAATTTCATTTTAGGATAAAAGAGCTTCAGGATGAGATAGAAAGTTGAAACTTACACAGTTTGCAGTTCTGCAGAATTTCTACAAATATTTTGAGGCGTGACGTCATATGACGTCATGTGACGTCATAAGCATACTTCTTAATTTTCATTTTAGGGCAATGATTTCGACATGATGCCAGTTGTTCAGAATAATGAAAATTTCAGAGTTATGAAAGGAAAGTATGCGCTTTTGAACAAAAGCATCTTCAGCACCCTATGACGTCATGTGACGTCACAGCTAAAAATAGTGAAAAAAGGTGTTCGCGCTCTACAGCCGTCATTTATGGTCGGATTTTCTTCAAATTTTCACAGATGGTACATCTTGAATCAAAGGTGTGCATATCCTGTCAGCTAACCGAAATTCCGAAAGACCGAAGTTCTGTGGCTGAAATAAGATTCGAACATAGGACCGAAAATTTCATTTTAGGATAAAAGAGCTTCAGGATGAGATGGAAAGTTGAAACTTACACAGTTTGCAGTTCTGCAGAATTTCTACAAAAATTTTGAGTCGTGACGTCATATGAAGTCATGTGACGTCATAAGCATACTTCTTAATTTTCATTTTTGGGCAATGATTTCGACATGATTCCAGTTGTTCAGAATAATGAAAATTTCAGAGTTATGAAAGGAAAGTATGTGCTTTTGAACAAAAGCATCTTCAGCACCCTATGACGTCACATGACGTCACAGCAAAAAATAGTGAAAAATGGTGTTTACGCTCTACAGCCGTCATTTATGGTCGGATTTTCTTCAAATTTTCACAGATGGTACATTTTGAAACTCAGGTGTGCATATCCTGTCAACTAACCGAAATTCCCAAAGACCGAAGTTCTGTGGCTGAAATAAGATTCGAACATAGGACCGATAATTTCATTTTAGGATTAAAGAGCTTCAGGATGAGATAGAAAGTTGAAACTTACACAGTTTACAGTTCTGCAGAATTTCTACATATATCTTGAGTCTTGACGTCATATGACGTCTTGTGACGTCATAAGCATACTTCTTAATTTTCATTTTTGGGCAATGATTTTGACATGATGCCAGTTGTTCAGAATAACGAAAATTTCAGAGTTATGACAGTAAAATATGCCCTTTTGAACAAAAGCATCTTTAGCACACTATGACGTCATGTGACGTCAGAGCTAAATATAGTGAAAAATGGTGTTCACGCTCTACAGCCGCTATTTATGGTCGGATTTTCTTCAAATTTTCACAGATGGTACATCTTGAAAGTACGGTGTGCATATCCTGTCAGCTAATCGAAATTCCGAAAGACCGAAGTTCTGTGGCTGAAATAAGATTCGAACATAGGACCGAAAATTTCATTTTAGGATTAGAGAGCTTCAGGATGAGATAGAAAGTTGAAACTTAAACAGTTTGCAGTTCTGCAGAATTTCTACATATGTTTAGAGTTATGATATCATATGACGTCATGTGACGTCACAGACTAATACTTAGTTCTTATCATTTGCACTAATTTCGGAATATAATGTCAATTGTTCAGCATGAACATGAAATACTACCAGAGGTGAGTCATTACATGAAACTTCTATCTCCTGCTTTTTGCATTAACACAGCTTGCAGAAAGTCCTATCATTCGTTTTCACGAATGACATCTAGTTCTTCTTCTTCTTCTTATTATTATTAGGGCTTTCTGCCTAAAGCAGAAAGTCCTATTGGGTTTGTTATGTTTTTTCTTCTTATTATTATTATTATTATTATTTTTTCACCTTTTGAGGTTCAAATTAAAACAGGTTGCCAATAGGCCAGCAGCATGAAATTTTAACAGTGATCAGAGTGACTTTGGCCCTTTTGAATGCACTAATTTTCATCTTCATATGACGTCATGTGACGTCACAGCTAAAAATAGTGAAAAATGGTGTTCGCGCTTTACAGCCGTCATTTATGGTCGGATTTTCTTCAAATTTTCACAGATGGTACATCTTGAAACTAAGGTGTGCATATCCTGTCAGCTAACCAAAATTCCGAAAGACCGAAGTTCTGTGGCTGAAATAAGATTCGAACAATGGACCGAAAATTTCATTTTAGGATTAAAGAGCTTCAGGATGAGATAGAAAGTTGAAACTTACATAGATTGCAGTTCTGCAGAATTTCTACATATATTTTTAGTCGTGACTTCATATGACGTCAAGTGACGTCATTAGCATACTTCTTAATTTTCATTTTAGGGCAATGATTTCGACATGATGCCAGTTGTTCAGAATAATGAAACGTTCAGAGTTATGACAGTAAAGTATGCGCTTTTGAAAAAAAGCATCTTCAGCACCCTATGACGTCACATAACGTCAGAGCTAAAAATAGTGAAAAATGGTGTTCGCGCTCTACAGCCGTCATTTATGGTCGGATTTTCTTCAAATTTTCACAGATGGTACATCATGAAACTAAAGTGTGCATATCCTGTCAACTAACCGAAATTCCGAAAGACCGAAGTTCTGTGGCTGAAATAAGATTCGAACATTGGACCGAAAATTTCATTTTAGGATTAAAGAGCATCAGGATGAGATAAAAAGTTGAAACTTAAACAGTTTTCAGTTCTGCAGAATTTCTAAATATATTTTTAGTCGTGACGTCATGTGACGTCATAAGCATACTTATTAATTTTCATTTTAGGGCAATGATTTCGACATGATGCCAGTTGTTCAGAATAATGAAAATTTCAGAGTTATGACAGTAAAGTATGCTTTTTTGAACAAAAGCATCTTCAGCACTCTATGACGTCATGTGACGTCAGAGCTAAAAATAGTGAAAAATGGTGTTCACGCTCTAAAACGGCCATTTATGGTCGGATTTTCTTCAAATTTTCACAGATGGTACATCATGAAAGTAAGGTATGCATATCCTGTCAACTAACCGAAATTCCGAAAGACCGAAGTTCTGTGACTGAAATTAGATTCGAACGTAGGACCGAAAATTTCATTTTACGATAAAAGAGCTTCAGGATGAGATAGAAAGTTGAAACTTACACAGTTTGCAGTTCTGCAGAATTTCTAAATAAATTTTGAGTCGTGACGTCATATGACGTCATGTGACGTCATAAGCATACTTCTTAATTTTCATTTTATGGCAATGATTTCGACATGATGCCAGTTGTTCAGAATAATGAAAATTTCAGAGTTATGACAGTAAAATATGCGCTTTTAAACAAAAGCATTTTGAGCACCCTATGACGTCACGTGACGTCAGAGCTAAAAATAGTGAAAAATGGTGTTCACGCTCTAAAACAGCCATTTATGGTCGGAATTTCTTCAAATTTTCACAGATGGTACATCTTGAAACTAAGGTGTACCTATCCTGTCAGCTAACAGAAATTCTGAAAGACCGAAGTTCTGTGGCTTAAATAAGATTCGAACATAGGACCGAAAATTTCATTTTAGGATTAAAGAGCATCAGGATGAGATAGAAAGTTGAAACTTACACAGTTTGCAGTTCTACAGAATTTCTAAACAACTTTTGAGTCGTGACGCCATATGTCGTCAAGTGATGTCATAAGCATACTTCTTAATTTTCATTTTAGAGCAATGATTTCAACATGATGCCAGTTGTTCAGAATAATGAAAATTTCAGTTATGACAGTAAAGTATGCGCTTTTGAATAAAAGCATCTTCAGCACCCTATGACGTCAGGTGACGTTAGAGCTAAAAATAGTGAAAAATGGTGTTCACGCTCTAAAACGGCCATTTATGGTCGGATTTTCTTCAAATTTTCACAGATGGTATATCTTGAAACTAAGGTGTACCTTTCCTGTCAGCTAACCGAAATTCCGAAAGACCGAAGTTCTGTGGCTTAAATAAGATTCGAAGAATGGACCGAAAATTTCATTTTAGGATTGAAGAGCTTCAGGATGAGATAGAAAGTTGGAACGTACACAGTTTGCAGTTCTGCAGAATTTCTACAAATATTTTGAGTCGTGACGTCATTTGGCGTCATGTGACGTCATCAGCATACTTATAATAAGGATTTTCTTCAATATTTGAAGATGGTGTATGTCAGAAAAGTAAATAAGTATGATCAGGTTTGACATAGTTAGCAGAAAGCCCTTTCTTTTGTTCAGAACAAAAGGAGTCTAGTTATTATTCTTTTTTTCTTCCTAACTAAACGCTTATTTTTCTATGTTGCAATGGACCTAGGACGATGAAATTTTTTATGGCATATTAGTCACGTGAGGAAATTTTGATTTCTATGATTTTCATATGCCTATGACGTCATATGACGTCACAGTTGAAATATGCTACAAAAGTTTGTACGCGGTCTACAGCCATTGTTTGTGAACCGATTTTCATCAAATTTTCACAGATTGTGTATATTAAGTTCTAGTTGTGCATCCCGGTGTCCTTTTTTCAAAATTCGAAAAGTCCATGGTTCTATAGCGAATCCAAGATTCGAACCAAGGTCGTAAATTTTCAAATGCTTATAAAATCTGTCCTATTTAAGATAGAAAGTTGATATTTAGTCAGTATATAGGTCTCTAGAAGTTTTAAACATTTTGTGAAAATATATGTCATATGACGTCACGTGACGTCATTATATGATAATGTATTTCTAATATTAACAAGAATATTTCTATATGTTGAAATTGTCGAAAGGCAATGAAAATTAAAAGACACATGCTTCAAATGCTGTTATTTAGATTTCTATGATTTTCATATGCCTATGACGTCATATGACGTCACACTGGAAATATGCAACAAAAGTTTGTACGCGGTCTACAGCCATTGTTTATGAACCGATTTTCATAAAATTTTCGCAGAATGTGTATATTAAGTTCTAGTTGTGCATCGCGTTGTCCGTTTTTCAAATTCTTATAAAATCGGTCCTATTTGAGATAGAAAGTTGAAATTTTATCAGTTAGTAGGTCTCTGGGTGTCTTAACAATTATGTGAAAATAAACGTCATATGACGTCACGTGACGTCATTTTTTATTATTATTATTCTTTTCTTCTTCCTAACTAAACGCTTATTTTAATATGTTGCAATAGTCCTAGAACGATGACATTTTTTATGGGTTTTTAGTTACGTGAGGAAATTTTGATTTCAATGATTGACACATGACGTCACAGCTAAAAATAGTGAAAAATGGTTTTCGCGCTCTACAGCCGACATTTATGGTCGGATTTTCTTCATATTTTCACAGATGGTACATCTTGAAACTAAGGTGTACATAACCTGTCAGCTAACCGAAATTCCGAAAGACCGAAGTTCTGTGGCTGAAATAAGATTCGAACATAGGACCGAAAATTTCATTTTAGGATTAAAGAGCTTCAGGATGAGATAGAAAGTTGAAACTTACACAGTTTGCAGTTCTGCAGAATTTCTTAACATATTTTGAGTCGTGACGTCATATGACGTTATGTGATGTCATAAGCATACATCTTAATTTTCATTTAAAGGCAATGATTTCGACATGATGCCAGTTGTTCAGAATAATGAAAATTTCAGAGTTATGACAGTAAAGTATGCGCTTTTGAACAAAAGCATCTTCAGCACCCTATGACGTCATGTGACGTCAGGGCTAAAAATAGTGAAAAATGGTGTTCACGCTCTACAGCCGCCATTTATGGTCGAATTTTCTTCAAATTTTCACAGATGGTATATCTTGAAACTAAGCTGTACATATCCTTCCAGCTTACCGAAATTCTGAAAAACCGAAGTTCTGTGGCTGAAGTAATATTCGAACATAGGACCGAAAATTTCATTTTAGGATTAAAGAACTTCAGGATGAGATAAAAAGTTGAAACTTACACAGTTTGCAGTTCTGCAGAATTTCTACACATATTTTGATTCCTGACGTCATATGACGTCATGTGACGTCATAGGCATACTTCTTAATTTTTATTTTAGGGCAATGATTTCGACATGATGCCAGTTGTTCAGAATAATGAAAAATTCAGAGTTATGACAGTAAAGTATGCGGTTTTGAACAAAAGCATCTTCAGCACCCTATGTCGTCATATGACGTCACAGCTAAAAATAGTGAAAAATGGTGTTCACGCTCTACAGCCGCCATTTATGGTCGGATTTTCTTCAAATTTTCACAGATGGTACATCTTGAAACTAAGGTGTGCATATCCTGTCAGCTAACAGAATTTCCGAAAGACCGAAGTTCTGTGGCTGAAATAAGATTCGAACATAGGACCGAAAATTTCATTTTAGCATTAAAGAGCTTCAGGATGAGATAGAAAGTTGAAACTTACACAGTTTGCAGTTCTGCAGAATTTCTACAAATATTTTGAATCGTGACGTCAGAGGACGTCATAAACATACCACTTATTTTTAATTTGGGGCAATTATTTCGACATGATGCCAGTTGTTCAGAATAATGCAAATTTCAGAGTTATTGCAGTAAAGTATACGCTTTTGAGCAACAGCATTTTCAGCACCCTATGACGTCACGTGACGTCAGTGCTAAAAATAGTGAAAAATGGTGTTCGCGCTCTACAGCCGCCATTTATGATCAGATTTTCTTCCACTTTTACAGATGGTACATCTTGAAACTAAGGTGTGAATATTTTGTCAGCTAACCTTAATTCCGAAAAACCGAAGTATTGTGGCTGAAATAAGATTCGAACATAGGACCAAAAATTTCATTTTAGGGTTAAAGAACTTCGGGATGAGATAGAAAGTTGAAACTTACACAGTTTGCAGTTCTGCATAATTTCTACATATATTTTGAGTCGTGACGTCATATGACGTCATAAGCATACTACTACTACTGCTACTTATGTTTTTTTCTTCGTAACGAAACGCTTATTTTTTGCAGAATACAATGTCAATTGTTCAGCATGAACATGAAATACTACCAGAGGTAAGTCATTACATGAAACTTCTATCTCCCGCTTTTTGCATTAACACAGGTTGCAGAAAGTCCTATCATTCGTTTAGACGAATGACATCTAGTTATTATTCTTTTCTTCTTCCTTACAAAACGCTTATTTTTATATGTTGCAATAGTCCTAGGACGATAATATTTTTATGACATATTAGTCACGTGAGGAAATTTTTATTTCAATGATTTTCAGCACCCTATGACGTCACATGACGTCACAGCTAAAAATAGTGAAAAATGGTGTTCGCGCTCTACAGCCGTCATTTACGGTCGGATTTTCTTCAAATTTTTACAGATGGTACATCTTGAATCAAAGGTGTGCATATCCTGTCAGCTTACCGAAATTCCGAAAGACCGAAGTTCTGTGGCTGAAATAAGATTCGAACATAGGACCGAAAATTTCATTTTAGGATTAGAGAGCTTCAGGATGAGATAGAAAGTTGAAACTTGCACAGTTTGCAGTTCTGCAGAATTTCTACATATATTTCGAGTGGTGACGCCATATGACATCATGTGACGTCATAGGCATACTTCTTAATTTTCATTTTAGGGCAATGATTTCGACATGATGCCAGTTGTTCAGAATAATGAAAATTTCAGAATTATGACAGTAAGGTATGCGCTTTTGAACAAAAGCATCTTCAGCACCCTATGACGTCACATGACGTCACAGCTAAAAATAGTGAAAAATGGTGTTCGCGCTCTACAGCCGTCATTTATAGTCGGATTTTCATCGAATTTTCACAGATGGTACATCTTGAATCAAAGGTGTGCATATCCTGTCAGCTTACCGAAATTCCGAAAGACCGAAGTTCTGTGGCTGAAATAAGATTCGAACATAGGACCGAAAATTTCATTTTAGGATTAAAGAGCTTCAGGATGAGATAGAAAGTTGAAACTTACACAGTTTGCAGTTCTGCAGAATTTCTACAGATATTTTGAGTCGTGACGTCATATGACGTCATGTGACGTCATAGGCATACTTCTTAATTTTCATTTTAGGGCAATGATTTCGACAAGATGCCAGTTGTTCAGAATAATGTAAATTTCAGAGTTATGACAGTAATGTATGCGCTTTTGAACAAAAGCATCTTCAGCACCTTTTGACGTCTCATGACGTCACAGCTAAAAATAGTGAAAAATGGTGTTCGCGCTCTACAGCCGTCATTTATGGTCGGATTTACTTTAAATTTTCACAGATGGTACATCTTGAAACTAAAGTGTGCATATCCTGTCAGCTAACCGAAATTCCGAAAGACCGAAGTTCTGTGGCTGAAATAAGATTCGAACATAGGACCGAAAATTTCATTTTAGGATTAAAGAGCTTCAGGATGAGATAGAAAGTTGAAACTTACACAGTTTGCAGTTCTGCAGAATTTCTACAAATATTTTGAGTCGTGACGTCATATGACGTAATGTGACGTCATAGGCATACTTCTTAATTTTCATTTTAGGGTAATGATTTCGACATGATGCCTGTTGTTCAGAATAATGAAAATTTCAGAGTTATGACAGTTAAGTATGCGCTTTTGAATAAAAGCATCTACAGCACCCTATGACGTTATGTGACGTCACAGTTTAAAATAGTGAAAAATGGTGTTCACGCTCTACAGCTGCCATTTATGGCCGGATTTTATTCAAATTTTCACAGATGGTATATCTTGAAACTAAGGTGTGCATACCCTGTCAGTTAACAGAAATTTCGAAAGACCGAAGTTCTGTGGCTGAAATAAGATTCGAACATAGGACCGAAAATTTCATATTAGGATTAAAGAGCTTCAGGATGAGATAGAAAGTTGAAACTTACACAGTTTGCAGTTCTGCAGAATTTCTACATATATTTTGAGTCTTGACGTCATATGACGTCATAAGCATACTTCTTCATTTTCATTTTAAGGCAATGATTTTGACATGATGCCAGTTGTTCAGAATAATGAAAATTTCAGAGTTACGACAGTAGAGTATGCGCTTCAGAACAAAAGAATTTTCAGCACCCTCTGACGTCATGTGACGTCAAAGCTAAAAGAAGTCCATACGAAAAAAAAAAAAAAAGTAAAGGTTAGAGAATTTAATATATATTCTTTCTCACGGAATTAATCTTAATATTTTTCAATTTTAGCAGAAAGTCCTATCATTCGTATCAACGAATGAAATCTAGTTATAATAAAAATAATAATTATTATTATTATTAAAACAAGAAAAGATTAAAACAAAAATGTTTTAATGGACGCCTTATATTAAGCACACTGCCCCCTCTTTTTCTCTTTCTACTGTTTTGACCTTATAGTCTTGTATATGCACAGGACCTTCATATTAAAAAAAAAAAATCATTTTTATATTAGAGAGAGAGAGTCAGTAATTATTTTATCAATTTCTAAGCACGAGTTCCGGGTCTCGCTATGCTTAAAAATATGATCCCCAATTCAGAAGCATTTTCCATATATTTTATGCATCTTGGATGCATTGAAATTTAAACTCCGGATCCTGGCAGCGAAACATTATATCTAAGATGAAGAACACATGGGTAAAATAATTACTAGAGTGGTCGATTTTTTTTAAGTAAGAATTAAATTTAAGGAAAAAAAATCGATTTTTAAGTTTTTATTTATTCATTTATTTATTTATGTTGGTTTATGTCTATCAAAATGAAGCAATTACAAATTAACAAAATATTGGATGTATAAAACTAGTACTTAAAACAAACTATAAAAATAAAACAATAAGAATTTAAAAAAAAAGGTTCCAGCTGGTATCGAACTCATGACTTCATGATGGGAAAAAAGTACTGAACAACGCTCTTACCGATTGAAAACGAATGTGAAAATAAGGGGTAATCAAAATAGCATCTCTCTCTCTCTCTCTCTTTCTCTCTCTCTTGATACTATAACTCCTCTGTCGCGTGTTATAGGCAGGGCTACGCACTGGGTTGTTAGTAAGAGGGGTGAACAATAAAAGAGCCCGAGCTAGAATATAGCATTTGGGATAGAGAGACTTGATGAAAAAATATCAGTCGTTGTTAAGCCTTGTTAGTTACTGGTGAGGTGCATTAAGAATTGAAATAAAAGCAAGATAGTA